>VXBO01007653.1:273484-391526 GCA_013400135.1 Rhinoptilus africanus | reverse complement strand
AATCTCGTCTCTCTCTCATCTTCCTCCCTCCCCCATCCTCTTTAAATCCGGGGGGGGGAGAAAACGGATGCCCGTCACTGAAGTGTTTGTAAAGGCTTCCTAGGCTGCAAACAAGAAAAGGGGTCTGGGTCCCCCCTGTCAGGGTCGGGCTCACCAGTGGGGCACCCGCCCGAGCCGGGGCCGGGAAGGCTGCTGGGACTTCTTCCTTCGAAGTGAGTTTTAGCCCATGTAGACGATGTTATTGCAGGTTGCTTTGCTCCGTGCTACCGTACCACTTCCATTCATTTATTTTTTTGCCTCTTAATGAAAAGGATTAATGTGGTTTTGCTGTTCAAGTATTTATTTTTCTCATTGCCCCGCCAGCATCGTTTATTTCAACTAGGGTCTATCTTTCTAAATGAAGATCTCTTTGCTAGAACATGCCAATGGGCTTTTTTCCTCTCCTCTCACAGATCATTCAAACGCTCTCTCGTTTTACTAAGATGTGGATCTCCAGTACCAGACCTATACAGAGGTGCTAATTATTAGTATGTCTAATTTAATTTCCTACTGCAGAAACGTGTCACCGAGTCCCTCTAGCTTGGTGGAGCAGTGCTTATGAATGGCTTCAGGAGAAGAACACGTTGGGTTGTTGTAGTTATTTAACCTCAGCTGTTGCCATGTCCAGGATGACAGTGGGAAGGCAGGCAAGCAAACAGATTGTTCAAGGGGAGGATCTACCCTTGACGAGTTTTCTGTGTCTCGGGTCTCCCTTCTTATCTCTCCCCTTGGGGGTCGTTCTGTGCTTCCAGATGTTGACGAGTGCGCAGAAGCTACGGACGACTGTCACATAGACGCAATTTGCCAAAACACGCCGAAATCCTACAAATGCATCTGCAAGCCAGGCTATAAAGGCGAAGGGAAACAATGTGAAGGTAAGGACAGCTCGGCTCCTCTCCTATCTCTCCTCCCCTCCCTTCTCTTATTTGTTTGCTCTTTAAAAGCTTTGTAAATAGCTGAATTCCTGAAACGATTAATGCAGATTTACAGCTGCTTAACCTCAAATCTCGGCGTTTATTGGCAAGTATCCCCCTGCTGCTTTTGCTAATCGGCCGGCATCACGAACGGCGTGTCCGCCAGCCTACTTCTAAAAATTAAAACAAACCGTGCCCCGCCGAGGCTGTTGCCGGCTCAGCACCCACGGGGGCTCGAAGCGGGGAGGGCGGCGGGGGGGGACCGTCCCTCCCGGCCGCAGGCGCTTGGGGAGGCCTCGTGTCTTCTCCCAAAGCCGGGCAGAAGCCGGTCCCTCTCCTCGGGTTCCGCTGAGGCACAGGGAAGCTTGCACCTTCCGCCTGGATAACGTGTCATCCTTCTCACCCTCCCCTGGCTAGTTACAGTGGGTGTTCTTCTCTATCAGCTCAAACAAGACACTGGAGCTTGCTTCCCTTTGACACCATGCGTTTGCCATGATCGTGTGTTTTTAGTCTGTGGAACACTGTTTTAAAAGGAACTATTTCAGGTTATTGTACTTACACAGACTTTAAAAAGTAAGTCTGTCCTTCCATCAGTCCTTGCAGTTGAAAAAGACCTAGCGTGTTTTTATTAGACACTGTGTATGCTCATATTTCAAATTTTATGAACTCCACCATGTCTATTGAACCTCAGCAGAGTGTTCCCTGGTGAAAAGAACCAATATTGTAATCACAGCAGAATGCCGTACAAATAAAAGATGCAGGATAATTGGGGTCTTTTCTACTTGTAGATGCTTAGCAGCTATAAAAATTCTCCTTCCAAGTCCCTTTCTATGGCAGACTGAAACTTTTTCAAAAGGTATATGACCAGTCCATTAAAAAGATTAAAGACCTAGAAATGCCTTTGCTGAAGTCTACAAAAATTTGAAACCGCATATTATTCTCCATGGACTTCCAAAGTGTTTGTTCAAGTGCCCTCATAAAGCGTTTTTGTGGTTGTCATATTTTTCTGTCTTGGACTTAAATTGACAGAGACAAATTCCTAGTGTCCACCTCTTGGTGCTCAAGCGTCTCTGAGTTGTTGTCCATTTGGAAGCCAGATTTTCTTTCTTGCAAACAGAATAATCATTCAGCACCACTTCTTCCTCTATTCATTCCTTCCAGGGAAAGAGCTCTGTGCAAAGAAAATGCAAGGCCACAGCTGTGGAGCATTCTCAGAGTTGGTCCTTCTTGTTGTATTGGTTTTCCACATCAAATGTTTCCTTAGCTTTAAGTACTCATATTTTAGCTGTTGAGCTCTGTTTAATGGTAGACCTGGCTGATACTCATGCTAATTTAATATACTTGTTTCTCTTTGCCTGACTTACCTTGGCTCAGTAAAAAAGAGAGGTCAGTAAGTAGTAAAAAATCAGATTTCTCTGTGGAATGATGTACAGAATCACATAATTTCTGTGGCCGCTGTCAAACTCGTATCATATGGATATAGTGTCTCACAAGCTTGATAAGTAAAGCCATCTGGGGCAGACTGCAATGCATTCTGCATGAATGTTAACTGTTTGGCGTTAGTCAGGTAAATGAATGTTAGGTGCGTAAACCAGGTATTACTATGCGTGATATATAACCTTTTTTTCTTTTACAATGTTACACTAACAGTTCTGTAGATTTTGCATCAGCTCTATATCTTAAATTTGTAATTAATACCAAAATTTGGGATAAGCAGAAAGCTTGAAATATTTTTGCATGCTTCCTTTCTGGAGCTTATTTTAGATTACTTATGTAGTGCCTCTTAATTTGATCCCAAAGTACTTTGAAACTTTGTTACTGAAGTTACCTACCTTCATTGGCAGGCAGACATCCTGTCTTTTCTATGGGTGAGTAAACTCAAAACTATAAAGGTGAAGGAATGGTCATACAAGTCAGTGGCAGACGTAAGGTCTGTCTCAGGTCTGCTGTTCACAGAGAGTGGGTTTATTTTGCATCCTGAGGTCAAGTATTCAAAACCTACAGAAATAAACAGACTAGCAGTATTGATTGATATTTAATATTCTGTCACAAGCCAACATCAGTAATCGGCCATTAAAAATAATCTTTTAAGATAAAAGTGACTGTGCTTGTAATAACAAAGATGAAATACACCGAATGGTTTTTGTTGTGCTAAAACCAAAGCTGAGCCATTAAATAATTCTGAGTCTTTATAACTGAGCTATTCTAAATAAGCTTTTTGATCACTGAAATAGTTACCTGTGAGAAAGGATGCCTTTTGTATAGATAATGTGCCTCTAACTAGGTTTGTAGAAATCCATCTATATTGCTTCATGTCTAAAGGACATTCATTATAGCATAACTATTTCCCTTATAGTGCAGGCTCTCATATACAGCTAGACTTTACTAAACAAGCAGAATTGCAATTTATATAGTGCAGTGAGCTTAAAGAAATTATACTATATGATCAAATTTATTCTAATAAATTATAGTGAGCTGCCAGTTTATGTTATACTGAGGCATCACGATTAATTTAGAGAGATCTGCATGTTAATTTACTTTAAACATCAGCCTTAAATATTGCTTTCGTTCACTTAAAATCCATTTTTAGAGAAAGGGATAAAGTATGGGAGCTAACATGATTTGGATTATTAAGTTTTATAAAAGCAATGGAGCACATATTTGTACAAATATGTCCATTATGTGAATATGCATTTGTGTACTCTTGTGTATTTATTTATAGCTTTTTATTTAAAAAATAGTTTAAAAAATGGGATCTTTAGCCTGATGCAGTAAATGTGGTGCCCAGCCCCTTGTGCGTATTTTGCTGCTCTGACCTAAAGGGTCGGGAGGAATACATAGGACAGAAACATTCCTTTGAGAACCTGTGCAGAGCTCTAACAGAAATTATACCGAAGCGAAACATTTTCTTGACAGTTTGTTAAATTCCTTTAGCAGGGAATTTGTTTCTGAACTTTGTTTTTCTCCCAAAATGTCTTTTGCACTGGGTTTCTCCAGAGTTTCATGAGGACTGAGGTTATTTATCAGTTCGCAGATCTACCCTACCTTTTTTTCTTTTTTTTTTTTTTCTGGGTAGCCTTCTTGCTTGATCCAGCTGACCTGTTTCTTTCCACAGAGCACAGTTGTTTCTCCAGACAGAAGAGTTGCTCCTTCTTCCTGTGTCCTGACTTCTGCTTCCCTCTGTAGATTTCAGTTTACCTTTTTTTGTTTTTTTTTTCAACCAGCTATATGTCAAGCCATATGGTCAGCATTACCATGATGGTATTTCCCATGTCACATAGTATCTCAATATGCTCTGACCACAAATTCTCTAGCTGGCATTTTCATAGGACAGAATAATATGTCCAACCCAGGTAATCTTTAAAAAATATTGCTTTCAAGTGTCCATTTCTATCCAATATACAAAGTCTATTCATTGATAACTGATTCAGTTGCCCTGGCAGACCTCCTGTTACCTAGGAAATCTTCCCTGTTGTGATTTTAGTCAATACCTCAAATGCAGTGGTCTGCACTCAGCTGCAAGCACACTCTTTCCTGCTCCCTAGGTCTTTGTCCTTACCTTCTCTACATTGACTTTTGGTCTCCCCACAGGTTAGTATCTCAATAAAATTGTTAGTTGGAAAGTTGTATCAAAGCAATAGAAATTCCAGAGAGTTCAAAAGGATTCTAAGTCCTAAGGTTCCTTAGGCCTTGACAGGGCCTCCTTTGTCCCTGATGCCAATGTTGTGCTTGTTATAGGGTTCTCTCTCACTGCACAGTTTATGAAGGGGTTTGCCTCTCAAGCCTAGTTAATTTTTTTTTGCCCGTGCTACTTCTCAGGCTGTTCCAAACCCTCACGCCATTAATGGTTAAAATACTCTGTATAATTTCTGGTTGATGTTTATCTCTGCCCATTTTATATCCAGTTCTTCTCTACTTTAAACATATTTTTTTTCCTCAGACTACCATTTATCCCCAGTGTGCCTGTGATTTCAGTGGGTTGCTCTAGCTGCAGTTTCTATTTCTTTTGGATGGTATGTTTCATGTAGGACTCTTTCTCTACAGTACGTAGAAGATGTGATTGGGTGAATGTGATTTTTTCCTTAAGACATTTTCACTGGGATGTGTTGCTTCTGGGTTGCAAAACTCTGCTCTGAGCTTTCCGATGTTAAGATTTCCCTCTTGGTGCGTTTTTTCTGCTTTCTTTTGTAGTTTTTGCATAACTGTTCTTCAGTTCTTTTAATAATTGGTCTGATAGAGTTGTTGCCATGTTTCTTGAACTCTAAATGCTCACAACTTTCAGCTGTACTTTTAAAAAATTTTTTTTATTCCTGCTGTGAAGCGTCATAATGTTGATGAACTTCTTGCTGAGGGCAACATACGTGTACCATGGCAAAGTATCTTGGCAGAGTGTGCCCCAAGAGGGTGATTTTCGGGTTTCTGCCTCAGTTGGAAAATTGTGCTGTATCAACAGCAGTTCTGCTTGACTGCTAGTTGAGTCAGCCTGTGGAGTTCTGGGGATGTAAGGCTGTAATATGCTGATGTACTTGCAGTCCTTTTCCTAATGTAAGTAATCATTCTAGGTAAACAGGCAGGTGGCCATGGTAGTCCACAAAGAGGGCTGTTATCCTCTGTTACCCCAGTGATAGCACCTCACTGGGTTTAAGCACGATACAATCTCAAAATAAGACAAACCATTCCTGCCTCAATCACAGGTATATTCAGCCCCACAGTGGGTTATATTCTGCATGTGTCCATTTGGAAACGCAGACTGATTGTGCTTTCTGAACCCCAGTGCTCATCTAAGGACTGCCTAGCTGAAGGAAGCTTCTGGAAAACGTGCAGCCCAACAATCTAGCAAGGCATCTCCTAATCTGGGGCTGATACGCTGCTCATTGCAACATCTGCCATAGTTCCTAACATTTGTCTGCATACTGTGGATGGAAATGCTTAATATGGTATCTGGAAAAATACTTGCATTGATATACCTCGATTTTGTCATTTCCCTTGATGTTCTGTGACATCTGGCTTTGTCTCTGGCACGATCTCCTGCTACTGATAGAAAAGCACAAAGTACCGTTCAGATCATCCCTAAACTGTGAACTAAAAGCCCTTTTCTCAACTAGGATTTCTAATTTTGTGGAAACAAGAGGATAGTGAATTTCTTACTTTGGCAAATATTTGAGACTCGTGGGTCTATCCCATGGAATTCTGTCTTCATGCTGCAGGTGCAATATTGTTCCTAAGACAAAATTTAAACTACTCACGGTGTTTGCAGCAATACACTGAAGTTAAAAATGATAGCTCATTGCATTTACAGTGAATCAGAAACAGGATAGATAAATCACTCATCATCATCCTCAGAAATATTGTGGGTGTGAGGCCAAGTTTCTTTTTATGCCTGTTTGTTAGATCTATTTTGAAGGATTTTAAACAAACTTTAGCAATTGGAAAAACATATAGGAAACTTATTGCCTCATCACTCTCATTTGGATAATGATTATTTCTCTAGGCTTGACTTAATATTATTCTTACAATTTTAATCTTTTTCACCTGTTCTGCCTTTCTTTTTCTGAAGAAGCTGGTCTCACTCATTAGTTTTACAGTAGTCTTTTAAATATCTGCTGTGTTCTTCTCATGCACTTAAAAAATGAATCCAAATATTGTGACAGGGCTGCTCTGAATCAGTCAACCTGGAAACAGCACAGGACATTTCAGAGTTCTCATTTCCCAGCTCCTGGTCCAGTATCTCACACTGAAGCCTCCTCTTGTCTGCAGGGATAAGTAAGGATGGGCCTGCTGGATGTCTTTTTAAATGGAACAGTGATCCCATTTCTTTAAGAGCTCCAAGGTGTCCCGGCAATCCACTCTTAGCAATTCTTTCTTAAGTGGACCATCTTTATCAGTGATGCTGTGTGAGAGTGTTGGGTGTCCTTTGGTTTCCAAAACTTGGGCATCTTGATGCTTGCACAACTCTAGTGGGTTCAGGCTTGTGCTCTCTGTCTCTCTGATGAATAGCAGTGATGCCACTGAACAAGGCAGCTTAAGTGACTTCTTCCTGATTGATGATTCTTCTAATTGCAATAGAAGGTGAATTCATTCCCTCAAGGAAGGGTCATCCTCTGGGATCTTGCAAATATTGACTCATTTCAGGCTGAATATTATCACTGCATCCATAGTGTTACTGTTACTGCTCGCAAGAAGGTGCTCTGGGAAGTTGGTTTGGTCAAATTCCCTAATAATATCTACTAATAATATCCCACTACATATCTGTCAGAGGAACAAAGGATTTTCTGAATAGCTCTGTGTTGGTGTGTTGGGTTCCACAACCACCACAAATATCTACACCCTTTGTCTGCCTGTTCTGAAAAGCTGCAGGAAGATGGAATATGAAAATTTTTCCTAAATATTGTTTCATCCTTTGTTCCTATTGTTCTAATTTTGTTATTTTCTGTGTAACCATTTTGTGACTTGATCTCAGTTTAGTGCTTGAGGCTTTGACACTGATCTCATTACTTTTGATTTGGTTGTTCAGTAATCTTGACGTCTGTAGTGAATATTAGGTACTGAAGCTGCTGCGATTTCTGGTTTTACAGTTCCAATACCTTAACAGATGGCATTAATGCCATGTGTTTGAACTTCATGTCGTCCTTCCATAATGGCTGTGTTCTGGATGAGATCTGTTGCTGTAAGTCTGTGATGCTGGTTTTGTCCTGTTGGCTTGCAGCAGCCCATCTGAGCACAGAGGAAGAGATGCTCTGCCGCCTCCCAGTTTTGTGGTGGTTTTTATTTCGGGGTCAAATCTTTCTTCCTGGTTTTATTCACACGAATTATAGCTTTACACTGGGTGAGCCATTGTGCTGATTTCACTGAAAGCAGTTTACAGAATGAAGCAGAATGTTGTCAGAAAATGGGGGAAGGAGAATATAAACTAGCTTCTTTGATTTGAGCTAGCAACTACTTTTATTTTTTCCCCTCTGTAAATTATATTAATTTGATTGGGTAACTTGATGCATCTTTTTTTGGTTTAGGCTGATAAAAGTGTTTCCCAGAATCCAATTCTGAGGTCTTCTATAGCTGTGCGCTTCTTTGTGTGTACGTGTTTGGTTTTTGTTGTTATTGATATCTACTAGCATTTAATACATGATTCCCAGCTTGCCAGTTTTCTGAATTACTTCAGGGAATGGAGTTTCTTAGGGGATGGAGAAGAAGTAGCAAAGGAAAAACTCCTGAGAACATTCTTTAGTAAACCAGAATTTTATTATAGCCTAAGTGAATTATCAGCTTATGGTAACTTTCTTTTTTCCTTCACGCTTCTTCTGTTCCTTGAATAAGACTTTTATTTTGTCCAGGATAGAGCCTTGAATTAATTAATTTCAGATTGCTTTATTTTTCTGACTTTGTTCAGCACTTTATCCAATAAAACCAGAACAGCTCTTAGTTGGGATGACATGACCCATTGAACTGCTCGCAGTGTCATCAGTCCCCATGTGTCACACACCCTATTGTTTCCTCCTCTGCCTTTTCCTCCTTGCCCTCTCCTACCTCTCAGAGCTGCTTTCTGGCAACCCATAATGGGGCTTCAGTGAACAGCTCCCCCGGTGGTCCAGTTTGGAAATCTTCCATTTTTACTTAGAAAAAGAACATTTGCTCCAACTTCTTCTTCTTTTTTTTTTCCCCCCTCCAGAAATTCTTCTTGGATACAAATATCACTATATTTTGCATAAACAAATACCATGCCGCTAGAAATATGGCCTCGTTCTTCAGCAGCATCACATGTAATTCTCAATTTGGAAAAAATATGGTTTTTTCCAAGGACACTTCTCTAAATAGTTGATAAGCTCCCTGTCTGCTGTATGGTCTGTGGGTACTCTGGGAACTATAAATATATATAAAATTTATCAGTCGCAACAGTTCCTAAGCTGCAGAACCCAGGGTGGCCTCCTGTGGTGATGTAAACTTGGTATTTAGAAAGAACTTCTCCTTTTCCCCAAATATACAGTGTATATTATCTGCCAGGAAAATTATAATAAAATGAAAGAGCATAAATAGAATGTACTAAGCTCAATATGTAAGAGTCTGTCCTTCTTTTGTTTTCATTCTTTATACCTCTGCCAGACACTGCTGGGTTTTCCTTGTTTTCCCACCTGTCACCTTTACTTCTGGTGCAGTCCCTTTCCTTGCAGCCGTCATTATGTTGTCTGGTGTATTCTGTTACTCAGCTGTCTCTTAACCTTGTAATTTCCCTACTGCAAATCCTACTTCTCTTTGTATTGTTCTCTCCTAGTATATTTTCACCTGCTCCTTTTTTATTTTATTCAGTTTTCCTTCCCTTGCCCTCTCTCTCAGTGGCGTATTGTGGTTATAGCAGTATTATTCTGAGAGCCAGTGTCCCACAGTAGGACCTCTAGGACCGGAGAGTTGGTAGCTGCAAGCTCTGAGGACCCCTTATTGATCCTTTCCCTTGAGGTCTGTTTTCAAGTCAACACAGTTCCCACCAGCTCTCAGTTTTCTCTTTTTTTCTTCCTTTTTCTGGGTCTCTTTCCTGGCCCCCACCACCAGCTCAGTTCACTGCTCTTCTCACCGCTGCAGACCCATGGCTCCTTGCTCAGGTGGCTGGCTGGAAAGACATCTTTGTGTGGCTGTTTGCTGTTTGCTATCATTTGCCAGCTCCCATTTGATTATAGGACTGTCTTCTCATGTGTCCATCGCACTACCAAAATACACGTTCTTTGTTCTGAGGCTGAATGTAAGCTGATGCATGACGTGGGTCAGGGAGCCTCTGGTTGGATGATGCCAGAGAAGTTGGGTAATGTGACCTTTTACTACTTCCCTAACCTTTGTCCACATAAACTCCAGTAATGTGGCTTTTGTCTTCTCTGCGTTGGAGCCAGGTAGCATCCACTCTGTTGTAGCTGTTGGGACACTGTGGAGGTAACGGGGATCATGGGTGGTGTATACAGCCTCTGTACCTGTGGAAGAGGATGGAACGTTGTGTTGTGAAACTACAGCCTAAAGCTGAAAAAACACCAACCAAGGACATTTTGGAAACTTCAGCTACCTAAATTTCAGCAGGTGCTTGCTGACCTTGTGAATTTATTTGATTGGGATATTATTTTTTTTTTAGGGATTTTTTAAATGACTGAGTTTTGTTTGGTGAATTTTCGGCTGAAATTTGTCCAGCTTTTTCTGTCACAAGAAATATACTGAAAGGTAACTCCCCACCTCCTTACAGGAGACAAAATCTGAGAGCGTTAAATCTGTTCGGATCATTAGGGGAGATTTTTTTAAACATAGTAAAGCAGTGAACTTTCCATATAATTGCTTTAGGAAGAAGCCAGCTTTCTGGATATTTTTCTTTGCTTGTTTTAGTATGTATATATTTGTTTTAAATTATAGCTGAAAGAAAGACCTACTTGAACAGATTACTTGCATGAAAAGATCTAGCCTTTACATAAATGTTTGTCAGAGTTATAAGAAAATGAAGATGAGGTCTGACAGCCCCTCTTGAAATTTCAGGACTTTTCTACACATTTAAGGTGCTCAGCAAAAGGCATACACTTACATTTCAGTTTGAAGAGTTGTTTTGTTCAAATGCCTTGAATCACCAGAGTACTTGAGCATGTGCTTAATCTTAAGAAGCTGTTACCCTTTAAAGTAGTTCTGTTTAAGTGCTTTATTAAATTGAAGATATTCTCTTACTCTGCTTCGCAGTGCTCCATCTCTGGAGCTGTAGAAGATCACAGTTTTTCTTTCAGTGACCAAGGAATAGGAAAAAAAAAAAAGATCTGGATCTTTTTAATAAGCTGATGTAAGACCTTCATCTTGCAGGTGCTTTAGACCTGAACATAGCGTAACACATGAGCAGTTTGCTTGGTGCTGTAGGCCCCAGAGATAACATATCAAATTCAAGAAAATATTTTCACATCTATTGATGATGTTTTACAGTACAGCCACCAAAGACAGAATCAGAAATATTAAATAGATGAAATGACATTTAGATCATTCTGATCCCTAATTTGTTAAGAAGATGAGCTGTTAACTCAGAAAATAAAAAAGCCAATTTTCATTTACTCTCTTAGTTTAAGATTGCTAAGCTCCTCATACCATTGTTTCTGTGCCTTAGTCTGCATGAACCATTGTCAGTCCTTATGTTTAACAAGGCATTGTGCTCGCAGAACATCAAAAATTTAACTGGGAAAAAAACCCCAAACCAACAGTGTGACGTATAATACTGATACAGTGATTATTAAAGTTCCTGGTGGATGGAGGGTATTGCTGCAGAATGTGCTTCAGAAACCAGAGCATGGGAACCTCTGCAGGAGTTGTTATTTGTTGGACATACCATGGCTGAAAATACTACAGGATGTAACCGCTGCACATTCGAGTTCTTGCTATTGTCAGAGGGAAATTGCACTGAAGTGCCTATCTGGAAGCAGAGGCTAAATTAAAATCTTTCAAGCAAGTTGTCTCCCTGTTCCAGTAAAAAAGTGGTTGAAGGAAGTGGGTATTTACTTTGCTGAATGGGGAGCGTAGGTAATGCATATCTGAATTTTTTGGCAGCACATACGTAGGAGGAATTTGATACCTGGCTTCATACCTCTAGAGATGTTAGTGTCTTTACTGAGTGGAGTCGTGCCTTTATTCTTTTTGCACTTTTCTGTTTGCTAAACTTTATTGGGAAAGGATTGCATCAAAACTGTGACTTGGAGACATGTCCATATTGTTATCTAACTACAGAGCACCAAAGTCTGACTTTATATAGAATTTTCAGTTTTGCTGATGTATTCCAACCTGTATAAAGATGAATATAACCAGAGTTTCTCTTTCCATATCCTTGCCCCCCACGTGCTACTTTCCTCTTAAACCAGTCCAATTACTGCTCGCACAATGGTGCAGTTCATCTGATCCTTGATGCTGGTCTCAGTACGCGACACGCAGGAAAGGCAGGTGCTTCAAATTGATTGCTCCTGCTTCTGACTGCGATAGGATTTTCCCAAGGGCTCTCACAGTGGCTTGGTCTGCGTGGGCGCATTGGGGAGAGACAGTCTCGCTTGGCCTGTGTTGCAGACTGACCCAAAGCCGTGAGACTTCTTCACTGGGGGCGCTAACTGTGAACTATTTGGCTACTAGAGGGCAGGCACAAGTGGAACCCTATGGCTTTTGCTTGGCTTGAATTGCTAGGAAAGCGAATTTACCTCTGTTCAGACTGGAGTGTGGAGACATATTCAGAGTGCAAGGAAGAAATGAGGGAAGGAGGGCTGCCAGAATTAACTCTGACCTGTGACGGTTTTGATTTGTAAGAGTGAGCTGGGGAATGAGTGTAAGGCAGGAATAGACAACCTCAGCCTGTTTTCCTGAAATAAAAACCTGAAGACTAAAATGGTTTAGTTGGGTATAGTCTGTTTCGTTAGGTATAGGCTGTTTCAGTAGGAGAAAATGGAAGCTGCTTATTCTGTATGCAGTTTTACATCCAAGGAGATCATGGCTTCTGAATGGAAGAACTTCTCTATTACAGTTCTCTCAAAAGCATTAACAATGAAAACAACCCCCTCAAATTGTTGTTTATATTATGATTTACCATTCTAGTTGACTAGGAAACAACTTGTGACATGTGTAAAATCCAAAGTGTTACTTAATTTTTATGTTAACAGTCACTTCTAAACCTATATAAAATTTATTTCTCTTCTTTACGTTTCAGACACTTTACATCCTTTCACTATTTCTGTTTTGAAATCTTTTAAAAATTCTTTTTCTTGCAGGAAGTGTGAGGTCTGCATTATTGAAAAATAAATCAGTTGACGGCATCACATGTGGTCTTATGACCCAAAAGCTTTAGCATTTATTCTGAATAGGGAATACACACAAATCTAATCAGGACAGCAGCAGCAATTGCATCCGTTTTCTAGAATAGCTTATTGATGTCATGTACTTTGAGTTAATATAAAGGTTTCCAATGCACATCTCTGAGTGCTTTCACTGGACTTTGTTGCACAAAGTGAGTGCATATGCATACGTGCATACCTGTATGTGCCCACATTACTTCAGAAAACCTTTATTATAGTATATCATTATAATATATTTAATTATCTTGAGGTATTCCAACTTGTAAATTTGCATGTTAGCCTGTATCTGAGTACAACAGTTACTAGAATACATTCCTGTACTGCTTATCCTGAAAGGCTTTTAGTCATTGCCATTAATATTGATGTTACGATTAGGCACTGATGGTAATTTTAGGTGTTTTTAAGGCAAATATTTTGGTGATCTGTATGGAAGGTATCAGGCAGTTGCTGTAGCCTACTCTGCAATGGGAAAACAACATCAATCCTCATCCTGAGTAGGATTACATGATATAGTTGTCTGAGTTAGCAGGAGGCTGGACTGAAGGGGTGGATGCCTGAAAGGGATGCTTTCTGGAAGGACAAGCATATTTCTGTTAATGTTGCAATTCATTGAGGAATGTCTTAGTGTTTGTAATTGCGAAGGCACCTGAATGATCCTGTTTGCACACAGCATATTCTGTAGGTCTTGTGCTTAATAAAAAGGAAAGCCTGGTGTCTTGATCACGTTATCTGATTTATGCTAGCAAGATTTGTGTGCTTGTTGGGAGTCCTAAAGAGTCCAGAAAATGTGTAAGAGTTTTGCCGTTTGGGTGTGAGTGTTTCAGAGGGCTCTGCTGGGTGAGGGCTGGGCAGGGGCATGGGTGGGTGTGTGTCATGCCCTCAGAAATACAGGTCCCAAGCCTGCTCAGCTGATTTTGCTTGAACTTGCTAAAATAACTTGGTCTTAAAGGTGAGACCAAGGATGAAGAATTTCAGTCTTTGAAGAAGCTGGGAAGTGGGAAGTGGAAGGTGAGGTGGGAATGTGGTTTATATAAGTCATACAAATTATAGTGTACTTCTACCTTTACTTGTCAGAAGTAGAGACACACAGCCTATGTGCTTAAGACCATTATGCCAAGTATGAACACAACTGTCAAAAGCAGAAAATATGCTACTGGGAAGTTTACTTCATACTTTTATTACGAAACTATATAAAAATAAGGGAGAAAAGCCAAAATAGTAGAAAACTATATACTGTATTTATAAAATTACAGAATTAATATTTTGTATTTTGTTTTTTAAATTATGGATGGTAAGCTGTAACATACAAACATGTAACAATGTTAGGTTTCACTGAAAATCTAGTTTACCAATAAACTTTATGATCAACAAGGAAGTATAAAACTTAAGGGAAATATATGTCTTCTGGTCTGAATTAGTCACTGACATGGTCTTTTCTATTATAGTATTTGAAGCGGGGGAGAGGGCTTTAAATGCTTCAACCCATTTAACCTTAATTGCTCAGTTTTAATAGACGTTTGCTAACTGAAGGAACCAAATTATAGCTTGAATTAGGCCTTACTAATCTTAATTAAAAGCTCTACTTTATAATCGGAAACAGCCTATCCTTAAAACAGTGAGCCTTTCTTAAATGGCTTATTTCAAAATGCTAAGGCCCTTTTGATAATAATTGTTTAGACTGAATATGGGTAACCATTATTCTCCTTATATTGCACTTAATTAAAAATATCTCCTCCATGTGGTTTTGTGCCTTCTGCTGGCTGTAAAATTGTTTGACTGGTGGGGGGTAGGATTACTTCACTTTTCCTGTGGTAATTTGAAATCATGTTGCTGCCCTTTGTTTTAAAAGTTTTCCAGGGTCACAAGTTACAAAATTAACAAATGAATTAATACAAATATTAGCTTCCTGCATTTCTCTGTCCTTAAGTGAACGCTTCTCAGTCACTTCAATTAATTGGTGTACTAGATATATAATTACAACCATTAATAATACATCCTATAATTCATTTAGTTTAATGTTTAAATTGTGCTCAAACAGTTGATTATGGGCTTCACATTGCACTCCTTCCCAAGACCTATCTTCCAGTAAAAATAAAGTCTGTTAAATTGGGGGGGGAGACTGTGGCTCTGTCTGTTGAGCATTTGGTATACTGGTAAAGTTTCTATTCATTTCAGGGGTATCTGAAGAGGATAAAGTGTGGATTTCATCTGTCCAAATATGGATCTTGGTAGTACAGATCAGTACACTTAAGGGGTTTGCTTTGCTTTCCCTTTGTAGTTGATGGAGAGAAATAGGAATTTCCTTAATGCAGTTCACCTCGTATTAATGGAGATAAAAATAGGTCAGATAAATCTTGTCCTGAAATAACAGTCTCTTTCTACTATGAATGTGGATGTCTACAATGTAGGCATGTGAAGGTGGTTGAGGTGTATCTGGGCCAAAGAGCCTGCAGCTGTGAGATTCAAAGTCCACTGAAATGAATGGAAAATATTCTGTACTTAATTGTGCTTTGAAATTTAACCAGGACAGGGGATTTTAAAGCTGCAGTGTTATCATTTGATCATTATGAAATTCATCCTCCCGGGCCCAGTTTTACATTTTTTATTCTTTAATTTAAAATAGATCCCCACCTCTCCAGCACAGGCATATTGTTAAAGAAACAACAACAAACCCCAACAACTTATTTTAGGAAAAAGGTGATTGTTTTAATTGTATTTTCTTAGAGCTCAGCCTGAGGGTTTTTCTTGGTACATCCTACTCAGGAAGCACTGCTAGACAGTGTGATCGTACCTTTGCTTAAATTGCATTGTTTTTAATTCCAGTAGCTGAGTTGTCTGCTTGCATAAGCTGAACTTACGATTAAGAGTATTTTACGCTAAGCCTTATGATGTGGACTTAGAAATAACTCCTAAGAAAAGTCACTTGTGCTAGTTATGGAAATGGACAGACCTTCTTGAATGTCAGTCTCGTTTGCTTAGTTACCAGGCCTTTGGAATACCCCTTAAATGTTTTTTAGAATTTCTCCTTGTTGCCCACTTTGTTGTATGGTGCTGATGGAGTATACAAAGATGGTTAAATTATGCCCATTACTGGACTGTAAGATCAGGGCTTCTGACAGCAAGTTCAAAGAACAGTGGTCCCTACCCATGCCACATACCTATGTGTATTTGTCTTTTCACATCAAAAGGGTGTAAGCTGGCCAGACCAAGGCTGACCAAAGATCTGTCTAGCTTGATGTGCAGTCTCTGGCAGCAGCCAATAGTGGATGCTTAGGGTAGATTATAAAGAATGGGACATGGAAGAATACAGCTAGAGATTTAGAAACTCCTTGAGCCAGAAGTTTCATTCAAATCACTGTGTTTAATGGCATCTTCAGAATAGAAAAGGAAAATTATTATATTTGCTTCTACAAGTTTTCTGCAAAACTCGCAGCTGGCAGATAGGTGATTCGCCATGCTCAGTATACTGGAAAAGAATTGTGTAGGAACAGGTAGTCAGTCATACGCACCTGTTTTCTGCCTCCTGTCTACAAAACCAAATATTAATTTTTGAGTTGGCAACTAACAACACCTTCAGAATGAATGGCTTTCCCACTTTTCTGAAAATGTCTTCATTAAGGAGAGTCTCAAGTCAGCTGTGAAAAATGAATAGGTTCGCTGAAAAGCTTGATCTGCCTTTAGGTGGTTGCATGGTTAAACCAGGTGCCATGGATAAGCACCCATAGCCCTATTATTTCATTTTAAGCCTTTTACTAAGTGTGAACTCCTGAATTAACCATGGGTGCGTTAACTAGTCAGGGCTTGGTGCCTTGTTTTCAATGGATAACCAAGGATGTTGTAATGTGTTCTCCCCAGGACTTCTGTTTACATATCTCAGAAATACTAAGAATGTACACTAAATCCTGCCTTAAAAGAGGGATTGTCAAGAGAGATGGGAAGGAGGAAGGAGAAGCATGGGGAATTTGTCAAGAACATTTCAAAAAGTGACTTCTCCAGTTTTTAGTTTCATATTGGATGTGCTGTCCAATTTAAAAATCAAAACAAAACAAATTGTTCATTGGATTGTTTATCAAGTCTTTAGTTATGAGATTGCTGCACTTTGCTTATCTGTGCATAATAAAATAGCAGTTCTGTAAAAGCCATCCTAGATAAATCATCTAAAATAGAGTATTTGGAATAACTCTACAGGACTAAACGAATATTTATTTAAACTTTTCCACTTTTATCCCTGTACTATTGGGGAGGAGGACAGTACAATTAGACTGCCTGTCTTTCTATGGTGCGTTCTATCAAATGCGTATTATTATTTGAATACTCCACAGAAGTTGTAGGCATTCTTTTGTTCTTTCTACCTAACATCCTCCCCAACACAAGAAACAAATATCATTACATGAAATTACAAAAGGAAAATTTCCAGGCTATGCATATGAGCTCTCTTCAATTTTCAGCTGATGCCCATGTTACTGTTTCCATATCTGCGGTTTCATTCTTTTTTCACTGAATAGCATTAACAGTGCTGGAAGCTGTATGTGCTTTCTAGTACAGGATATTTGAACACTGGAGCAGAAATGTCTAATTTCTTGGCAAAGCTAGTTAACTGCATCTGTTTGGTCTATCTCTCTTTCTCGTCCAAGTATCAGATGTGAGCACAGCTTATAATTGAAAATATTTGATGATTCACATGTCAGCAATGGTGTTTTTCATGTTTGAATTTTAAATTTCATCCTTAGTGCTTTTCCTGGATTTTCCTCACTAGGAAATAGGTGTTTGTACAGCCTGCCCTGGCCTCATCTAACGCTCACCCCTGCGGGCCAGGCAAAGGGGAGTGTGTAACTTCAGTAGTTCCTGTTCAGAGAGTCTCTGCTGGACAACTGTTACACATCCACAGGTCAAAAACCAAAGCCTTCTTTTACTACTGGTTTTCAGATTTTTTCTATTACTATTTGTCTCTGGTGATAAATAGAGCTCTGGCTCACAAGACCAATCTCTATTTGTGGCTTTTTAAAAGAATAAGGAAAGCCTACATCACAATTAATGAACTCCCTTTGTAAATAAAATTTTAGAATTATCAGGATGTGTCAGTAGGGCAGGGTTCTCTGTGTCAGGAATAAAAAGCTTGAATCAAAAAGCTACATTAATGCACTATTTGTTTGACAATAAAACCCCTTTTGCATTGATCTACTACAACAGCATCTATGGCTTCTGGTTGTTACTGGCCAGGGACATGCTTTCCAAAAATGGAAAATGTTTGATCTCTACACCCAAACAAAATTACATGGCAGGTACTTTACACATTGTGGAGACAGATTTGTTGTTAAGAAGCCGAGAGCCTGTGCCAGAATTCAGAGTTCTGCAGCAAAATTGCTAAGTGTATTGGCATCGTGAAAGTAATTCCACATTTCATGACTGTACAGTTCCCAAATCCACTGACTCCTGATTGAGATAGCTCTTAGAGCTGTGAACTGTTTCAGACAGTGCTTTGTGTGCACTCACATTCAGCGTGTTATCTTTATTATTATAGGTTTAATAAGGTTTAACTTACTGAAAGTTGAGATTCTGAAACACAATTCGGTGTCAAGTTGAATTTGTCATTACAGAAACAAAATGTGACTTGATTACCTTCAACTCTAGCATAACAAAATCTGTAGCCTAGTAACTTTTTTACCTGCTATACAGTGCACAAAGCTGAAGAGCACTGGACAAAAATGAGTTAGAGCATTTTGTAAGCCTATCTCAGATTTTAAAAAAAATATTGTAAATCTTTGATATAATTTCTATTCAATTTTGTCTTCTCAGATCTCTTTGAAGCAAATGTATCAAGCTCATAAAGGAGACATTTCTCTTAAATGTAGGGTCGTCTCAACTAGCTTTACTCAATTTGTTTCCAAAAGATCCTAAGTACCCACAGCCCCACAAGAGACTCAAAGAAAAATTAATACTTACCACTCTCCTGAAAACATAAATTATATATAGTGCACACCACCACAGAAAAGAGAAGGAAAATATGAAATCCCCAGTACTATCTCCTGGATAAGAAAAGTGGACTGTAAAATGATTGATATTGGAAGTTAGGCTACATGCTGGTATAAATATACTACTCTTGCCAAAGTTACTCTGGAGTCTTTAATACCACAAGATGTGAGGGACTTTTGTTTAATTGAGCTTTAGTGAATGACGCATACTCTTAATTTTCAGTGGATTCTCTGTGTGTTATAGAACCATCGTGTGGACCTTCCTAGTCCAGATAAACGCATCTGTAGTTGGAAAAACTATGCGTGGCAAAAATAAACATAATGATTCTGAAACAAAGAAGGATTGATCTGTGCTTTGACTGTCCAAGTTATCCTTCAGTCAGCTGCTGTTTAACAGGTGAGGAGTTACAGTCATCATACTTGTGAAGGGCTTGGAGTGGCAGTCATAAAATCACGGAATAGTTTGAGTTGGAAGGGACCTTTAAAGGTCGTCTAGTCGAAATCCCTGTAATGAACAGAGACATCTTGAACTAGATCAGTTTGCGCAGAGCTCCTTCCAACCTGACCTTGAACACAGATGATCTTTACAAATATAAAGTAACACACGTGAAGAAAACTTACTTAAGACTGAAGATAATGTGAGTGTAAGAATCCATGTATGTAGACTGTCTATTGATAAATTTAGGAAATAATACATTTATTCCGGAAGAGCCTTCCCCTGGAGCACTGGGAAGTTACTGAATTTTCACCTATAGTATGATAAATATAATAAGTGACATTTATCGTGTCCTTACAGGCTGCTCGTTGCTGTTGTCTGCAAACCAAAATGCTGGGAGGCCTTCACTGCATAAAGGGTGCTGTTGGGGAACTATATGAATTTGTCTTCATTTGGGGAACAGGTGACAAAATAATAGGCAGAGTTGATTTGTTTGGTTTCATAACTGTTAGGTCCAGCATTTTTAGGGGACACAAACCCATGGATCCCATGTGTATCATGTTTAGAGGTAGCCTCAAGACTTCAGTAAACGTTGAAATGAAAGGCAGCCCTGAACAGGTCATTTGAGTATGTGACGTGGTTCTCTGATGTCAGTGCACAAGAGTGCACACAATGCAGAGTTCCTCTGCTCGCAGATACATTAGTTGGATGGTGCTCTGACGGGAGTTTTTGTAGGCTGATAAAATTAATGTCTGATATGTGTCCCATACAAAGGAGGGAGTTTGACCAAGTAATACAGCATGACAGGAAGCCCTACGTTTTACAAATCCTACATGATATAAATGATATTTCCCAAGTTGTTAGCCAGCAGAGCAGAGCAGTTCTCAGCCAGGAGTCTGGAGTAGCCCAAGGGCTACAGCTAAAGCGCACGTGGAAAAAATAGTTTGAAAAGGTAAGCCAGCTGTCTTAAGGCATAAATTTGCTATACCAGGATTTGCACCTCTGCTGGAAAACGCAACATGCCTCATATCCAAGAATGCTGAAAACCACTGCTGTATAGCCTCTCATACTGCTTGTGGCCTTAATTGTCTCAGCCTGAAACAGAAGTAGTGTCAATCTGCCAGAGACTAATGAAGTGTGTGCTATATGACATCAAGAAATCTTCCATTTTACAGTACGTGATCTGCCACTGGCTTGTTCTGAAATGAGCAAGAAGGAATATCCATCTTCTCTTCTCCCACATGAAAGGCCACAGAAAATAAGTTAATGTTCATCCACTGACAGGTAATATGGAAATTTATTTCAGAATTGGAGTTTGGGATTGTTTCCTTTTTTCAATGGACAGAAATTTAAAAATGAAATGCAAGAGAAGATTGGAGGTAGGGAATCTGAGAATGAGAGATGCCCACAGGGGTTGGACAAACAAATGGTGAATGTTGTCTGTGTCGATCAGCTAGTTTCACTGTTTTAAACCTCTCCCTCAAAGTCTTTAGGTGCATATTTCAATGTAAAGATCTAGGAATAACCTCCTGCCATGACTTACTGAAACGATAATCATTAGGATTCATGCGCACCAGTTGTGGCACTTAAGGCACATAAAAATATTCTCCCATTAGATCTCCAAGAACTTGCAAGGTTAGATGTGGAATCAAACATTTCCCATTATATTAAAAGAGGGAATTGTGGTGTAAATGGCTGTGATTTAGAAGTGGTGGGATAAAATGCTGTCAAATGTCATGTTTCACATTCATAACAGCTTGTGAACAGGAAATCTCTCTGCTTGAGCTTGTCGGGCATGGCAGCTACTAAATACAGACAGACTCTAAAACTGTTATGTGCTCTGCAGGTATCCATCTTTATTTGGGTATCTCACTTGCAGTTCAAAGAACTTGTAGCCAATCTGTTTAAATATCAATTAAGAAAAATGTCAAACCACAAAAAACTCTAATCAGGGGTTCAAGATGCAGAATGCAGGATAGCAATAATTTTTGTTTTATCTAGAAAAATACTGTATTAACTGTATGGCTGGAATGGTCCCAGATAAGTTTCCATTGTCCTGGTTGAGATGAAAAATGTCACACAGGGGTAGTACTCAGATATATGAATGGAAAAAATATTTTTCTCAGGGAAAGAACTCTGCTTATTTTTTTCCATAAATGACTGTAGCTGTCCAAATGTTTTAGAACCCCAAAAGGTACTCTAGGTAAAAAATGCTGTATAAACTTAGTGTTAATGTAGTAGGAAGTCTTGTTAATTAAACAGTCAAAAACTCTATAAGGTCATAAATGAAGAGTGTTCCATGTCCATTCCTGCTCCTGGACTGTTATATATGCCACCAGAATCTCAGCTTTCCATTTCTGTGTTCCTTTTAATTTTTTTTTTAAATAATTTTTATTCCCCTTGGCAAAGTACGTGTACGCTGAAGCACTAATACCTGCCTAAAACCACAGGCATCCTGAAGGAATGAATCAAAGGGGCAGATTCTTTTGTCTGTTGTCAGTTTGATTGGCGTATCAATGTCCAGCCATTAGCAATGTTCTTTTAACTTTTTGAACTAGGAGTTTAAGCAAGGAGGGGAAATGTGCAAGAAAGAGAACAGAGACAGGAAACTGAGGAAGGGAAGGTGAATTTAAGAAAAATATAAGGAAGGGAGTCTCCAGAGACCGTATTTCTTATCAATGAATGAAGAATGTGATAGTCATGCACCAAAAATGTAAAATACGATCATGTGACTACTGCAGAAAGTTTGGATTTTCACAATCTGTTGCCTTGTTTCATTTAACAATATATGAATCAACTGAATTCTGCTTACAGCATTGGGTGCTTGACACTGTCTAGCCTCTAGAGTCTTTCAATGTGACTCTTTAATTCTCCCTTTGTATGATAAAAAATATTTGAAGATCATTAACTAAAATGTGAAAAATAACAAGTGCTAAACACACCTATTTTTTCTACAGCTGATAAACTCAGAAGTTCATGTACTCCATTGCCTCCTTAGAGAAGGCCTCGTGTGTCTGAAGGCTTGGTGGTTTTTCCCGTGCAGTGAAGGTCATCCTTTTAAGGCCATCCCTACTCCGTGCAACTTGACCATTTGATTCACGCTTGCTGTGATGAGTGTAATAATAGGGAATAAGGTCAGACACAAGACAAAATAAGGATCTGCAATAGGTGTCTCTGTCCTTTCTCTAAAATTAGGAGATAATTGTGGTCAGAGAAAAACATGTTAAACAAATATAAAGTAAAAATGTCCCATCCTACAGCCAGTGATACGTGGGCTGATGCCTCATCTGCCTTCCAAATGCATCCTAAATGTTTTTAGGCGAGATAGTTCTAGGTATCAAGCTGTTCATACTTTAAAAATATACGCTGTTCAACCAGCTGGACATACCTCTACATAGTTTGGTTTGTATTTGTATTCCATTTCCCCCTACCCCCACCCCCCTGCTTTTTTTCAGGAAAGTACTTAAACAAGATATGAAGCATGATGAAGTTTGTGCTCAGCAGAAGAAAAAGAAACAAATAAAACTGCTACAGAGTGCTTGATATTTTCTGGAAACTATGAAATGGCTTCCAGAAAAACACCCCAACAATATCACAGATTGCATCCAAATCATCTCCACTAAGTTGGCATGGCGTTTTCATTTTACTGCAGTTTTAGTACTGGGAAATAGGGGTTTGTGACATTTTTGAAGGAAGTTGTAAAATTGAGGGGGTTTTTTCTTTGTGGATGCACTAATAGGAAAAAAATTGGAGGGGCAGTAGCAATAGTGGAAAGGCTCTTGAGGGATTTACACTGAAGAAACCTCATGATAAACAACCTATTGTACCTGTTCTTTTTCCTTTCTCCACTGAGAAGCATCAGGCTGCTTTTTCCAATTTTAGCCTGTTCCCAACTTGCTCACCCTTGACCTTGGCTCTCAAGAGTAGTTGTAACGGCTATCAAATTTTACAGTTTTCTTGGGCACAAGCGTCTTGAAAATATCATGACAACTCGAAAGCCATAAAAACTGCACTGTGTGTTCCTCTGATTCATTGCATCGTAACATTTCCAAGGTCACAGCATCTAAAGAATAAAGATGTTGCTTTATTTTTTGACTCATAAATGTTATCTCGGGAAGAACCAGATGTAACAAATGATAGACTTTAATTTGATTTCTCATGTAGAAAAAGTGACTTACGAAGCTTTTCATGGGAAGGAGTTTTCAGAAATGGACTTCACTGTGAGATGAAGGTCAGGGTTTTGTTTGGAGTAGGAAAAAAGTGAATGAATCTTGATATGTCAACATTTTCTTCATAAAATTTGGACTTGGAGTAAATAAGGAATTTTGCTATCACAAAACTCACAGAGGGAAGCAGTATTTCATCAGGTCAAGTTGAGTGGAATTGCTAACATTTTCCCAGCTGATTCTTCATACATCTAGCTGTGTCAGCTCTTGCAAATTTTGAGAGCAGAGCTGAGCAGACTTCAAATAACTTTGAACATGTGGAAATGTGCTGATGATAAACTCCTCTTGAGAATCTAATAATTTTAGTATTCTTGCTCAGGTTGAATGCTTTCCAGAGAGCTGAACTTCTCACAAATTTGGCCTGTACTTAACCAAAGCTGTCTTTAACCTATGCATGAGCTTGTTTTCTGGCCTTTAGATCTGGAGCTGGTTCCCTTCTTAAGGAAAGTGCAACTTGATATAAGAATACAAATGCCTTAGATACAGGTTATCCAGTGTCTGTGCGCAACTGCTGAAAGCATACTAAATGTAGAATCTGCCAAAGGCACAGTGTGTATATACAAATATTCCTATGTTGGTTTTTATTTATTTTAACGGCTTTTACAGTCCCCAAATCCAGGCATTAAAAAGAATAAGATGCTGATCTGATTATGATCCATGACTTGAACTTGTCTGTATCCTTGTCAGTGTGCATGTTACTTCATTTCTGCCTGTTTCCTTAAAAGTTAAGTAACGGTGATGATGCTACACTGCTACTTGTTCTGAATTGGAAGCAGGGACAAGAAATTTAAGTGATGATCCCATCATGTGTATCTCTTTACAATGAGTCCCAGGGAAGTCTTCCTGGCTTCATGAAGCCAGTGGCAAAAATGCGTCTTGACTTTTGCAGGATTGGGATTTCACCTCAGGGCATTTATTACATGGTCACTTCTTTCCCAAGCATACCAAGATGAGGGTTGCACAAAACCTATGCAGTAATGAAGACAGCGCTGTTTGTACTGTAGCTCTGTTCTTACCTGTGTAGGGTTTGGAACCTAGGGTGGGGCTTTTCTCCTTTATTTTTCTGTGGAAATGAGGATGCTGCATTAGTCCCAGGAGGAACCGTGACCAAAACTTTGTAAAAAATTTTGAAAGAGAGAGAAGCCATTAAAGTGCAAAATACTAACACAAGGAAATAAGTGTTCCGGCGTATTGCAGTGTCCATTGCTGCATACCAGTTCTGGATAAACGAGCAACAGGCTGCAATTGCAGAACTGTAGTATGACTTTTTTTAACAGCATACAACTGATAACAGAAAATTCTGCAAGTGTTATGCCTGGTCCTCTGTAGGGGGCTAGCAGCAACCTCTCATGGACAAGGAAGGTAAAAACACAGTTTCGTTGCTGGCAAGTTTGTAAGGACAATGTTACTTACTGTCTCCATAACGCCTCTTTGGCAGTATTTTGCTTAAAGCAGCTAGATAAATAGATGAAGATGAACACCAAAATATTTCTCTCTTCACATACTGAATAAATAATTTGTAAGTGTATTTTGATAGATAAATCCACACATTTTGTATGATTCTATGAAATGTATGGATTTATCCATCAAGATACAATTAAAATAATTTAATATTTATTTTTTCTAGCTATTTTATGGATCCATCTCCTTTAGGAAATATTGCACATCTGCATAATATACCTGTGTGCTAGGCTTTGTTTGTGGTTCTCTAAATTAGAATAAATTGATGTGGGCAGACAGCTTCCTTTGG
Source organism: Rhinoptilus africanus (assembly GCA_013400135.1). Classification (NCBI taxonomy): domain Eukaryota; kingdom Metazoa; phylum Chordata; class Aves; order Charadriiformes; family Glareolidae; genus Rhinoptilus; species Rhinoptilus africanus. The sequence goes on along the minus strand of VXBO01007653.1, from coordinate 366,364 downwards.
CTATTTATTTTAAAATGTCCAAACACATAAATTATTCCTTTCAAAGTCAATTGAAATTTAGGTTTACTAAATCAAATCCAGATCTTTCCCTTACATTAGTAGTCAATAAATACTTTTAAATAAACACATATTTTACCCATTTCTACTCCTATTTTGAACATCTTCTGTTGCATTGTGAGTTTTGGGCTCTGTGGCCTTGACAGATGCCAAGATAAAGGTTGTGCCAATGTACACTTTCCCATTTTCTATAGAAATAGATTATAGTGGAATTCAACATTATTTTCTATAGAAATAGTGGAATTCAACACTGAAAGCTGAGTTTGGCTCACTGACTTCAAGGCCTTGGCCAGTCATCCTTTTGCAAGTTAATAGCCACAAGGCTTCTGTGATAGTTTAGCTGTGACACTGGTCCAAAATTCATCAGCTCCATGCAGACATTTGCTTTGATTTCAGTAGCTTTGCCATCATCATCTGTATAGCTGTGCTGACAAATAAATTTTGGTATACGTGTAGTAATAATTTTTGGACATTCAGGAATTTAATGAATGGCAACTGCTATAATGAAGAGTGGGAATGGATTTTGCTGGAGGTAGATTTTGTACTTTCCTGGCATAAAGTCTATGCCACCTTCTAACAGAGATTATCGGTGCTTGGTTATCATGCAGTGAATTTCATGGCATTGCTGAAAATGTTTAAACAAAATGGGAACTAGCATTTTCCTCTGTTTTACAGTTCGATTTGTCTTTTAGACATGAGTTATTGCATGCTGATGTGTCTTCTATTCCCTGCTGAAACGGAAAGCTGAAATACTGTGATACTGGAAGACAGAGAGATCGATTCTTGGTTTATTTTGAGCATTTCGTAGTCGAATTGTATGTGCTCCTGGAAGAGCTGCTTCTCTGCAGGGTGGCCTTGTGAGATTTTTGAGAGTGACATCCTTTTGTTACAGAATAAACAAATGAAACAAATTTCCTGGACAGTGTCAGTATTTCACCTGTACTAATGAAAGAAGTATCAACCCCAGTCTGTGTAAGGTAGATACAGATCCCCTCGGACTAAAAAGAATTAGGTCAGTTAAAGACGACAGCTTCATATTCTTTTCTGATAACTGGAATACAGTGATTGTAAATTACAGCGTTTCCTCACGGTAACAAATGCTTGGATTTCCTCAGTCACTTGTCTAAGTCTTTTTTAAAAGTTCTTGGATGCTTAATAATTGCAGTCTCATCCAGTACGTACTCTAAGTAACACTGAAGAGGACAACAGCAGGGCATGGCAGGACTGTGTTCCCTGGGGTTGCTGAAAGAGAGTTATTTCCAGGCTGTAACAAAAAGATTGACCTCCACTTTCCACAAGGAATTATGGTGTAGTTTCCAAGCTTCTTTCACCTTGGGAAACAGCTGAACCAGAACAGTTACTAGTACACCCAAGTAAGCAAGCTTCTTTTTATCCCTTTTCTTCTCCTGCTAATTTTTTTTGTTTAAAACTTGTGAAACAAGCAGTGGATTTTGGAGATCTTCCAAACCAGTTTCAGAAAGAGATGGTCAAATCTAGCTCTCCAACAGCTGAGGATGTGGTTGTATACATCAAGCTCTGGCGCTGGGAGTTGCGGTATGATTTGAATACAATAAGCCCAAAGAGGTTCTTGGCAGAAGATGTCTTTATTATAAATGGCCCTATGCCGCCTTAATAATTTTGGTGCAGTTCATTTTTTTCCAGGGATCCTGTAATTGCTGCCATTGTAATACCATATGAAATTAATTCCACTTAGAGAGAAAACTGCAATCCTTTTTTAAGGGTTTTTCTTGACTAGATGCCCCTGTCTGCACAGCCAGAAAGTACTGGAGTGAAAGCTTCATAAATGTTTTGCCAGTGTAGATAAAACTTTAGGTTTCTTCTTGACAGCTAGATTGCAGTAAGCCTTGCTAATTCAATAATACATGCACCTGCACCCAGCACAGCAATTTCAGGGTCAGATGGCAACATTTCTGTTTCTCTTGTTTCATTTTTGTGTTGCGGTAATTCCTTTATGGTGAAAGACAATATTAACTGATCAAACACTAAGAATAGCTGTACAAGTTAAGGATAGTTGAAGCTACAAAATTAGTGGGAAGAATTAAATTTCTGAGTTAGAGGTGTTTGTAGCCAAGGGTTTGATTAATACCCAATTCTTTCATTACAGAAAAAAAAAAAGGAATAATAGGATATGACCTAACAAAAAGGAAATAAACATAGCTGACCCCTCCAAATTCTGAGTTTTACAATAGGTAAAGTTAAGAGCAAGCCTGCAGGTTTTATATGTTTGCACGTACTCCTATTACTTGTATCTCTATATTAAGCTTACTACGGAAGCCATATCCTGCCACGTCAGATGTAATACTCTGCCCGTAATTTATTATTGTTCAGCACTTTCACTGAGGCATTCTTTAAAGTCCTCCTCCAGGTATGTGAGAAGAGGTTGGGTGGTGTTCACGACGTTTGCAGGCACGTCGCCTGCTTTTCTCTTGATGCAGTTGGAGCTTGAAAAATGTTCAACGTTTGGACTTTGCAGGCTTTGTGCATGCTTTTGGTGGGGCTCGATTGTTTGTTTGTTTTGTTTTAAAAAATAAAGTGTTACATTCACTGGTCTTATCCCCTTGGTGTTTTACTAGCAATATTGGAGATAGAAATTCCAGTCAGCATGCCAGGTGAAGTCTCTTAAATAGCAAACTCACAACATGGCTCTTAAAAATAGGTAGAATGTTTGGCTCCACTTGTACAGCTTTGGGGTAGAAAAGGGAGAGATAATCTTCTAATCCTTTTGCAAAATTTAATGTAACTGGAACACAGATTCAAATAATCTGTTCCTTTTGTATTTTTCTGGTTTATGTATCTATTAGATTACCCTTCCTAGAGGTTAAGTATTTGTATTACTACGTCAGCACCTCGTGCTGCTAATCACAGTACAGCTTTTTAGAAATAAATATTATATAAGGGACAGGCATTCAAAAGGCTTCACATTTCTTTGATTTGTGTCCCTTTTGAAGGCTCTCCCATCGCTTATATAACAAAATAGTCCTATTTGATTGATTTTTTGAAAAAAGGGAATGAATTGATCAGCCCTTGGCAGTCTGATGCTGAGTAACACAACAACTGATAACACTTTCTTCTGAATTCCCTCTTCTGAAGTGTATGCCACTGAATGATTCATAGCAATGACTGTGATGCTGACGTTCCACGTATAAGCCAAGATACAATCTGTAAGAAGAAGAAAGTTTGCACTTTCTAGAATGAATGAAGAAGTGATTTTTGTATGAGGGAGGGAAGATCAAAATGGGATTGATTGTAGCTGAAGCAGAATGCATCTCTCTTATCATTCATGGTACTCTTTCAGATACAGGCCAGTATATGAAAAACAATTAAAAATAATTCTAGCATACCTTCTCAGAATAAAGTATTGGGCTTTTTGTTGTTGGTGGTTTTTCTGTATGTGAATTAATACAGAAAATTATAATAGGGCTTATTTTGTGGGGAAGGAGGAAGAGAGATAAAACTAACAAGTTATCAATAGTAACTTCACAGAACTCAGTGGACTGTGACAGCTCTTTCAGACATGGTGTTTTTCAAGGTTTCTTGTACAGAACTACAACCTTATGTATTGTCAGGAATATACCAATCTCCCTTGTTCTGAGAAGATTTTTTTTTGTTAAACAAGGCACACTTTTGTCTTATGTGATATTAATAGCATGTTTCAGATAGTTGGTCGTTAGTACGAAGTCAAAGGTTTAACTCATTGTCTGCTTGATTATTTTAAACACAAAAACCAAAACCTACATTTTAAATACAAAAAATGTACCAAAATCAGGTGTTTCTTTTTAATTTTTGACAGCATGTCATTGTTTACTGTGATGATGCTACAATTATTTTGGAAAAGAGTGTTCTATATGTTGACTTGCTGCTTTTCAGTCATATGTGACCCTCATATATTCAGTCAGTAATTCCCTGAGCCATCCGTTGCATGAAATATGCAACATGAGTATATAGAAAGATTAGGAACATGTGTATATTCAAAGACCATGCTCAGTTGGAGCGATTTTTCTGTATTCTTAGTATTCTCTTTTTACAAAAGCTTCTTTTTCCTCCTCTTGTGTTTTAGATATTGATGAGTGTGAAAATGACTTCTACAATGGGGGTTGCGTCCATGAGTGTATCAACATACCAGGCAACTACAGGTGTACATGCTATGATGGCTTCATGTTAGCCCATGATGGCCACAACTGTCTAGGTAAGTAGTGAATGCTGGCAAGACAGTTTCATTTCATGGATGTGGTAAGAAGGCCTGATCTGCTTGCTGCGTTTTGCCATCTGGTATGCTTTCAGTAAAGTCTGGAACCAGATCACATTGAATAAGTTCAAACCTGTCTGTTGACTCCAATGTGGTTTAGACCAGACCCTTAAAGTTGACACTCCTAATCCTAACATACTCAAATCAATTTGCTGATCTTTAACATTGCTAAAAAAACCCTCCTGACCTCCAAAGCCTGTGCTGGGTGTTTAGGCTTCTTTTTTTAAGAAAAATAATCCGTCCTATCCACTTAAATATATTTTGTCTGTTTCTTACAACTTTTGTAATTTCAGTCATATCGTTAAAGCTCACCCTCCCCTATGTTCCCTTCAAGGGTAACATAGTTCTAGGGTACATTGTATGAACATAAATTACAGAATGTTAAAAGTGCAAGTGTGATGAAGGAATACTTGGACAATAAAACAGGGCAGAAGAAACAGTTATCAGTAATATCTGTTTACAAAGGGGCGGGACATAGTCCAACAACTGTACAAAGCCATGTTCAGAGCAGGAACTTAATTGCTTCAGCAATCTGAGGATTTTGGAATCTGGTTTTTTTTGGATACATGTCCATTGCTCTGGTTTAAATAGGCTTTGCTTATCCTAAAAGCTAAAAAATGTATGTTTTGTTTAGAAATTTCTTCACATCAATTACCTGGAAATTATTACCAGTCAATAACCTGTGACTGCTATATCCAATTTCCTATCACCTGCTTTATTGGTAGTCATTTTAGTGCCTGGGACTATCTTTCTCAATATTTCCAATATAAATGCAATGACCAGTGTTTGGTACAGTCCCAAATTCAATTCAAGGTGATGTTTATAGAACAGTGTGGAAAATAGGTATTTTTATAGAACAGTGTGGAGAATAGGTATTTTTTTCTGTGTCATGCAGCACCTTTACGTTGGTAAAAACTGAGATCCTTTGCAACAAATGTCAAGCAATCAGGTAGTGAACTAGAAATAATAAAGTCCAGTAACACCAGTCTTCACTCACTGAAACTATGGAACAACTAGAATTTCTGAGCAAGGATTTGGTTAGCCTTTCAGTAGATGTAATTCCTACTGGCTTCCTTTTCAAACTGAATAATATTTGTTCGGATGGATTATATATCCTGACCATTGACAGGCTTTTGACCTAAACTTCCAGATTTCATTTGTTATAGAACAGACTAAATAGATTTTTTGCCTCAACCTGAGGTGGTCAAATGATTAATTGTGCAAGATGTATTTCTTATACAAAGAGCAGCCAGTCATTCATTTATAAAAGAAAGAAAAATTCTACTTATAATAATGTTCATAAGTATCTCTTAATAAAAGAGGACACAAACATAATGAAATAGTTCAACTATTTGGAATTTGAGTAACTGTGCATGTATGTTGTTTCAAACAGCTTACTGTTTTCAACTTTGTTTCCAAGTGATTTCTATAGTAGTAGGGAAAAGTAGGTTAGAAATTATTAATAGCAGAAGAAATGACCTGATAAAGAATGAACCTTTCAGGAGATCTGTGGTATTTTTTTGGACCTCTGCTGCCTGCATTGTTGCTCTCTGGTCATCAACATACAGGCTGGATCTACAGAGATAGCCACATTTCTGATGTTCTTTTCATCAATTTCTATTATTGATTTTTTTTGGGGAAAAAAAAGCCCTGCAATAATGTAAACCATTGTGCTTAACAGGTGGCTACAGTTGAAAGTATTGATCCAAAGCTTGCCAAGAGACCTTTCAGGTTTTTAAGAACTGGTGTCTGCCTGTATTCATGATCTTCTCCGATCTGACTGTCTGCATTACCCCAAAAGTGTTAGGAACCATGTGGCTTCTAAAAGAGGTTCAGTAAAAAGGTGAATGGGAATAATAGCAAAGGGCTCCCTTTCTCCCAGTCTGCAACTGTGGGACACTAAAAGAGGTCACAATTGCCTTTTTAATTCTGATAGCTCAGACTGGGGAAGTTTCTGTTCCTCAAATGCAGATTGAGTATTTGCAACTACTGAATGGTCTTTGATATTTCTCAGTAAAATAACTGCTTTTACCTGGAGGCACTGAAAAGGGAATCAAGGCACATTCCTCATTCTCCTTTTGTTAAAATTTGTGTGAATTTACTGAAGATAAAAGTGTCTAGTTGTAAGGTCTCAGACCAAAGTTTTTAATCCTGACAGCGGCCATGCAAATCCTGCTATGACTGCCTGTTGTGCAATTACTCCAATTTGAGACACTGTCACTAGAGAAGAGAGAACTTCATTTTTCTCTCATCATTTGGTCCCTAGCTGGCTGCTGGCATTAGCAGCTATACTGAGTGCAGGGGTGGCCTTTTTTTGCCCATTAGCGCAGTGTGAGTTTTGAAAAGGGGGACATTCCACTCTTTTCCCTTCTGGAGTAGTTGTATTTCCTTTCACTGTGCTACCAGAAATGTGTAAATGCAGTTGACTGGTTTCAAGAGGATGCAGTGAGGTCTCATATCTAAAACAAACCTTGTATTTGCATATGTTTAAATTAGGATTACAACTTTGGGGAAAATTTTCCCAGAATGTAAAACCTGGTTAACTTATTCCAAAGATACCTTTTTTCCCCATGAGGAAATTAGACACTGAAAGGAATTAAAATTTTGATGAGTCCACTGGTTTCCACTTGTTCTCGCTTTTTGAGAAACCACTTATTTTTCATGGATTATAAGGAGACAAAGAATTCTTCATAAGTTTACTTAAAATGTTTTTCACCTTTCAATACATTCTTTTACTGATTTCTGCCCCCTCCCCCTAGGACTTTACAGATCTGTCAAAATGGAGGTTGCTGATTAGGTACCGTATCATATATTCTACCTATCAAGTTTATGTTACTCTTAGAAAAGGCATGTAATTTTTGATGAGCATGCTGAAAGTCTCATCAAGTAGGGCTGTAGTGGATCTTGTATAGAATTATGTAATTTCCATAGAATTTCTAAATGAGCTGATAAAATTCACAGTAGGTTGATTTTGAAAACCCTACTGAAACGTCTTCTCATACAGCACCATGCATGTGTATGTGCTTGGATAGAAGATTTCCTAGAAGTGACCCGACATCAGGTCACACTAGTCCTACTTCTTCCTCATCCTTTGGCCTTCAGACATTACTGTTGGGGTCCATTTTGACAGCACGTGGCGAGCCAGGCAGCAAGAACTCGTAGGGGGCAATTCAGGTGCCTAAACATAGGAGCCTTGTGCCAGTGAGTCTGGAGCTGGTAGATGCAATGTGAGATCTGCAGGAGTAGATCAGGAGTGTGAGATGGAGGCTGGACGGGATAATATAAGGAATCTAAAATGGCACCTGATTCCAGTCTTTAGTCAGCTGAATTGCTGTCTCACTGACGTGGACTGCATTTTATCATGCACGCATCAACATAAATCTTTGTCTAGTGATTCTAGATAGAAGGCCTACAGATGGAACCCCATGATAGTTCACTGGTAGCCCTGTAGGCCATCTAGGAACCTCTAGGAAACAGGTTGCCATGGACAAGACCATTATACCAGGATTTCTGCATCTCTTGCTTGACTGAAGTCTATGCAAAAGCTAAAGCCATCTCTTCTTCTCAGGGTGTACATTACTTTTTAAACCATCAGTGAGTGTCTTTCTAGTAATGTCAGTATAGCAAGATGATTACAATCTTCTTTATAAATAACAAACTTGGAGTATTCACAACTAATTACATCAGATGCAGTTGACAGGTTAAGTGTTTTTTTCCTGAGTTCTTGTTTCACCATTTCTCTCTTTCTAATCAAGTGAAATTGCTTATTTATTTATTTGTTGGGAGGAGGTGTTTGGTTAAGAATTCATGGCTAAAATTTGTACTGGAAAGTGTCCAAAACTGTCCTCAGGGGAACTTGACTTGCCTTCTATTTGACATTTTTATTGAGGAATTTCTCAAATATAACATGAAATGACACCACAGGGAATTCAAACTATGATGAGATCCTTGTCTGGCTAAAAATAATTTATTTTAGCACCATAATCACTTGAAATAGCAGTAGTTCTTTCTCAAAATTGCTCTAAATTTTGCTCAGTGGATGCAAGACTAATATTTGGTCTCATGCAATAGGTTTTCTTTATCCTTCATTTGAAACCAGTCATGAACTATGTTTTCCCCTCTCATATATGAAATACCAGTTCTGATTTTTTTATAAGTAATCAGTTCTCTAGTGCAGATGCTCTTTCCTGTTTGATTATTTTTTTCTCCATGACCTTACTGATAAATTGATTTTTTCCTTCTTTGTGTCTTTCACATGTTGAGGCATGCTATCAACTTCTGTTCTCTTGCCCTTAGGAGAGATTATGGCATAATTTATCATCCTTCCGATTAGTCCCAAACACTTTACCCATCTCATTTGTAGTAAATCAAAGTCTGTTCTCAGATATCTGGTAAAATCTGTGAATCTGTTACACAAAGTATCAATGGATAACACTGATGCCTTTAGATCTGGTTATTCAGAATATACTCCCTGCTCTGATTCAGCATGACAATTAAACGTGTTCTTCATTTCCCTAGTTTTCTTACCTTATTGGTTTATCTTACCTTAAGGTTCTTACCTTATCTAGTCAGAAGATTGGACTTCTGCATATGTGTAAGTGCAATGTTATTGGAGGCCTCTTTGGCAGCTGGGCATGCTTGTACTCTGTCTTGGTGGAGGCTTTCAGTAAGACAGGTAACAGACAGCAGAGGTGGTAGGTTGAGCCTGGTGTTGCAAGCCTTTGTATTGTACAAAGTAACGTATGTGATGGATGGGGATGCCGTAGAGAAGGCTTGAGAATTTGTCTTCCTTTTCAGTGAGAATTTCAGGGGGGAACCTGGTATAACTGCCACTATGGCAACTCCAGAATGTACCCAGGAGGTAAAAGAGAGTTTCCTGAGGTTTTTTTTTAGTTTACTTTCAAGCTACTGGGATAAGAATTGTCACATGGAAGGAAACCCTCTGTTCCTTCATCGGTAGTAAGGCTTCAGCTGGTGGAGGACTATTCAGTTTAGGGCATTGTACTTGGATGAAGCCAAAAGAGAGCAGTGAGAATAATGAGTGATCTGAAAAATCATAGAATCATAGTATATCTTGAGTTGGAAGGGACATATAAGGATCGTGAAGTCTTACATGGCTAATGCCAGAAGAATGGAAGAAAAGGTAGTTATACTCTAAGGAAGAGAAGATGAAAAAGAAGACACAATACTCATCAAATCCAAAAAAAGGCTGCTGCAAAGAATTACATTTTTACTGTTTTGTTTTTGTATCCCCACAGAAGTGAGTGGGGTAGTGCAATAGTATTTGGTTACTCCACTTGGGAAATTCAGAAAGAGCATTGAATTATTTTTCCTTACTCCTGAAGGACTGTCATGTGGAGTATCATTGTCTTACATTAGTCTCTCTCCTACTGTGTAAAAATGTAAGCTTCTTGGGAGAGTATTATGTCTTCTGTTGGTCTGAAGCATCACCAAAGAAGAGAGTTCTGAAGTTTGTCATGGATTACTAAAGCCTTGGGATTTGTGCAGGGAAAGCTTGCTAGGAACCTTGCTGAAAGCAGTTCTTACTGGTGTTTCTGAATAAATCTTACAAATTTATTCAGCATCTGCAAATAGAAAGTAGAAGAAAGTGGCATAACTATTTGGATCAGAAAGTGGAGAGCCTTGCTTTGCACAATTTCCTGGCAAATGGGCTTATATATCCTTTGATACTCTAAGCCTTCTGGAATTTACCTATCTCTCATCAGAATATGAAGTAATGGGGAATAAAGAGCGTGCAAGAAAAATATGGAGCAACAAAAGCTGATTGTCGTTGGTTCTTACTTGAGAAAACCATGTAATACCTCCTCTACATTCTGCTCGTCTATCCTTTTTTCCCTTTAGGCAGAATTTTGTGTAAATATAGTTAAGAAATTCTTCCTAAAAAATTGACACAACTCATTGTTTTCTCTTTGCCAAACCAAATCAGGGTGTGAAAAATATTTCAGGTTAAAGAGTGGAATTGCTTGGAGTGATTTTCTTTTGCTTATCTATGCAGATATAAATACGAATTGCTATGAAGTGCTACTCATCTCTCTCTGTTTTGTGTAGGCTTTTTCTTTATTTATTTTTTCCTTAGCTCTGAGTTCTGATAGTCCCTTTCTAAAAGAGAGTAAGCATTGCTATTTTGGAAAAACACTTCTTGCTTTCAGGTTGCGCTCATCTTAACTCTTCTTTCTTCTGCAGACTAGCATAGGTTTCATGAAGTCGTTATAATTTCTCTAATTAGTAAGTGTGCTCAAGAAGGTTGTAAACTTTTCTTAGAAACTATCAAAAAAGATACAAAGGAGTGTGGACAAAAAATTTATCATAATGTATTCAGAGATGTGTTTATTTAATTTATAGGGTTTCCTGTGGTATTAATTGCTGTGATATAGGAGCATATGTGAACACCTTGTAAATGTCCTCAGAAAATCCTGTAATGAAAAGAAGTATAATTTTCATTGTTTTATACATTAGGAAGTAGGGCCAACAGATTAAGTTACTTCTCAGTCTTCACACAGGATGTGTGCAGCATAGCCAAGGATAGAATCGTTACCCTTCTGAATCCCTGCTTACACACTCTTTATTTCATATATGCTGTGTAACTTTGGTTTCTCTTACAGAAAAATAACAATTACTAAATTTGGACATCTAGGATATGGTATGTCCATTAATACTCTTGTATGTCAGACCTCCTGAAAATAACTATAGAAGTAGGTTTTGATGATGCAGTATAGTTTATGGTTCTTCAGCAGTTAATCCTGTGCCTGATTGAGAAGAGTCTTGGGAAGCAGAGTGAACTTCTGATTAAAAATCAAGCCAGAAATGCAATTACTAGTGTGCATTCTAGATTCCATAAAGCTCTCTGCAAGAGCTGAGTGTTCAGTGTGGTAGACAGAAACAGAAGCACAGTGTCAGCTGTGAATTCAGTAGCAAGGAATTCAGTAGCAGAGTCCTGGTTATGTCTACAATCTTAAAGGTGTGCTTTGGGCAGAAGGCTTGATTTTCCAGCCTGAAAAATGAACATTACTGTTTTATTTGTCTGTTCTCAGATGCTATTTTTCATTACTTGACAAAGCAACTAAGTCACATGGAAGCCCTTGTGGGAGGGGAGAGGTGGCACTTTCCCTGGAGCAACTGAAGCTGCTCCAGGAGTGGTACTAGTCTGCCAGCTCTGGTAGGTGGAGCAGAGCAGCAACTGCAGCAAGGCATTTGGGGTCCTGCAGCTAGAGGAGAAACTTCTGACAAACCAGGAGCAGATGGTCACAGGCCTCAAAGTAACATCTGCTTGTTATAAAATTGGCCTTGGGATCCCCAACCAATATACTACTTAGGTTCATCTTTGAAATCACACGGTTTCTTTTCTTCTGAGGTTAGGATCTAAACCCAAGTTCCTGCCTTGCAGTGCTCCTTTAAAATCTGTTGGCTAATTTTAAGAGGAGAAGTTTCAATCCTGGCATGTAGGCTTAATTCCTGGTTGGGTAGTAGTAATCTCCAATCTGACTCAGGTGACAAAAAGAACGTTATTATGTACACATGTGTAGGTATATAACATCATGTCATTCATCCTCTTTCAGAGAATGTTGCAGTGCTCTATCTTTATCTTTCAAAACAAGCCCAAAACAGTTTGAACCAAAATTTACCTATTCCTACCCTTCTACTTGTCTGAGTGTATACTCTGGGGTGGGGGATTATGGCATAATCTGCCTATGAACATGAAGTAGGAGAAGAGTTGCAAGTATATGAGAAATCATTTCTAAAGCTCACAGATGTAAAATGTCAAGAAGGGGTACATAACTCATTTAGGATTTCATAGTCACTGGTATGATTAAAGAGAGCCATGTCTTCCTTTTAATTGAGCTTTATTTTTCTTCTCCAGACAGCTGTGCACAATGTGTTGCTTACTTGAACTCCAAATGAATGCTTCTATTAATGATGTTTATTTTTCTTTATGTTTCCCAACAGTTCAAATAGATTTTTTTTTTTTAATGTGAACATTTTTAACATAAAACTAAACATCTTTTGGAAAGTTGTTTTTAGTTTCAGAAAAACAAATATTTTAGAGAGAAGCTGAAAAATGGTCCATTTTCTTGGCTATCTTCCGGTTTTCCTTGCCCGTCTTTCCTAATTCCAGGAGACTGCTAGGTGCGCTGAGAGTTAAGTATTGTCCTTCTCTTGCACATCATCAGGGCCTCTAATAATATTATCAGTCATAAACTCTCTCCTAGATTTTCATGGTTGCTAATCTTAAACTCCTTGGCAGATGGAGGAGGGTTGAATAAACCCAATAGCCTTCTTTTCATAACTCTTCATTTTTATTAAAACACATGTAAAGTTACGGTATTTTTGTAGAGGAAGTTATTAGTCTAAATCTTGAAGCTCTTATTTCCAGTGATTCCAGTGGGGGTTTTGCTTGAGCAGAACTTCAGGACTTGGCAGTTGCATTATGTCTTAGGAGAAGGAGGCCAGACTCCCAAACCAGGGCTCAGTGGTTGAGTAGCGAGGATCTGTTCTAAACATGTGGGGCCCAGGCACAAGATGGGGCCTTATATAATGTATAAGAACATACAGGATGAAAAGTGTTGAAAGGCAAGTTTTAACAATAGATGTATCCGTATGTTTTAAACCTTGATGTGGTCTGTATTTCTGCAAACAGTGACTGGTGGTGATTGGGTCCTTGGAGCGTAGTAAGAACCTTGGGATTACAGGACCCCTGCAAATGAGGGCCCAGAGGTATTAAGCTACTGAACCTCCCCCAGACAAGCTGCAATGGGTGCATATGCAAAAATCCATGCTGCAAATCGCACAAGTAACTGAATTTTAGTGACAAATCCATTCTTTCAGGAAGAAAAAATTGACTGAATTTTTAAAAGTTCTTTGTTTTTCAGATGAAAGCCTAAATGACAAAGAAAGTTACTTTCTGATACTTTTCTTCAGCGAACTAATTTTTACAGTATTACTATTTTCAGGTCTTTTAACAATCTTGCTTGTTAGATGAATTATAAAAGCCGTGATTCTCATCACAGCAAATTAAAGTATCCAGTCTTTGTGGTACAGCAGCATGCATCAGATTTTATAACATGTACTAATATTCTGCAATGCCTTCCAGTAACTGATGCCTAAGTGCTGAGCAAATATGAATAGCTGGAAGGATAAGTAAATGTTCTATAGATGATTCTGTCTTAGAAGTTTACATACAATATCTGTATATATGTGTTTACTTTTGCTATCTGGTTGCCCACATCTTGTGACAGTCTTCGAGGTGCAAGTGGTAGCAGAAAGTCATAGAAATAAGCTAAATCTCTTTTAAGATAGGATTATAATATGTTAGTTCCAATGATCTTCCTCCTCTAAACGTTGGGTTTAGTTTTGTGGCATCTGGTAACTGTAGAAATTTCCAGACTCTGAGCCCTTGCAGCCTCCTCTTTTCATGGCAGGTTCCGTGATGGATGGGTAAGAATCGTTACCGTGGTGTTTGCATACAAATTTGAAAAAATTTAACAACCAAGAACATTTCTATAAAGCTGATGAAGCCCTCCGGTTAAGAGTCTCTTACTTTAAATGGCGTAGGCTGTGCTTCAGCTGAAGGAATGTAAATGCCTGCATATAAGCCATCTATCAGTACTCACCTTGGAATCACTAGTGAGAAATAGGTATTTTGTGTGCGTGACTGCCCTCATCCTAAAGTATTTATTTGCTTAGCTCGGATGAACTGCTCCCTATTTTTTCTCCGATGCAGTCCCATTTACTTCGGTTAATCAACACCTTTGAAAATAGGGTCATTGCTATTCGAAGTTCAGAGCCCAAAATTGGAGACTAGTTTTGAAAATATATCCATGTTTACTCTGGAAATCAAATAAAAATATGCAATTCTCATTCTGGTTGATGGAAGGGCCTCCAACATCCAGCCCTCTCTGAAGCTAGGATCTGAACATAGTGCATTTCTTATCCTGCTCTTTCTATTTCTGTATCTGAAGGTTTCTCCTTTCAAAAGTACTCTAATGTTTGGTCCTGCCACATTAATCTTCTGAGTTCAAATGAGCTATAACTTTCTTTACATGTTAATTTGCTGTGTTTCCTTTCTTAAGCCAATGTGATCTGAGAAGTACCAAAACAAGTGAGAGTATAAATCAGCATAGGCTCAAGGTTTTTTGTTAGGTATGGGGGAATAATCAAAAGTGTAGAATAAATCTTGGTCACTGTCAACTATGAAGTTAGATTCTCAGACTGTCATAATAAATTAAGAAACTGGGAGCTATGTGACAGCAGCATCAATCTCAGTCTCTTGTTTCTGCAAGTCTTCTTGTTGTCTGAGACTTTTTTTTTAAATACTCACTCCCTGGAGGAGGTAATCAATCACAGTAAAGATTTCTCTACATGGAACACTCAGGAAAGTAAAGAATAATCACACTTAGAGTGTGAAGTTAACATATGTAAATCAGTTAAATCCCACTCTTAATTCGTCTGATATGGTTGTAGACGGCTGTGTCTTAGTTCAGCAAAGCCAGAGTTTTGTTATGTGTTATTTCTTCTGCATCCTTACTGCTTTATCTTTTATTAGTTTTGTATGTTTTGTTAATTCATCTTAACTTTCTCATAATAGCAAATTTCTAAGCCAATGTGGCCTATGTTGATGTATACCTTAAGAGAAAAACTATAAAATNCCTTTGATCCTCCTCATCTGAGGGCTCCTGACTCTAGTTCCGGAATTCAGCTCCTGTTCCTTGCTGACTCCAGTCTGGGACTTTTCCTGTGTCTGCTGGTGACGCGATCGTCATCCTGGGAGCTGGATACGGTTTTGTATATATTGTATACCTTTTTTTATTTTCCTTATTATTTCTTATTTTCCTTATTTATTTTTTTCTTTTTTTTCTGTCATTAAAGTAGTTCAGTTCTTTTTCTAAATTCGTAAATCTCCTTATCTCTTCCTCTCCTCTCCGAGGAGAGAGGGGGGGGGAGGGCCATCTGTCGTTCCGATTGGCCAATTCGGCCAAAACCACGACAAAAATATATTAAAATTAACCAAAGTTTTGGAAGCCACATTGTATTTAGCGCTTACTTAAAGCAAGGGAGAATGTGTATTCACCTGAGGGTGCAAGATTTCAGCCTTTAATGGGAGGGTTTACCAGTCAGATGTGTATGACATTCAAGCCTTCCCTCATGGAACGGTGTCTTTGTAAATCCTAGAAATTACATAGATCCAGTTAAAACACTGAATTCATATGGATTACAAGAAGTCATCAGACAAAATGGAGTGCAATGAAGTCATCTGGTCTCTGACTTCGAATGTAGTCACTGTCATTATACTATGGTTAGAATGCAATCAGTTCTTGGCAGTAGTTGCTCACTGTATTAGAAAATGAAACAAAACTCTTTTCCAGTATGGATGAGTACCAGATGAAATGTTGGTAGTGAATTTCCTTGTTAGGTAGATTCCAGGGTCTCGGCTTTCTGTAGTGCCCTGCTTTTGCTGTCTAATACTTTCCGTGAATTTCTGCATCTTGGTGTTATCCTTTGGGCTTCAGCGTACAATGTGAAAGCTTAGAATTTTGAATCAAACTACAAGACCAAGACAGAGGATTATTTTTACTGCTTCCATTACTTTCTGAAGACTTCAATCCAGATCCTTCTCAAGTATCTCAAAATATTCCCTGCGTACACATTCTTTACTGGAATTGTATCAGAGCACAAGATGTAGTTTTCTATAAAAAAGGGGCAGGAAGGAACATGGACTAGTTGGTGGTAGCATATTTTAATATGACTTTGTGTAGCTAACATCTAAATAATAATAATAATAATAATTACTCATTAATTAAAACATTCATTAAAAAGTCACTAGACATACTTTGGAAGAATGATTGTTTAGAGAATTTGTAAGGATTAAAGCAAAATTTATGATGAAGAGGCCTTATGGGATATGGAAAGAAATGTTTGGAAACAATTGAAATGTGCTTTGTTAAATAAATAAGCCTGGAGTGGACATATGGTATTGTGCTGTAGGACAGGAGCAGACATGAGAGCCAGGGAAAAGCTTTTCTACTCCATCTTAACAAAAGAAAATTTTAACTGAAGGGAAAGTTGCTCAGTAATGAGAGGCTATAGCACAGCCTCTTCAGCAGGGTGGTTATACCGTAGTTAAAACAGAATGGAAGTAGAATTGAAGAGTTTAAAAGAATGGAAAGATGTATTTTCTGAATTAATTTAGATGGCAGTGTTACAGACACTACTCAGCCAGAGCTGGGCATCCATAGTTCTGGGAGCCCGTAGGTGATATGTTAGTGAGAGTGTGTTCATGGGGTTTATTCCTCTCATAAGAATAGCTGTGCAGAGAGGACAAGATTTCTGTTGCAAAACCTAGAAAGTTGGCTTTTCTTTGAGAATTGTGAACATAAAATTGTATAGTTCTTCATGGGGAAAAAGGTGTATTTTTTTAATCGTAGGATACACTGTACAGTTTTTCATGCTAATTTTTTTTCTTGTGTCAACTACTGTAGCAGACAACATACTAAACAGAGACAACTCATAGGTGAATTCTTTTATAATTCTTTTCAACAAAATAAGCTTGAATGGGAAAGAATTACATTTTTCTAGAAAGTTTTTTTTCCCCTACAGAGTTTCTCCAACGTAATATGTTTATAAATATACAAGCAACTTGAAAGTGAGATGATCTATTTTTTCTATATTTGAATTAACAAAAAAATCCCTAAAGTGATTTTATGCAAGTATTCCTCATGTGTTTCTGTCATGACCAATACAGGCTGAAAAGTTTTCCACTACTGATAACTGATACTGTTATATTAAACTGTGTAACCTGCTCTAAGGTGGCCCTGCTCTGGCAGGGGGGTTGGACTAGATGATCTACTAAGGTCCCTTCCAACCCTAGGATTCTATGATTCTATGATTCTATGATTCTACTAGCATCATATTTTTCAGATACATAATAGCAGATAAAGAGGAGCAATATTTCAGTATTACCTTCTGAAAAATAATTTTTATTCAGTATCATGAGTATGTATATTTAGACTTAACTGGGGAGCTTGAATGATTGCCTTTGAAAAAATTGAGAAACTTCATTTATTTAATTACCTCTGTTGTTTATTTTGAAGGCACAACTAAGAAACTTTTTCTGAAATTAGTCAGAGACACAATAAAAATTACTAATATGACAGCAAAGAATGGGTTCTAGATCCCACTAGTGATTTATATGACAGGTGTGGAGCTGCACTTACAGGACAGGGAGCCAGACTTTTGTCGTGTGGCTTACAAATCATTTAGGGCTTGGTTATATAAAATGCTAAGCACCCCGGTCCCAGTACATCAAACCTGCTACACACACACCAGATGTGAGTCACAACATCTGCTGCCTGTGTGACAGCAGCTGTGTGACAGCCTGAGACCGTCTATATGCCCCCGAGCGTTGTTTAGTACTTACAGAAACTTCTGAAACTCCTTGCATGTACATCTGTGGTGGAGAGAAGGAGACTTCACTGTAAGGTTCAAAATAACAGTTTATTTGGACTTCACTCACAGGTCCAATATGCTACCATTGCAGGTTTTATGGATACAGTGGAGAATGCGCTATTGCAATTCAAAATACAACTCTCAGAATACACTGTTGCAACCTACAAGTGATGCCTGAAAAGTGCTAACACAAACACAAGCATGCTAGATATCGATACCTTAAAAGGGTGCACTAATCCTAATCTTAAAGCATGCCAAATAGCATACATATGTTTCTTAATCACTTACCCTCTCTCTCAAGTAAAGCCTCCAAATCCCTGGGATGTTACCTTGTACAGCATCCTAGACAAAAGGGGAAGAATCTCCTACAGGCCGTCTATATACCAGTGAGTTTTATTCATTACTTAAAAAAACCTCTGAAACTCCTTGTATGTACATCTTAGGGAAGTCTAAGAGACTTGATTTTACTCACTTCAAAAATAACTGGAAGAACTCGTTGAACTATAAATTCAGTACTGATGAGTCTCTGAAGGGACCACAGGCTCAGCCTATTAATGACTGTGCATTGAAAGAATGTGAAAACTCATCCTTGTGTTCTGACATACCAGGAATATCCTGGGTATGGACTGAGTTTTGCTTTGAGTGTTTGAATTTGAAATTGGACTCAAATGTAGGAAACTGAGCTCCAAATAAAAAGGTTCTAACAAGTGTCCGCTCTGTAATTTCACAAAGGCTACATGTCTTAATGCAACTTCAGGGACTTCAAGTTGCAAAATTTGTCAGAGAATGGTCAGTCCCTTTGCCTTAACATGTAAATACTTTTCCCTCTGACTTAAGAGTCTGTACAATGAACATCAGATATCTTAAAGTAAAATTTAGGACATCTTTTAGTGGAATAAGTTGCCCACAGAAAGCTCTGCATGACTCTTTGTTATCTACAGATTAACTTGTGTGTGAAACACAAGGTTTTCTCTCTTTTATATGTATTTAACCTATTTTATGCAACTGCAAAGTGAGTAGTTGCATTAAATTCATATATTGGGCGCTGATAACAAAAGATGATGACTCTAAAGTACTTTGATTTAAGAAAAAATGCACACTGCTGTATAGCAGTTATAGAAATCTATTTATGTGTTCCCAGGTGGTGGTGAAAAGAATATACAGCTCTGGTGGGGGTGAGGCGGTTGTTTGTTGTGATTTATTTTGGGTTCTTTGTTTGTTTCTTTGTTTTGGCTTTGCCATGCCGGTTCCAAACTTAGTAAAGTCATCCCTTTACATAGTTATGACGTCCCTGAAGTCAGGTTTTTTGACCACTGTTGCTTTTCACTGATAATTCCCAGCATTCTTACTCATCAAGGCAATGCTGGTCTCTTTTTAGGAGATGCGTGTGGCTGATGGTATTCATCCGTTGAGTTGCTTAGCGCCGACACAATTTACTGCAGCTTACGTGTACTATTGGATGGCTGCCGCTTAGCTGGTGCACAGGTGTCCAACTGTTTTCTAAGGCTGTTTTCTTAAAACCAGGGAGTCAAAAGAAACCAGTCCAGCTTGTACTGTGTAACACAGCCCAACAAGGTTGACTGGTAGGCTGGTATTGCCATTCTATATTAAAAAAAATAAATGAATGCTTACTGTAAGATATTGAATATTTTTCAGGTATTTCTGTCAAGAGAAATCAGAGAAAATATTTGTTCTAAATGCTGCTTTTTGTGTTACTCGTGTTTAGGAGAGTGGAAATGTTGAACTGGTTTCCTGGTGGCATAAATGCCCATTTGTCCAGACATTTGGAGCCAAGTGAAACATTAATTCACTGAAAATGTACCTACTGAAACTATTCAGAAACTCAGCTTGCATTTACAAAACACTTTTCACCAGTGGAGATACTTTCAGGAAAAATTAATTGTTTTGATATGACTTACAGAAGCAATTTCAGCACTTCCAAAACATTTTCAGCATTTTCCTGTTCCCCAGCAGTTTAATGCACAGATATGTACCTGACTAAGCCAGTGTTTCTCAACTCCTGATATAGTTCTCTTTTCAGTGCACTTCAGTCTCTCTTGTTTCTTCCACTTTTCATGGATATCAAGTATTATCAAGATAGAGAGTAAGAATGACTTCAGAGCCTACTGAATGCTGCAGTGCTCAGTTTAAAATCCCTCACCTGAATCTAGAGTCCCTTAACTGTCTTACTGATAGATAACAAAGAAAATCATGAATCTAACCATTTCCTTGGCTTTTTTTACCAGAGCTTAGTAACAAAATGCTTCATGTTGTATAGACCTGGAAAATGTTACCAACTTGAAATGAAAATATTGTTTCGTTTGTCATGCTATAGGCTTTGTTTGACCTACAGCAAAATATTTTTCATTTTTGTAAGAAAAAAATCAACAACAAACAAAAAGCAGTTTTGAGTTAACCCAAACCAGGTTTTTTTGATCCTGGCAGAGTCTACAAGTAGATGTAGAAGGAAGCAGGTATAAGCAGTAGTTATCTTGGAAGAAGAATATAGAATACTGCTTCACTTGAGCCCACAGCAGTTAGTGATGCTCCGGAGAAAGCCCAAGGGTAAGACAAAAGAAAGGACATTATGATAATAGGCTGGATAATTTACTCAACTTGTCCCAAATGTTTCCTTCACTTGATCAGTTCTGCTGCTTGTTTGCATCTGTAATTAACTTCCCTCCTTCTACTTTATGGAGGATTGTTAATTGAGCATTGCAACTTGAAGTGCCCTACAT
Organism: Rhinoptilus africanus; assembly: GCA_013400135.1. NCBI lineage: Eukaryota > Metazoa > Chordata > Aves > Charadriiformes > Glareolidae > Rhinoptilus > Rhinoptilus africanus. Next base: position 345,841 of record VXBO01007653.1, on the reverse strand, counting down.
GCAGCTAGACATCAGTGGGAACTGCAGGCTTCTTGCTAATGGGGCCAGGGCTGTCAGCCTCACGGTAAGAGCCTCACGCCAAGCTGGAGGCTGCTGGCGTTCCCTAGACACTGGAACTGTAGATGAAAAGAAGCAGGATCAAATTCATACAAAATTGGTTTAAAACCCTGTATCAGAAGAATGGATAACTTGTTAAAAAATAATTGATTGGGAACTTAGTTGTGTTTAGGCACTGTTGTCAGGAGGCCGCCATGTGCATGTGTCTGTCAGAAAAATAGACATGATTGCCAAGTGAGAGGATAGAAGCTACAACAAAGATGTCACATTGAGGGGCTTGGATGTTTATTTTGGAGATGCTAAAAGCTGAGAAAAGGGTTTTGGTGTCTTAAAAGGACAGACAGTGGTGCTCAGTTGTTTAAGAAAGGAATACACAAGTGACGTCAAGAAACTTGAACTCGATGCAACATTCACGCAATGGCCGTGGGCTGTTTACTTCGGCTTAGTTAATGGGCAGGCATCATGTGCAGCAGAGTTAAATTCTTGCATTAAATGAATATTTCCTGTGCTATACATAGCAAAGAAGTCTGTTGCAGCTGAATTTACGCTGTGTTTCTGTAGTGCAAAATGTAAGGAATTCCACTGTGTGTCACAAAATAGCTATAGAAAAAAGATTTTAAGCATTTCTTTTCAAGTTGCGCACATCTGTAACGGTGCAGACAAGCAAGAAGCCTAGTCAGTGAGTACTGAGGTGATAAGTGATTGTAGACCATTAAGAAATGGGATTCTCCAGGACAGATGGGCATCATTTTAGGTGGTGTGTCCTTGTATGTAAGAAAAGAATGGTTCTAGGGATCAGTTCGTTGATCATTTCAGAATGATTTCAGTTTTCATTACCCAAGAGCATCCTTGTGATTAGTACTTCAGATTTCTCTTCTGTAAAAGGTGCTTTATTTTTCAGGGAAAGGTAATTTTCCACACTTTTTGGGTTTTTAATGTCTACTCCAGTAAACATTCTCTACTGTAGGGTCTAGCTTTTTGCAAGTGGATCTCCTCTCAGCAAGGGCTGTAGTGCAGATTTTTGCAAATTTGGTAATGAATCCAGTGGTGAATTCAAGGATGTGGTGTTCTTTTTACTTTTCTTCACTACATTTTTCAATTTCTGAAAGAAGCTGACAAAAAGCAGAATTGTAGCCTTATGTGCAAATACTGGAAAATTTGGGCCTAGTTTTTAAATTCTTGGTGAAGTCTGAGTTCAGATATTCTGGAGATACGAATTCTGCATACATACATAGTGGTGTCTCTTTCTTCTATTTCCCTTTGTATGCTCATGAAAAGGTGGTCTAAGAAAGAAGGTTTAGTAGTTGTTTCAATTAACAATGATTCCTGTTTCCATGGCCCCCTCAGCTGATGCAATGTATCGCCCTCCCTACCTTGACAGCATGTCACTACTTGTATGACCATTCCAGCAGGAACATCTGCCTACAACCTCTAATCTGATACCACTTGCTTCACTCCTACATGCCAGATTTACTCTTTGGGCTTCCACAGCTATCTTGAAATCAGATCTTCCAAGACGCCCACTGCAATAGAGCATCATGGTACTTGGAGGGAATGGAATAGAGAAGTGAGAAGAGTATGTTCCACATGTTGCTGTCATTAAGGTTAACTTCTAGAAATGAGCACTTCTTGTTTCAAACATGATACACTGACATGATTTGAATTGTGTCTGTAATTATCATATGTGTGTGTTGTGTGCTTCAGGGCTCAAAATAGATGAGGTAGACAGTATGAGGCTGAGAGGGATCTGTAAGATCAAGAAAGACACAGCAAATACAAGTAGGGAATGAATTTTTACTGTTTCTCATGATAATGGGATTAGGGGGCATTCATTCAGGCTGTGAAGCAACATGCTTGAAAAAAAAAACCAAAAGGGGATGTAACTCAAATTGCAGAAGTCATTGCCCCATCAAGTTGAGTTCAGAACAGATTAGACAAATTCACACAGGAAAGATGCAGCAGTGACAATGGTCTTAGCTAGTGATTTAGGAAGATTAATAGGTTTGTGATTGGTGAATGTAATGAATTTAAAATTTCAAAATCAGGCACTAATAGTTTCTGAGTTTGTGGTTGTTAATTATTTGTCTTACAAATACAGGATATCCTCAGCGGTGCTTTGTGGCTAACATTTAAGGAAAGTTTGCAGTATTGCTAGCAGTAGTTCATCTCTCTATCACGATGTTCTGCACTGATAAAATAGGCATCTTAGATAAGTCTTCCAAAAGTTTCATAGAGTAGCTTAGAGATAAACTAGCAGGATCAGCTCCTTGGATTATGAGTCAAAGTCCTCTTTTTAGAAGTTTCCAAAGAATCCTCATGCTCTAGTAAGGGAATTGTACTGTGGCTCCCAAATGCTTTGGAGACTTTGAAGATGAGACTCAGATTTCTAAGGGGCTTAAGTGCTTATAAAAATGCTGACATGAAAGGAAAATATCAGAAGGAAGGAAGAGATCATGGGAGGAAGTGGACAGTGGACATACTGTTCTTGACATTGACTCTGTGTAGCGTTTCTACTTTTGTATCTTCCTGCTTGTGGCTTTGGTTTCAGGTACCCTCAGCAGACCTTTCTCCCTTGATGGTGTCCAAACAGGACGCTTGATCAGAATAGCTTCTTTAGGCCAAATACTGTGGGAAGCTCCGAGCCAGATCAGGGTGAAATACCAGTGGAGCTAGTTGAAAAGTTCGTCAGATAAATTAAATGAGAAACTGAAAGCATTTGTTTATTTAATAAATAAAACATCCATCGTTATCAACTGTAATGTTTCCTACCCTTTGATACTGTTCCACACTACCGCTCTGCAGAGGATCTCATCTTACCAAGATAGAGAGCACAAGTTTGATTATGTGAAGGCAGTGAGCCAATAAGCTAGAGGTCTTATGCAAATTCAGATATGCATTAATTTGCATAATGCTGCTAATATACAGATATATCTATACATGTATGTATGTATATATGCACTCATTATCTCTCCTTCTCTTCTGAAAGATACTTTTCCTTTCCCAGCCTCTCCCTAAGCTGGCTCTTCTCTTATCCCTGGTTATCCCTCGTGATGACTGGCCAATTTGAAGTCCCATCCTGGAAACTTAGGTTTGTCACTCTGGTCTAAACTCTGTCTAAGCAATTCTAGCTCTTTTGCTGATTATTATCTTAGCTTTTTATTTGTGCGAGTAAGGAGTAGTTAAGGGCTGTGGAAACTGAGTTATTTCTAGATGCTTCCATCAGGGATTGTATTTGGGAGATGCGAGCACAGGACAGTTCTTTGTGATGTGTGTTACAGACAATGGCTTAAGGACGTATATTCACTTGCTCCTAGTTCTCTTTTTGAGGATGAGGGGTTGGATCAGCCGTGTCAGATAACCATCTGAGCTCAGCTCAGGTGAGAACCTTTTTCCATCTTTTTGTGAGTTTGGATTGGGTAGGTTTGCTGAAACCTTGCTCCAGCAAAGTTTTATGAAAAATTCCTTTTTATAAAAAGTAGAGTAATAAAGAAAGAAAGCTTTGTATTTGTGCTCAATAAATTTAAAAGTTTCTAAAATGAGTTTAGTCAGGGTTTAGAATAGATGTTTGAGTGAAGTGATTTTACATCACAAATGACTTTTTTCCTATATCTAGAGTTAGGCCCTGGGGCGCAGGACTCCAGCAGGTGTACACTGTCAGAGTGGCAACAATGAAAGCTCCGAGGATCCACCCTCAGTTTTTCAGAACAGTCAACAGCCCAGTTTGACATGTAGAGCCTCCAAAACTGGAGCCAGAAGAGCTTTATTTAAAACCTGGCTACTTGTTTTGGTGTTTATGTGGAACTTAATCTCTAGAAAATCTGGTCCAAAATGCAGTCTCACGTATGCTGCATTACCGATGTTTACATGTTCAGCTGGGTAACTTGAGCTGTATTGAACAAGGGTTGCACAAATGAGGAAAGAAAGAGAAGACCTCTTTGGCAGCTATTTCATTTGTGAGTTTTGAAAAAATTCAGATACGTTAAGGAATTATTGTGCCAGATCTACCAAAGCTTGAGCTCATTGGAGTCAATGGATTCTGTCTCCTAACTTCAGAAGACTTTTTTACCCCGTTCTCTAAACTGTGTTGGTAATAGGCTAGTCATAAAGTTACTTTGTTGTAAAGAAAGTTTACCAAGTAAATAATTCAGTAAATATTTTCCAGGCAGACATGTCCAATAGATTGCTTGGTACAGTGGATAATAATCAATACTGCCTTTTAAGACTGCAGTAATACAAAGTCCTCCAAAAAGCCTGACCCTGGTAGGATTGAGGTCTGAGAAGAGAGAATGTTAATCCTACACTGCCAGGCCAAGATTTATTGGAAGGCATGTAGTATGGACATAGAGATACAGTGGTCTTAGATCCCAGCTGCTCCCTTTCTTCAGCTCTTTCTCTTCATAAATGCATATTAAAATAATTTTGAGGCAACAATTAGAAGAAATTCCTCACAGTAAAACTTTTTAAAGATTTTAAGTTGTAATAACTTTTATCCCAGCGTATGGATTTGGGACTTGATGGTAAATTGAGCTGTCTCTTTACGGAAGTGGTAAATCACCATCATTTGCTCTCAGGAGCAGAAAAAAATGTTTATAAATCATTGCATTTGTTTCAGATTATTCATCAGAGCTGGAAGGCAATTGTTCAAGTTGCTTTGTGATACTGTAAACAGAACTCTGGGAAGGCTGTGTACTTTGTAGCAAAATTTGGGGATTTGTACATGTACCAACTGAGACTTTTTCCTCCAGTAAGTGTTCAACTCATCTTCCAGAGAGGAGGGTCTAGATTCCAGTGTGCTGTTTTTAAGGAGCAAGTTTGATTTGGCACTAACAGGGCAGCAAGGCCTGCTGACTCAGAGGAGGGGTCTCACGAAGTTGTCTTGTTTATCTTTTCTTCTTATACTGAAGTATGCAAGGAAAGTCTTCACTTCTTTTCCTGTGCCCTCCCAACCTGCTTTGATGGGGTTATGCCAAGGTTCAAATCTGGAAGAGAGCAAGAGCTGAGGGCAGGGAGGATTTTGATACAGAAAATTTGAGGCAATAGCATTTGACGTTTCCTGGTGAACAAAAAAAGGAGAAGGACTGTATACACACTGGCATTGTAGTTCAAGGCACAAGGAGACAATCTGGTTTCCCTGAGTACCACTGTAATTACCCTAGAGCCTTATTTCTCAAAAGAGCTACAATTTCTGTGATAGGAAGCACAGGCAGCACACTAGCACAAACAGCAATAGCAGGCTTAGCTGAGCAAGCTGCTGGAACTAGCTGGCGTTCCTGCCTTAGTTACCGTCTGAATTTCTCCAGCATTTCAGAGCTTCCTGGCCTTGCCCGCAAGAGTATTGGCACAAGCAGCTTGGGTTTACCTTAGTGTATTGTGGCCAGTCCTAGAGGAATTAAGTAATTTAGAAGTCAAATTGCTGTGCCGGCTTTTCTGAGAGTTTGAATGTTGTGGATCATTTAGCTTTGTTGTGTTTTTTCCTCCCCTCCAAAAATAAAATGAAAGCAAAACACACACCAACTCCTTTGCTGACATGTTGGCAAATACTGTGAAATAACTAACTGGTTGCAGAGTCTCCATAAAAATGGAAAACATGTATTTTTCAGGTGGCAAGTTGCTTTTATCCAAAGAAAAAACTGCAAATCGATATGATATAGTTTTTATGAGCAAAACAGGAGACTTGCAAGGTTGAATGTGGGTTAGGTATCTTTTAGTGGCGGTAGTGTCCCAATGCTGAAGCGTATGTCTCTGTTAAACACAACAGCATAGAAACTTTTATGCCAAAAAGAGGTGATGGGGGTAGGCAGGGACCCTCAAAACAGCCAGTAGCTAATGCTGCCTTTGTGGTTTTATATATTTGCCTATTAAAATGACAATACAGACATGGAACATTTAGATTTAAGAAGCCTTCTTTTCATTAAACAACATTAAACAAACTGACAAAGTAGGGGGTTATGACTCCAGTAATTGAAACATGCTGTTCTGTTCAAGACCAGAACTCTATAAAGACTCTTTTCACCCAGTAATGCCCTTTGTGTTTGCCTGCTACCCCTGCTAGAAATTACTGTAGGCCTGAAGTATGTCTTTCCAAGTGGAGTGGGAATGACAGAGTGCAACACCACACTTGGCAGATGGGGTCACAACCTTTTTAGGACGGTAACATTCATTGTGCATTGGAAATCAATTTGCAGCCCAGTATGCATGGAGGCTTAGTTGGACTTCCCTCCCCACTGATTTTTTATGTTAACTTCAAACCTGAGATGCAGGAAAAAGAATTAGATGGATTAATTTGGATTAACTCTGATGGGGTTTGGGTAGTATTCATTAGCTTAATTTACGCTGTGCTTTTTTGTGGATTCCTTATTCTTCTAGATGTATGTTCTGAATCTGTACATTACCTTGCATTTCTTTTTCCTTCTCTCTTCTAGATGTTGATGAGTGTCAGGATAACAATGGAGGGTGCCAGCAGATTTGTGTAAACACTATGGGAAGCTATGAATGTCAGTGCAAAGAGGGCTTTTTTCTGAGTGATAACCAGCATACCTGCATTCATCGCTCCATTGGTAAGTTTTCAGCATGTAAACTGTGCTCTTTAGAATAACTGTGTGCAATCAGAAATGCAGAAACTGTTGGGGGGAATTTTTTTTATCCCCAGAGCTCCAAAAATCATTTCACTGGTTGGTTGGAATTGATTGATTCCTCTGCTCCCCAAACTTGTAGTAGAGCCATAAATGAGACAGAGGAGAAGGCTTTAGTTCGATGCAGAAATTATAGATGGTTCCAACAGCAGGCTCTTTGGGTAGGCAGAGGCAGATTTTCAAATGGCAGCTTTCTGCTTCTGAGTTTCCAAGACTTAAAAATTTCTCATCTATTTATTGTATAATAATTCCCCTGTTTTCCATCTTAGAGAGCATGGTATCTTAAATCAAATGAACAGCTTGTTGCTTCTGGAAGTTGTACAGGTTATGGTTTTTTGCCAGGCATGTGACTCATTGCTTCACTGCAGACTGTTGATGGGTGATACTGTATTGACACAGCGTTTTTCTTTGGTTCAGTATCCCATCCAGGGTGGGTTAGAAAACTGCTTCTCTGTTGCCTATGCACTAGCAGTAGAAATAAGGAATCCCTGCGAAACTGTGATCCTTGTCTGCTGCTGATTTTGCCTAGAATAAGCAGCTCTCCCTTTTCTATACATGTCAGACATAGAAGACAAGTTTGAGTGGAAAGGGAGAAAAGAAAACAGCATAGCTATAAATCTTTGCAATTAAGTGGACTCTTTGTGTGTTCATTCAGACTTCTGGTGACCCTGGCAGCAATGGGAATATATGCTAGCAAACTCATTTACCAATAGGCAATACGGAATGACTAAGTAGAAAGATGAGTCTGGTGATCAACAATGTAAGCACGCTGTAAATTTCAACAAGCCACGCAAATGGTTTTGAACTATTTTAAGTCACTAAAATTAACCAGAAAATCCTACTCAACACAGAGTACGAGTTTAGTTCCTCTGTTGACAAGAAAGCAAAGTGTTGTAGTGTAGCATCTCAGAAATGTAAATGAATTTTGGGCACTGTATGTATGCTTATACAGAATTGTAAAGACAAGTAGTAATTTTGATTTTCAGAAACGTGAATCTCTGGAATATATTCACAGGTCCGCTTTTTAGCATGATTATTAAGTTTTAAGTGACTGATGTATTTTGATTATGACAAGCCATACAATTAAGGTCCATCAACCAGTGCATTTTAAAGGTTGTTACCTAATAGGTTTTTAGTCATTCTTTTCAACGTAAATTGTTCAAATTTCTGTCCAGTGTAAAGTAACCCTGACACAAAGATATCCAACAGAGCAAGGAATAGTAGCTGGAGGCTTAATGAAAACCACTTGCAGAGTACTGCAATGCAATCATTATTTCAATTCGCACATTATAAAAATTCCCAGCTGTAATAAAAGAGAATTTAGTTATCTGAAATGGAAACTAATTAAATAAATGAAAAATGAGACTCTAAAGGCAAAAGTTTCTTCTAAGGAATAGATTTATTGAGGGAAAAGGGTAAATTTTTATGGCAAAGAGGGTTCCTAGTTTGCCGGAAGGACTAGGGGAGTGGATTTGAAGGGTGACTGCTGTATGCACATAATAAATGGGCACGGGAAAAATATATTTGTCTTAACTTGTTTACAAAGAAAATGTCGTAGATGTGGATGTTTAGTTTGAAGCAACATCTTCAAATTATTTAAGATGTAAAAAACCCAACCAACCTACCAAATAGACGGATGGTGATTGCGAAGTGTTTTATGAACAAACGGTTTGTAGCTTTTCAAAAATAAAGTGCCAATTTACAATAATAGTAAACGTTCCACTGTAGTGCCATGATGCCCCACGAAATATATCGGGTGGGTATGCTGGAGGAAGGAATTAAGATAAAATTATCTTTTTCAATTGCCAGAGGCGACTGAACTGCAAATAGTAAACATGCATGGTGAGAAAGTAAACATTTTTTTTTAATATCTGTGTTTACTAGCTTTCATCTGTCTTACTTGTAAGTGCCACTCCAGAAACTGTTGGAATGCAAAAATATGCATCAACATATTTGGCCAGAATTGTGCCCAGGGCTAGATTGTGTCTATGCCGCTATTGGTAAAGAAGGCTGAAGTGGACAAAGGCACACCACACAGCCAGCATTGCAGTCCAAACACAAAGGCGCTGACTTGCCAGAGCCCTTTAGCAAGCTTGTTGACTTTGAGCATAATAAGATACATTAATTGCAGTGGGATTACTTTTCTGTCTCTGAAAAATGCATGTGCAGTCACACAATCTCGGTGTCCTTGACATTACCTAAAGTCTCTTCAAGGACTCAGCTAGTCTAAAACAATCAACCATGAGGTTTTTCATGCAAGTTGCTGCCACCTCTTCCCTCCTGTTTTCAAATACATTGGGAAAGGGGGAGAAGCATTGCAAGGTGCTTAGAATGCACTTGGAGCTGGGATGAGTTTGGACTGGAGGGAGCAGTAAAGCCTAAGCATTGCCCTGTCTGCAGGCCCAGCTCACCTGCCTTGGCCATCAGCAAGGCCATCAGCAAGGCTGGTGCTGATCACCTGCTTTGAGCTCCTCAGCACATTCAAGTGATGTGGTAGTTTCAGAGTTGAAAAAGGGCATTGGATATTCTCTTGGGGGTTGAGTAGAGGAAGGAATATGTCCCTTTTTGCACTAACCAGCCAGGGGAAAGTTGTCTTCTGGTACGAGGCACTCTCCTTAAAATTGTTGGCTGCTGTATGTATTTCCTCAGCTTCCAGAGACACACTGTGCCCGTCCCAGTGTTTTGGGGGGTGTATTGTACCACCATGCTCTTTCTCACAAGCTGTGGTTAAAAGCCACACTGGATTTCATGGCAGGGGCTTTTAATATCATCCTTGTGTCCCAAATGACATGTTTGCTTACCATCTAGAAGCGTTCTTGTTATTTCCTGTAGACAGAAGGATTAATGATCCACACAGAAATAGTGATTTTATACCAGTGGGAGGCCAGGCTGACATTAAAGTCAGGGCAAAGCCTGGCTTCCTAGTATTTGCTTTGTTTCACTGTCTTCATTATAGGCCTACTGGTTTGGTATCTTTAGTCTCAGTGTCTTTTGAGGGATACTATGCCCAATACAACTCACCTCATTTATTTTTGCATAAAAATTTTCCTTTGCTGAGTCAGATTTCAGTACTCGTTTACTCACAATAATGATGGCAACAATAGGGAGAGAGAACGGGAGGGAGAACGGATGGTAAAAGAGAACTTAACAGTTGTTTATCTTAGTACCTCTTAATTGCAATAGTATGTGTGAACACTGTGAATTATATCAGAGACATGTTTGTGTTTGGTATCTCATGGCTTAAAAAGAAGCCAGAATAAAACAGCTGTTACTGTAACAGCTCCAGAGGGAGCATGTGTTTAATAAATGTGGTGATTAGTATCATACACTACAGCTGTGACTGAATCAGGTGAGTGGGTTACAGCAGGTTTTCCCTTAATTTGATGATAAGCCAAAAACCCCATTTCAGCAAAGCCTCTGGGCACATCCTTAAAGTCCTAGCGCTAGCAAAGTTGGTTAAAAATCTTAATTGGGCTTAAAAAGCGTCAAAATAGGTAGAGTTTAGCTATATGTCTGTGTCTCCACTGAAGTTCAGAGTGATCATAATGAAGGGTGCAGTATATCCCATTTGCATTACAACTATACAAGGTATTGTGGTCAGGAGCCATCTACAAACGACCTCACTAACCAGAATTCTCAGCTGAAGTGTCATACAAAGCCATTGCTGTCCCACCTCCAGAGGGGGAGCATAAATATTGTTTGCTTACAAGTTAGAGACTTCAGGAGCTCTGTGCCTAGAAAGACTTCTGTCATTTTAGATTCCATCCCCTAAATGTCTAACTAAAGCATAGTTATAGTAATGGTCTTATATATGCTAGTAATTCACTGCCAATTATACAGCTAGTGCCAAGTAAACTAAAAAGGCAGGTGCAATTAGGAGTGGTAATTATAAGTGGAGACAAGAAGAGGTGGAGACGTACCAGGCCGTAGAAAGCTGTAAATTGTGATGGTCTGGTCAAACGGTGGAAAAGCATTTTACACGGTTGTCACTATCATTTTTAAGCCTGTTAAAAAGCTATTTGGCAAGGAAATGCTTTTTCACTTCCCCATATCCCATTAGCCTTATGTTCTTAGCAGAGTTAGGGAGTTTGACATGAAGTCAAGCTACCACAACTTAACAAATTACTGTGCTACCAACAGAATCTCAAAAACTAGATTGTCCCTTTCTGCACTAGAAGTTTAACAGTTTAGTCCCAGAGGAAAGGGAAAGTGCTAAGCCAAGTTGGCTTGCATTTGTCATGGGCTAAGTGGGTTTATGAAATAGTTTACCATGCTTGTGCTGGTACATGGTAACTTGTTAAACCTGGTCATATGTTTAAGCCCTTGTTAATTCTGCATTAGTAGCAGAGGAAGCCTTCAGTCAGCTGACATCAAACTACCACGTTTCTTCTTGTTCTGAGGATTATAAAACCACTTTTGTTCAATTTTTTTGTTCCTACTTTCCATGATTTATTTGTATTCCTTACCTGATTTCTTAGTTCAGCGTGATTTTATAGCAGTAGAATAATGTGTTAGGACTCCCTGGGAGAAGCATGATCTCCAGTCGGGGCAGGAAAGGTTGCAGGTTGGGATTCTGGACTTCATTCCCATCTCTGGTGCTGATGCTTTGTGGGACTCTGCGCAAGAGGGTTATTGTGACTCAGAATTTCTGAAAAGCACTTTAGAGGACAGAGGTGCTTTTTCTACAGAAAGCACAATAATCTGTTCATATTTAGATGAATGTGGAAGGGTGACTTTAAATAATTAAGTGTTGCCAGCACCGTTCCAGGTTTTATGAAGTATGTTTCTCATCTCAACTATGACAGCTCTTTCATGATGATGTAACCAGTTAAATTACTCCATTACTTGAATATACTTTGCCATAGCTACCCTGAATACAGGCATCCCATTCACTGGAGCAGAACAGTCCTACTTGTCTTTTTAAATTGGAATCCTAATATGATTGTAAAGGAATATATGTAAAGCAAATTTTAAGGAAATCAGTTCATGTGCTTTTAGATAACATTATTAGAAAACCTTTCAGGGAGCGTAAGTTTTATCTGGATAAATATACTGTGATTTTGGAAGCTTTTTCTTAAAACTGCACACAGTGTGACCTCAGTGTAATAGAAACTTGTTTGTTTATACATTCCCATGATACATTTTGAATAAATAGTTCAACTGATTACCTTTCACAGAATATAGTATACAGAATGTATCCAGGAAAAAAGGCTTAATAAACCATTTTAAATCTCATTGTGCCCTGTTGGAAGTGTGTGACCTCTTAAAACCATGTATAACCCACAAAAATTGCTGTACTTTGGTTTCTGGGATTTGTGTTTGCTCCAGTAGCCTTGTGAAGAGCACCTCACATTTGGTTTCTCCATTCCCCTCGAATGGAAGGAGTTTGTAATTTGTCTCAAGGGGAAAACGCAACAGGTGAAAGCACTTGGTACAAGTAAAAACTAATCTTTGTTAGGCCTGATCTCCTTCCTCTCATATATCAGTGATTTATCATGATTAGGACTAGTAAAGTTACACTGGTGTAAAACTAGTTTAAGCATAATCTGATTTAAATTAAGCTGTGAGGGGAAGCAGTAATTATGGAATCATAAAAACAATATTAGGTGAAATTTTAGGACTAGATGTGAGAGTAAGGAGTCTCATAGAATTGTAGAACAGCCAGGTTGGAAGGCACCTTGACAGATCACCTGGTCCAACCTATTGTGGGAAAGAGAGCCTAGATGAGAATATCGAGTGCCCTGTCCAGTTGCATCTTGAAAACTGCCGGCAATGGGGACTTCACTGTGTCCCTGGGGAGGCTGTTCCACTGAATGATTGCTCTCACTGTAAAAAAATTATTTCTTATGACAAGATAAAACCTCTCCTGGTGCAACTTGTACCTACTGTCCTTTGTCTTCTCTGTGTGGCTCCTTGTGAAGAGAGGGTCTCCATCCTCTTTGTAGCTGCCCGTTAAGTACTATCCAAATGAAACTAAATCTATCCAAATAAAAGTGCAAAAGAAGAGTTTTAAGTATCAAAATTATTAGTAGTTTTTTGTTGTGTTTTTTTTTCCCCCTTAGCTTTTCACATTAGAGCTTTCAATAAAAGTCAGCTTAAATGGTAACAGCTTAGGATGACATAGAATTGGAGGCAAAGCCACGTCACTTTTGGTTTACAATAATTTTAAATGTGTCTGAAACCTGAGGTTGCAATCTTCCTTTTATACGTAAGAAAACCGAGGTGTAAATATTACAGTATTGTCTAAAGTTCTTGTGACTGTGTCTGAACTGCAGGATAGATTCACTCCATTGGAGCAGCTCCAGTCCTGGTCTTCAGAGCAGTCCAGATGGAAGCCAGGATGTGAGGAAACAATATAGGATATGAAATCAAGATAGAGTTTTGGTATATCCGAAGTTGCAGAGTTGAATACAGCCAAGTAGAGTTGATTGTAAGCCTTCATTGAGTTCCTATGGACTAAGTCAGACCCATATCATACTTATACACAACAAAATATGATGAAGTCTCTACATATTCTGCCTTAGTTTTAGAGCTCAGCTTAGTTTTTAGAACTTTTTGTCTTCTGAGGGAAAAATGTTGTGCTTCAATATTTTCTGGGACTTTGAATTAGATTTAATTCAGAAAGAAATCCAAATTTTGTTGACTAATCAATAACCTCTGCTGCTTTGCTTCAGCTGAGATTGAATGCACTAGTAAACCGACAGGTTAGCAGGATGCAATGGTGGTTAGTTCATTGAAAGTCAAAGGAGAAATCTCCCAACACTCAGGAACAATAGCAGATTGCCAGATTTTGCCAAAATCTGGGATTGAATTCTAAGTGTGTTGTGCAGAAGCTGGCCTTGTAACAGGTCCCAGATTTCAGTGCACTGATCAGAACAGACATAAATATTTTAAAAATAAAAGAGAAAATAAATGAAAATAATAGTAAAAAAAATGAAGATGTTTCCTAGAGGTACTAGGAAACATCAACTGGTAAGTGATCTAGGTCACGTGTGTAACTTGCATATAGTGCTTCAACAGCAGTAAAAGTAGCTGCACAGTTGTACATGACTAAACAGTAAACTAGGACATGCAGATAATTTCTCAATGAGCCGTAATCTGAAATAGTTTAATGGTACGGTAGTTGTTTCTGCATGGCTCCATTGCCAATGCCTTTTGGTATGGAAAGGATGAAACTAAAGGGGGAAAAGAACTGTGTAAGAAATAATGAAGCTGGAGATGCAAAGAAGTGTGTCTTGGAAAGCGCAGCTGTTTGAAACACCCTGCAGCAGCACGCCAGCCAGCCAGCTTGCCAGGGGGAGAAGGGAATTTGTAAGTCAGATCAAAAATCTCTCCACACCTGTGTGACAGAAAGTGCAGTGAACAGTCTGTAGCTCAGCGACTGACTGACTGGCAGTGCTGACAAGATGGGAAAGCTATACGCACGAATGGGAAAACACACTGGAAAGTAGTACGTTTAAAAAAAAAAATTGAAGAGAGAAAATATGCAAAGGGGGCTTTCACACTCAATCATTCAATAGCATTGGAAGTGAACCAATGTTCTGTTCATACTGGCTGCTCTCGATATAGCAGGATTATACTAAATAAAAGAACTGACATGTTTTTTAAAGGCCTCTAACATCCAGTTGACTGAAACATCAGGTGAGAAAGATCTGGGAAGAATATTAAGCAAGAGTGTACTGGAAAAAAGCTTGCATTCACACATGCACACAACAAACGGACTCTGTTTTAAGTAAACCCTACGCTGTATGATATGTCTCTCTCATGCCATCAGGGATACAATGATGAATTCAGGGCCTGCTCTGAATACTGTGTAAAGGTGCCCAGCATCTCTCATACCTACTGTGGTAACTATGGGTCTCTCCGTCTGTGTCTTGTATTTTTCGCTACGCAGAGAAATCAGCGACAGACCATGTTGCAGGCACTGTTCCTCTTTTCTGCTATTCATGACAAATCTCAGAGGTGTGATCCAGCAGGAGCTCTCTAGAGGCTGATACCACAGTGTGCTTTTGGCTATAAACCAGTAGGGATTCAAGATATGAATGGCAAATACCTGTTCATATATACTGTTACCCTCCTGTATATGGTATGCATACTATGCATTTAATGAGTTCTATTAATTATTCAATTCCATATAATTATGTTTGAGGTTGCCCTGAGCTATTCTGAAATAATTTAAGAGTTAATGGAAATAAGAAGGAAGCTGTTGGTATTTCATAGCCTTGTATATTTTCAATCCTAAGAATATTTGCATGCTCTGTTAAGCTTTATATCTTAGAAGTATCTGGGTCATAAAATTGTTGTGTTTGTTACTGTTCCTGATGGTATTTTGATTATTTTGTACTTGAGCACCAGTCAAGAATGGGGCTAGATTGCGTGAGACCTCATACAAACTGGAAAAATTTACAGCCTAAGTAAACAAGGCAAACATAGAGGCGGAGGACAGCACAAAACACAGAGTCACTGTGAATGGAACTGAGAGCCGGGCAGAGAAGAACCTAATGAGGTCCAACAAAAGCAAGTGCAAGGTCCCGCACCTGGGGAGGAAGATTGTCAGGCACCAGTATAGGTTAGGGGTGGACCTGCTGGGAAGTAGCTCTGAGGAGAAGGATCTCGGGGTCCCGGTAGTCAGTAAATTATCCGTGAACCAGCAATGTGCCCTTGTTGCCAAAAAGGCCAATGGAATCCTGGGCTGCAGAGGGAAGAGTGTGGCCAGAAGGTCAAGGGAGGTCATTCTCCCCCTCTGCTCTGCACTGGTGAGACCACAACTGGAATACTGTGTCCAGTTTTGGGCTTCCTAGTTCAAGAGGGACAGGGAACTGCTGGAGCGAGTTCAGCGAAGGGCAACTGAGATGATTAAGGGATTGGAGCATCTCCCTTATGAGGAAAGGCTGAAGGAGCTGGGACTCTCTAGCCTGGAGAAGAGAAGGCTGAGGGGAGACCTTACTAATGTTTACAGGTATCTCAAGGGTGGGTTGAAGGAGGATGGAGCCAGGCTCTTCTCAATGGTTCCCAGTGACAAGAGGAGGGGCAATGGGCGCAAGTTGCAACATGGGAAGTTCAAATACACGGAAAAACTTCTTTCCGGCGAGGGTGCTAGAGCACTGGGACAGGCTGCCCAGGGAGGGTGTGGAGTCCCCTTCTCTGGAGACTTTCAAGACCCACCTGGATGCAGCCCTGAGGGATGTGCTCTGGGCAGTCCTGCTCTGGCAGGGGAGTTGGACTAGATGATCTTTAGAGGTCCCTTCCAACTCCAAAGATTCCATGATTCCGTGAATGCTTGCATGGCAGAAACATTGTAGTAGCGCCATGAGATATTTTTAAGAGGGGGCACAAAGGAAGAAGGGAGTGAGACAAGGGCATGTCAGGTAAACAGAAAGTAAGAGGAGGGAGAGAGACAGCCGTCCAATGGGGAGTAACGTGGAGTGGAGGAGAATGGAAGAAGAAAAGAAGGGTGTGAAACAGCACAAGGCAAAAACTGTACTTCTGTCTCCTTAACTCCCTGGCTCACTAATGCCATTTATTTTCAGTATCTTCTCCCTCATTGTTTTCTTTCCATTTAGCTAACTCCTTTCATACATAAACCACAGTATAGTCAAACTGCAGCAATGTCTTTGAAAACTATTATTTTTTCTCAGTGGAATGGGTCAAGTGGTGAGATTGCAAAGCAAACTGCAGTCATGCACAAGTGATCAGGATGATACCCTGTGAGGGTTCAACTCCTTTGCTTTTCATAGGAGTCAAGAAATCATAGAATCGTGGAATCATAGGGTTGGAAGGGACCTCTGGAGATCATCTAGTCCAACCCCCTGCCAGAGCAGGGCCACCTTAGAGCAGGTTGCACGCAGAAGCAGAGACAAGCATCGTGTGCTATTGGAGTCACTCTCTGAACTCTGTTTACCATTGATAAGACCACTGAGCTTGTGCAGTAAATCAGTTTACCTGCTTTTTGTGCATGACGCGTAGAACATTTGAGCACTTTCGAAAGGCTCTGCCTGATTTACCAGTGCCGAGAAGCTGCAAATAATCTTTCCTCTCTTGTTCCAAGGTAAGGATTCACCTTTGAGGAAAAGCAACAGCACTTGCGCCCTTCTTTCATACGGAGCACCTCCTTTAAAGGTTCTTCTCTGTGTTTATAGCTGACTAAATTACTGCATACTCAATGTGAGCCAGTAGCATCCAGTATGGTGTGCTGCAAGCGTTCTGTTACGTTGGTTATTTACCAGAGCTGGCAGGTTTTCTCCCTACAGTTAACACGGGCTGAGGATAATATAATAGCTGCTATCTTCAATCCATATGAAACAGCGAAGTACTAGGCAGGCCAAAACTAAAAGCCTCCTTACTCAGACATTAATTTTTGATATAAATACCCGTGATCAGTGTTGGCATTTCAGTATTTAATGTAATGAGAACTGGTTATTTAAACTGACATTTGTCTGGAATGCTACAAATGCCAACATGGGGAAGCAGTGATGTAAATGGTTCTTACCCCGCAAATTTCTAGTTCTGCCTGCTTCAGAAGTGAACTCCTAGTTATTTGACCTTCTTATCACTAATTCACTAGAGGATGTCACAGGAGTCTACAAAAACTACCTCAGGACTCAAACCCCCCTCTGAAATAGGAGCTAATATACCGTGTGCTGTAGGTTACAGATAAGGGAGGCAGAAGAGTTAAGTAATTTGCCTAGGAAGGCTGGAGGAATCCCAAGAGCTTTTCCAGAAAAGCTGTGAAGGAATCATTTGACAGAGCATGCAGTTTAATTGATAGTGTATTGATTTCATGAAATATGTTTTGTAAAACATATTTAGGTATGTTTTTAGGTATACTCCTACTAGGAACAGAATGCAGATACCCTGAGCCCCATTCTTTTGGTCTGTTGTTTAATTCCTCTCTTTTATCCCTGGTGCACTTAAACTTCAGTGATTGATGAATTAAAGTACATGTTTAGAGATCAAAGTGTAGCACAGGGAGCTGGGTGGATAACAGTGCATTTTGCAAATCCTGTCCTCTCCCACCTTTCCTCCCTACACTTTTTGTTCTGTTTGTTCTCTATTGGCTCACTGTTGTAAACTGAACAATTTCAGATAGTGCCGGCAGCTTAACTTCTCACTGACATTCAGGATGCCTGATGACCCTCTGGACTGTGCTGTTGTACTGAGAAGGCAGCCACATCGACACTGGGAATGTGTAGGTTCTGAAAAGTAAGGTGGAATACAACTACCCGAACAGGTCAACAAAATGTTGTCAACATGATTTTTGAAAGATGTGTATGTTTCCACTAAACCATATTTTGTTCCTTGAAGTAGCTGCTTTTCCTGGAATAATCATTATTATGTATATATAAAAAATGCATAGAAACAGTCAAACATAAAACCTCTGAACGTTTAGACCTGGAGGTATTGTGGCTGGCATTACATAGTAGTGGTGGTTAGGTAGCAGCGTCTGCCTCTGAAGGCAGCTGTTGTACTGCACTGTAGCACGAACGTCTGTGAAACCCCCTTATCAAGAGAAGAGACCGGGCACTTAGTACAAGAAACAGCTCAAACATGAAGGCGTATTTGCCAGGTGAAGGAGCGTATTCCTGGTAGCATTTCTGTATCACCTCTTTCCTTTTACAGGTGAAATATTCCAGTGTTGGGGAAGCTTTCCAGGAAAAGACCAAACAACACAAAAAAAGGGTCCTGCCAGCATTCAAGCTGTGCTTGCAGCGAGACTGGCCTGGCCTGGCCTGCCCTTACAGATGGCTGCACATCTGCATGCTCTTCCCCAGTACTGTGTTTCTGCTCTTAGCCTCTCCAGACAAAATGCTTTCAGAACTCCCTCTAAGCTTCCCAGGAAAAGCTATCATTTGGCCTAAGTGCTTCCTTAATGGACATTTAATTACTCCGCTGTAATTGGAGTCTGAAGAACATATCATTAAAAAAAAGCCTGTAATAAGCTGTTTTAAACCAGGATTTGATGAGCAATACTTTCCAGCCTAATCTGTGTCTCTCTCTTGAATCATGAATAGTGTGTTTACCTGGAGATTTATTTTGAGAAGGCTTTCTGTGTAGATCTCAACATGACTTTTTAGCATTTGGCTAAGTTAGTTACCATTTGTCTTCAGCTGACATTAGTTGAAAATACCTTGTGCTGTTCAATCTTCCGAGAACTCACAGAAAGAGATAGTGAGCTGTCATTCCTTTGCTATCTCTCAGAGAAGCTGACCACTTACCGCCCAAATGAACTCAGAATTAATCTGGAGGATTACCTGTCAGGAGCTCACTGAAATGCTCCATGGAACAGCCACATGGTAGAGTAAAATGCCAGAAAAACAATACAATCAAAGAACACCTGTGGTAATTCTTAGTAGTTAGATCCTTTAAAAGGGGAGCCTTGGTGGGAGCAGGAAAGCCCCCTTATGTTTTTTATGTTGTTCTCATTAGTTTCATGCAAGAGGGACATTAGGCAGCTAAAGGAATTTTCCTGTTGTCCAGACTGTGGATATGCTTTTTAACCCGACTCTGAGGCTTTCTAGACTTACTGTAAATAGCTCTACTTCCAAGTGTCCATCAAATTCACTTCTTGCTAATAGCTATCAAGTGCCCAAACCCAGAATATAAATATATCTCCAAGCACTCAAAAGTTTATTTATGTGTCATTTGGGTAAATATTTTAAGGGGTTGTTTTGTTTCTTTGTTTCCTCTAAAAACACCTGTAAAGGCCTAATTTTCTCTTAGTGTTTATTATGACTCACTTCATGGAGATACTTCTGTGCTGAGCTAGACTAAGTTGCGCTATCTCAAAAGCAGCATTGTGGTCAGAAGTGTGGCTGTGTTGAATGACATGCCGTTTTTCCTGTTCCATATTTGTTCTCTCCTTGGACTTCCACAGTCTATTTACAGGCAGAAACAGGATTTCCTTGCTTTCCAATATGACCTGGTATCAGGAAAAACACTGCCAATTTTTTTCTGCTTACTTTCACCACTAACAAATATGCCCAAATTAAAATCCATATTCAGTGTTTAACTGATGCTTCTCATCAGAGTATAGAAATCAAATAGAGCTGCCTATCTAGAAGAATTCTATTTTTCTGTGTTCACTCTTGCACAGCAATATTGACTGTACTCTACTTACTTTCTCAAGGTCTTGTTGACCACTTGCAAACAGCTTCCAGAAGATTTTCTTCACCTTTCTTTTCTTAGATTGTTAAAGCCAGGGATGGCACAAACCGCATATGCTGCTAGCAGCTGTCATGCTTATTTCCATGTGTAGCTCTGCCAATGAATCTTTATGTTCATTCATCCTATTCTTTCCCCTCCTTGCTCTTTTTTAAAAATGGAATACTAGTTAGGTGTATACATGGCGACTAGGATGACATAATATAGCTTTGTTAGACTGTGAAATCTGTGGAGGCTAAAGACTGCTTCAGTCACGGCTGTAGCGTTCTCTGGAGATGAGGTACAAGTCCGATCAAACTGGTTTGGAATTCCACAAACTCCCAGGAGTTTCCATAGGATTTGAACTGGCATCACGAGACTGTGAATATCTGCCAACAACAGAGATTGAATCAGAGGTGATGCAAATTATGATTATTTCTTGGGGCTACACCATTGCACAGGTAAATAAAGGTATGAATAACTGTAGTACTGTCATACGCTTTTCACTTTCTGTGGAAGACCTTAGCAAACCGTTTCACTAATCTATACTGGAGAAGTGTCTCTAGGACCTACACAGAACTTTGAGAAGGAGAGTAAAAAGTGCCAGAAGCCAATTAAGTGATAAATATTATAGACTATACAGTACTGAAGAATATGCTTGTAGGGCAATTACATCTACTAATTCCAAATGCTCCTAATGATTGTTATTGCAGTAAGAGGTCAGTAAGCACTGTAGCAGAGCAATAAACAGGTGCTGAGGTGGTCACTACGTCACAGAAGAGAGCCTGCTAGTTTTAAGATGAAGGAACTGTTCTGCAGTGACAAATAAGGCTCAATCCACCTAAAAAGAGCAATGATATGAGAGCAACAGAGTGGTTTGTGTACACACTGGATGTTTCTCACCCTGAATGTGCCAGCAGAGCATACAGACTTCTGAGAGAAGCAGGTTCTTCCACTTTCACACCACTATTGCCCTATAAACACTGCATTCATTTCTGAAGTACAACTTGCAGATTAGGCTTCCACTCATTGTGTTGGTGATAGCATTTGGTCTTAAATGGCTAATAACATAGGACTGCTATTTCAGGTGCCTCCACGTGAAATCTGATGCTGAGTCCCTCAGAAAAAAATTAACTGTTTGTGATAAGAATGGGACCAAATTTGCTGCTGTGCAGAAAATGTGTTTGCCTGCATGCCCGCTGTGTCTGTATTTGTGCTGGTTGTAGCATTTGAACAGAGAAGCAAGAGAATTATTTTGGTGAATGTAAATACTAATGATAGTAAAAGGAGAAATTATAATTGTGTTTTTAAATGGTCCTCTTGGTAATATTCTTGCTGAGATAACAAAGGATTTTGTTGCCTGAGGTCACTGGAAAATGTTTTCTGAATGCCTTAGTGGCACTTTCTGAGCAAATCTTGAGAGGAGCTAACTTTTATCAAATAGCAATATATTCCTCATCTCCGTTCCACACCCATCTTTTCCCAGCACCTCTCACTTCTCCCCTGACCTAGACCCTGCAGTGTTCCCTTCCAGACAGTGAATCGCTCATCTCTCTCCCTCGTGCCCCCACCAAATGTTATCATCGCGCTTGCTTGAACCCTGCCGTTTGATTTTTGTAAGCTAGGATTGCTCTGTGTCTCAGGCTGACATTTTATTCAGAATCCTTCTCCGAGGAAAACTCAGGGAAAACAGAGAAACATATTCCGATTTCCACAGAATGGCAAACTATCTTTTCATAAAAGAAAACCCAGTAAAAAGTTTGGAAGTGTTTATTCATAGCTAAATGGCACTTTCGCATTGCAGATATGCTGGACTCTTGCAATGCTTAGAAAACAATATGTAATACCACTGATATTTGTGTATTTAAAAATTGTATATACAAACACATATGCATTTTGTAAATACATTTTTCTAAGCCATCCGTGAGTGTGGCTGCTGTGACCCCACTCCTTGCCTGCTGTACCCAAGGGAGGCAGCATTGATTTTGTTCTCTGGGTTTTGTAGGTTTTTCTGAAAGCAAGGGAGAGGCTTGTGCCTACATTGCATTTTACTTTAATGTATGGGCAGGCTTTCAGGCCTTTGTTGTTGGGACTATTCATGTGCTTAAGTGTTTTGCTGGATTGGAGCCACGGAGCAGTTAATGAATTAGTGCACATACCAGGGTATAGCATTCTGTTTCTTCTTTCCAGACAGTTTGCATTTCCAGTATTTGTATAGGATATAGGGTGACCAGCAGCCTGTTTTCTTTATTTATAAAATTGTATGTAAAAATGTCTTCTCAGTAGTTAGTATTTCTGCACCGCCTTCTGATGGATGAATTTTCTTTTCCTTTTCTTCCCATCCAAACTCCATTCCCTGAAGAAAAAGTGTATGTGGTGGCCATTGTTACCATACTTCTCTTCTGTGAAAGTGGCAACGTATGAATGTATTTACCTCATGGTATGTCGCAGACAGTATTAGAAAGGGAGTTTAGCTGCCAAATAATTAGAGTGATAGTGGCAACAGATACTCAATGCAGGCTGACAGGAGTTTCTGTGAAAGTAATTGCCTAATGCTGTGCTTCCAGCTTGGAGTATGGGAGAGTAGTTGTGCATCTCTTTGGCAAATATCTCCTTTGTAATTAAATTTCGACAGCAGCATTTGAATTGGGAAAACACGTTTGTACACAACTTATTAGGCAGCAGGTGAGTTCTGATTTTGCTAAATTATTTGTGATCTTCTGTATTGATACTTCTTCTTTAGTAGCAAATTGACCAGGTGAGCTGAGTATCTCAACTCTTCCACTGGCACTGTTTTGTGTGGCAAGTGCTGTCAGTCACCAGCCCATTTGTGTCACAACTGTGTTGGGTCCTGGTTTCCACTTTTGATTAATATTTGATGGCTTTCTCAATGCAGCATCATACTCCAGTGGAGTCAATAGCACCGGAGTTCCACCACCTTGC
Source organism: Rhinoptilus africanus (assembly GCA_013400135.1). Lineage (NCBI taxonomy): Eukaryota > Metazoa > Chordata > Aves > Charadriiformes > Glareolidae > Rhinoptilus > Rhinoptilus africanus. The sequence goes on along the minus strand of VXBO01007653.1, from coordinate 323,069 downwards.
AAGGAAGCAGTGCATTTTAGCTTGCACGTTTATACTGTTTTCTGTCCTGCTAGGCCTTTTTCTGCCCTGTACCATAGTGCTGGCTCCAGTGCTTGGTTGCGTAAACTTTTACGTCCTGTGTGGACTGGTAGGCCTCCAGTAACTGTGTTTTCCCACAGTGCTGCTTCTGAGGTAGTTGCCTGTTTTTTAATAGAGCTCTTTTCATCCTGAAGTATCCCAGGGTGCTTTACAGATGTGATCCTAGGAAATGCCATTACTTCTGGACAGAGATGGTTGAAGACATAGACAGTGTGGGATGTATGTACAACATGCTCTGCGTTTTACTGGAAGCAAACTGTAATACTCACAGAAGTGAGGAACATTAGAATCAAGTGAACAGAAGGAGGAGCTAGGGATTGTTTTCCCTTCACCATTTCCCTGAAGAACAACTGGAACTCGTTAAGTAGGAGGGGATAGAGACAGGTGGAGGCAAAAGCCACCTGATGTTATATAGAATGGATATGCTAACAAGCAACCAGGATCAAAGAGTGAATAACAGGTGGACTTTTCCTTGAAGAGTGCAAGCTCTGTCATAGAGAGAAATAAGGAAAGAGGGATTTATAGAGAAAGCAAAGTTGCAACTGGTGGCTACTCTATATGTAGGTAGAGAGAGAAAAACTGGAGTGATAACTTGCAAAGGATATTATGACAGGAGAAAGTTGTCAATGCAGTCTCTGTTGGCCAACATTACATTAATTCAGGAGTTGGACTCAATGGTCCTTATGGATTCCTTCCAACTTGAGATGTGATATGTGTGGGGGCTGACCTCTTCTCCCGGGTGACCAGTGATAGGACAAGAGGAAATGGGTTCAAGTTATATCAGGGTAGGTTCAGATTTGATATCAGGAAACATTTTTTCACTGAAAGGGTTATTAAACGTTGGAACAGGCTGCCCAGGGAGGGGGTGGATTCACCATCCCTGGAAGTGTTTAAGAAAAGGGTAGATGTGGTACTTAGGGACATGGTTTAGAAGTGGTTTTTGTCAGGGTAGGTTAATGGTTGGACTTGATGATCTTAAAGGTCCCTTCCAACCTCACCGATTCTATGATTCTATGATAAGTGAGTTAGCAAGAAAACCAACACTAGAGGGATGCTTCGGTAATATGTAACTAGACTTGGGTCAGAGAATAACAGAAGAAAACAGAATGAGTGATGTTAAAGGAACAGGGGGGAAGAGGAAGAATTACAGATCCTTGCCTAGAAGTCTCCCTTGCATTATCTTTCCTTTCCCTACGTAAGAGGAAGCAAGTATTTCAGCTGCCTCTGTGGGTTAGCATACCCTTCTTTCCATGCCCAAGGACTCTGAACAGAAGCCCCACTTAGATGGGGCAAAGAAGAGACAGGTTCTGAGAAGTATATGTCATGGTTATTTGGGCAGTTGGACAACAGAGCCGCCATTGTGCGAGACGATACTTTAAAGAAAGTATATGCAGTTTTTCTATTTCCAGGGACAAGCAAGATGCATCAGATTACTGTGGTGAGCTCTCTTACCTTCACTGGCATATAGAAGGGAGTTACTTACACCCTGGAAAGTTAAGAGAAATCTCTTGGGATCCTTTCTGCCCATGTTGTGTTCGTCAGTTTCTATATAGCAATACAGCCAATTTGTTGAGAGGAGAAGGGATAAGTTCAAAATTATTCTTTTAAACTGCTGTAAACAGCCTCAGTAAAAAGTAGTGGTAGCTGTTGTATTGTATACAGTATGGTACTGTGCATTTGTTTATCCCTTGAAAAGTAAGTGGGAAGTGTGAAAGAAAGCATATCTGGGCCCAGTAAAAAATAACTCTTCTCACAGATAGTCAGTGTATTCTTACATGCTGATTCATAGAAGTATTACGTGCTGATTCATTGTTTCACACAGCAGTTTCATTCTAAGAATCCTGGAGTCTTCTGAAGATGTGTTGATATTAAGCGTGTAAAGAACAACTGCTGATGTTTTGAGGTAGAGAGGAGTTATTCTCTAACATGGTGTAAGCACAGTAAAATATTTATACAATCATTAAACTCTCTGCATTGAATCGGTCATCTGCTAAGCTAATTCTCTTTATAATGTCAGCAACAGGCCTCAGTTGACAGGATCGTTACAACCAACACAGATCTCAGGCCTACGTTACTGTTGCCCTTTTGTTTTGAGTGTCTGATTACAAGTAAATGGCTTCACTCTGTGGTGCCCTTGAGGGAAAGGACTTATTTCTGCTTTGAAACTCTATGGGAAGCAGTCATGCTGCCTTCAACTGTTCCTGCTAAGTGAATACAGTCACTGTGTGTAGCACCCTCCTGTGGTGCCTTGTGGCTTTTACTGCTGGTTTCGTTTTCTTCTCTGCTCTGTTTTTACCAAAATTAGTGTTTCGATACTGACTCACAAGTTGTAGACAAGAGTGAGGACAGGAAGGTGTACCGTAATGAGCAATTGATGTGATATTGTCAGCTTTCCTCATGGGTTTTATTGTTATTTCTGGATACTACCATATCTTTTCCCAATTCTGCCTGCCATCAGATGTTGAAAAATATTTTGTTGCTTTAATCTTCTGGTTACTGAATGTATTTAGTGTAATATTAAGAAGGTAATTGAAAGAAGGAGAAATATTATGAAAAGGTAGGTGTAATGTGAATAATTACTCTTCATCACCTCTCTCAAAATTCCTCCTTCTAATTTGCTGGTAGCATCCCTTTTAATCCATTTCTGACCGCTTGTCTGAGCAAGAAATTTTCAGTCATGCTGAAATTAGTTTGAAGACTTCATATGGGAATGTTGACCTGAATGCTCTCTTTCTGTAATTTACTTCAAGAGTTTAATTTATATTTCCAGGGTGCAGATCAAGCAGAATTAGTCTGTTGTGATGCTATTCCATTCCATTCCATTCCATATATACCACTATATCCTAATCATCTTCATATAAAACCACTGCAATATTAATCTGCATTATCAGTGGCAGTTATTTCTATCGCATAGTGCTTGTTTGTATTATCTTTATTTCCACAAGAAGCGCGTACAGGGTCATAGAGTTTATTTCCCCTTCTTCTGTTTACCTCCAGGAATGATGTGCTCTGTCATAAACCAACTTTTACCTTTCTCAGGAAGAATTACACCTCAACGAAGAAGTGAGCTATTTAGCTCAGGCATCCACAGTAGGGATTTTTTAATTCCTTTGAAGATGACGAGAAACTGTGTAGAAATCACTTAAGAAACAAAAATTTGATGACACTTTGGTGACAAGACAGTGTAGAAAATAGAGGGGACTTGTGTTGTGCCTGCTGTAGGTAATGCACTGCAGGTTTTTGTAGTGTGGCACTAGCATTTCCTAAGCACTAAAGGTTTTGAGCCTGAGAGTATCACCTTGCTGCGGTCCCACCAAAAGAGGATAACACCATGAGCTACTGAAGCCAGGCTTAGTGGCCAGTCTCCTTTTTAGCCAGAAGGGATAGAACATGCTAATTGTGAAGTTTGCTGTGTTAGGCGTGGCAGGTAATGCAAGAGGCTGACCAATTAACCTTCAACCAAAAGAGACTGCAGAGTGTCTGCAAGCTGGTCAAATACTGTCCTGTGGACTGCTTCTGTTACAAGGAACTACTCAGCAATGCATTTCTACAAGGGATTAATTTTTGGATAATGCTTTGTAGCTCTGTGTTTAAACCTTTGGTTCCTTCAGGTACAGAATGACTCTTTTTTTTTTTTTTTTTAAAGGATAAAGATCTGCTACCTCCATAATAAAAATAGACACTATTTCATATGGNAATTTTTTTTTTCTTCGGGTAAAAAATTATTTTTTTTTTTTTTTTTTTTTTTAAAGGATAAAGATCTGCTACCTCCATAATAAAAATAGACACTATTTCATATGGGTTTGAAAAATAGCCATACCAAAATTAGGTTGAACTGGTATGTTTCAGACTTGTTATCTGGTAGAGAACCTTGCTACTTTTGTATGATATTAAATTGCTGTTACATGTCACTGTAGAAACAAAAATGGTTAGGTGAGTGATGGGAGAAAGGCTGACAGAAAAGCACTAATTAAATACTGTTTTTCAAAGCCCTCATTGAAATTCATAGCTTGGTACCTTTGGGGACTTGAAAGTAGGGGAGATGGAAAGATTTCAATTAAAAAGGTATTTGTGTGGTTCTTTGTGAAGCCAATCATTGCCTTTTTAATACAAAGCATGTAAGTATCTGTCTAATATGCTTTGCAAACATCAAACATTGTGCCTTGAAACAATTAGTGTTTTAATAGATCTCAGTTCAACGTATTTTTAAATAAAATAAAAATCCCATAGGTGCAATATTTTATTCAGATCAAGGCTTTGGGGTTTTTTATAGCACAAATGCAGTCTTAAGTAATTTCTGCAGTGATTGACTGATTAGAAAATTTGAAAGGAAAAATATACTTACAAAAAGAAATCCAGTAGCTTAATAACTACTTTAGTTATTTGTGTTTAGCTATGGTTGTAGTTGCCATTTACAGTTTTTTGGTGTGCACAATGATCCTTTTATTCTTACAAAGCATGTAGAAATTTTCTTGAATTCCATGGACTTCTGTAGCATGGCACCTCATTGAATTGGTGTCTGAGCAACTTCAGTCAACAAATAACAGGAATATAGAAATATAAGGCTAGAAATGATGCTTCAGGCTAGGCCTGAAGTCAGTTCCAAGAGATACATAGTTCAAAAGGATTCAAAGAACGTCTATTCTAGATGCAACTAAATACCATGAGCCACAAAACACTTGTCAGCAAAACAAACTCATAACTTACAGTAGGACCCCAAAAGGCATAGCTGTAATTTACCACAGTAAGAAAAAACCCAGGACATTTTGCAGGTCCCTAGATCCCTGAAGTCATGGGGAACTTAAATGAAATTCCCAGATCACCCTAGTGTTCTGTGCCCAGTTATAAAAGACAGCAGATCCAGAATGATCACTGTTGAACTGACAGTAAGAATTCCTCTTGTCCCTACATCTCATGGTCAGAATATGAGAAGAGTGTACCAATAAACAAGCAGCGGCAGAGCTTTGCATAGCTATTGTAACAGCAGTAAAACCTACCCAATCTAAGCAGTATTCTTCATCTTCTTACCAAGTTATGAGCTCTGTCTTACTCCTACATATCCAAGCAAAGCCAGGAGTTCTGTAGCATTCCTTGGAGAATCCCTGGAACCAAGTCAGTGCGGATAGTGGGAGTCAGGGCAAAGTGCCTGAGCAGAGTGGAGCTAAGGCAATTTTGCAGAGCGGTGCAGTCTCATTTGTATCTCATTAAATTTCATGCTACACTTGAAGCTGTATCTTGAAGCCACAAAGTTGCAACTGTATGAATCTCTAGAGCATTGGCCTGAAATGAACAGGATTTCTTGGCACGAGCCAGTGCTCTTTCAAGGGAAAATCGCTTGTGAATTTAATCATCTTCACTTTACCTGTGTTTGTGTGGGATATCCATGATGACACTTGAATCCTTAACTGCTGCATCATTGGAAGCAGCAGAGTGATTAACAGGCTTTACAGGAAAGACAAACACCAAAAGACTGGTCATTTTAATAAGATAAATTGTACCTCCTTTGTGGATATAGAATGACCAAGGAGGATGTAATGGAATGCTTTATTTGAAATTAATCCTTTTATCAATGCCACACCACACCCCCAAATTCTGCTCATCAACACCTCTTTTTTTCAAAAGTTGCCAACTTTTTGCTTGATCCAGGAGCTTATCTAGTGAAGCACTCTGCTGATTTTATTTCTGCAGATTTCTTACGTAGGTTATGTCCATAAAGAAACTTTGTTCTGGTTCTGTTATCAAGAAGAATGATTCAAGAGCCAGAATATAACTGTGGTTTAGGACCTGTTGTCTCATGGTCAGTGGGACAGTTTCTCCCTACCCATGCCCACACGCTACCACAATAACCCCTGCTACTTCTGTCTCCTTTGTGACCTTGACCCCAACCATGCCCCTCCTGTCTCTCCAATCTCCTATGAAGATGGAAGCCGTGTATGCTCAGCTGAGATTTTGTCACAAAGTCCTATATTTTTCCTGCGTGCTGGCTGAGTGGGTGGTATGCCAGGTAAAGTGGGTAGATCTTGCGCTAATGTTGCGGCCTTTCCTGGCTGGCAATACCAGTCTGGTTCTCTCTTCTCTGCTTGATTGCTAATTTTCACAGAGCTTATAGGAATGTAATTATCTTTGGTACCTCTACCCTCTAGCTAAGTCACTTGGGATTGCCTAGTGGATTCAAAAGTGACTAAGCGTAAAGACTTACAGATGGACAGATAGCACAGTTGCATGAGTATAGTTTCCTTGTAAACAACAATAATAAAAAATATCCGTCAAATAATAACAACAAAATGTACCAATAGTAACAAATACTGAGAATAACTATCAGTTCATTTATTTGGTAACTATAGCTGCATTTTATTTTGAAGTAATGGCTACTTGAAAAGTTCAGATGTCTGGGCTTGCATTTTTCAGTTCTGAGATTTTCTTAATTTTCTTTTTTAAAAGTTCTATACATAACTTGAATAAATAGATATACTCTCTTAAAATTTATTGTAACTCTTGGCCATTCACACTTAATAATTATGGCTGCTCTGCACAGGTTTAAACATAGTAAGAAAATAGTCTGCCAGGGGCAAATCTTGTGCATTTTACACTTTGAAAAAGCACATAACTATCACTTAGGTGATGAATATTTCAGCAGAGGAGCTGGCATTGAACAAGACGATGCTATTTTCTTTCTATACCTCTAGGATTCTTAAAAGACTTACTTCACTCTAGTAGTTGCAATACAAGTGGTGAAAATCTCTAATGCAATGCATTTGTTCTGTGGATTGTACTATGGCCAAAAAATATATTTAGGCAGCATTACTGAAGTGCTTGTGGAAAACTAGTATTAATTTGTATTACAGTAGCTTTTAGGTCAGGGTCTATTGTGTTAACTGCTCTACACTCTATACTGAGAGGGAGAGTCTGTGAGGCTGAGACTCTCCCTTGCCATTCAGAGAGACAAAAGATGTGTATCCCTACTTTACAGACAGGGAAGCATGGTATTCAGCTGGGCTCCCTAAGGAGAGAATGCTGCCTCCTGATTTCTAGCCCACTAGATTTCTAGCCTTCACTACCAGAGTCGGGAAAGGTTTCATAGACAAATTGTTCATTAATTGAAAAATCATGTTTATGTAATCTGGAATGATGAGGAAATTCACAGAGAAATCAGAAAAACTATCCATACAGAGAAATAATATTTTGAAATGAAATACACGTACATTTTATTTAGATTTTAAGGAAAAAAGAGGTAAGATACCTGAAATCGTTGTAGATTAAAAAATTATTTTGTCTTTAGATGAAACTATTGATGCGTCATTTTGCCAAGAAAACTGCAAAAAATACCTGCTGAACCGGAATGAATCAAAAATAGAAATGTTTTAAACTTGATGCACAAAGCCACCCCCACTCATGAGTATGAAGGAAAGAGATTCTCCAAAGCTTCAGCATTCAGGCTCAAGTCAGTGATAGGAATGACGATGAACTGTAACCAAGAAGTGATTCGGAGCACCTGAGTTTAGGAGCTGAGGCTCTCAGTGGAGATCAGAAAGCATCTCCAAAAGGCCACCAGGAACAGTAAAGTATTACAGGCAGCGAGGAGCAGGACTTATTCCACTGGTATTACGGATATAAGCAGAATGCATAGATGTGTAAAATGTATAGCATGCATGTAACATTTCTCTCAGTGGCAATTGAACCCACAATAAGTAAATGGCAAAGAAATTTTCCTTTTAAATTCCAAATAGAACTCCATTGCACCCCAAATTTTATTTTCTATGGTAAAATCTTGTTTAAAGTTATTTAAAACTCTTGCAACTTAGCCTTTTCTAAAAAAATATGTATTTCCCAGTATTTTCCAATATACATACCTAATTTTTCATTTTGTATTATGAGTCTAGTCCTCCCTTAATGATCTAGAAAAAGTGGTCTTGTTTTCAGTCAGAAAGTTGTTGGGTAAAAGTAAAGGGGAGTCAAATATGCACGTGTGTGAGTTGGTGCTTACTTGGCAGTTTATTTCTGTGGAATTAGCAGCAGAAAGGCCACAAAGGAGAGTGCTTAAGAAATGTCTCATCTGCCTTATGAGTGAAATAATTTCTTTGTTATTCAGGAAAAGTGTGGAATGGAGTAATCTGTTAGTAATGGAAAAAAAACCCAGAGTGTGTAGGCCATAGGGAACATGCTAGAGGGACTCTTCTTAGATAGTAACAGCGGCACTTGTTCAGGGTATGGATCCATCTTGCCTGGTATCCTGTCTCCAGGAATAGCCATAAGTACCTAGGGAAGAGAAAAAGCAGGGCAGGCACATCTAATACTTCCTTGCACTGTTTCCAGCTCAGAGGGATTTCCTAAGCCTGGTGCAGTTTGTCTGCTTTGTAGCCATTAGTGGATCGCTCCTACGCATACTTTTTTTCTCTACCCTTGAATCCATATATAGGCACTTTGCAAGGAGCCCTGCAGGCCTACTGCCCTTGTCTGAAGAATTGCCACCTCCTGTTTGTCTCATCCTGGCTCCTGCTCCCTCCATTTGATGGCCTCTTGTCCCCAGGGTGTGAGAGAAAGAGAACTGTTGGTTTGTATTCACTCCCTCACATTCAGTCATGGTGTTGTTAACCTGTACAGTAGCCCCTTGCTCTAAAGTTGTTGCATACATCTGATCCAGCCTTGGCATGGGCAGCCCTTGGCTGGAACAGGCAAACTAACCTGGGGCCCAGCAGCAGCTGCAGAGCCCTGCGGAGATGCACCTCCCCTTCAACACTGGTGCTGGGGGCTGGGGAATTTGCTTCACCGGGTCCTCCAGGCTCAGCAGAGCTGCTTGGGCTGCTCTCTGCATTCATGCCATGTTGGGCACAAGCCCGTAACCCCTTCCAGAGCAATCACAAGTTCAGTACAACGACTTGCCAGTACCTCTGCAGAAGTCAGCTCTGCAAGTACAGTCAATCTTATTAACAGCCCAGCACGCAAAAGCAGGCAGATTGCTTCTGATGGCAGACGAACTTGTGAGCATACAATGCCAGATGATTTTGCAGTTGGCCCAGTCTGACCTGAACTGATCCTCAACCTGGAGGTACAGCCTACAGTGAGATGCAGCTGGTTATTTTATTTGCATGTGACACCATTTGCCACCCGTATCTAAGCAGTGATTTACTGGTTATCATAGTGCAGTGAGGTTTTGTTACTAGCTGTGGGTTTGGAGTAGAGGGTCCATGCAAGGAAGGAAAGACAAGGCCCATTGGGTACTTTTTTTGTTGGGGTTTTCTTTCAGTAGTTAAATTTCTTTTTTTCCTCAGGAGGTGAAAACTATAGTTTAAACTTTCCAGCATGTATAAGCCATCCCAGATTTATTATAATGAGTAAATGTGGATTTCCTTCCTAATTTGTTAGGGGTGAATCCAAAACAATGTAGATTCATGCTGATCTCTGTCAAGAGAGCCACGAGAAACAGTAGGAGTTTGCTTGCTTGAAGATTACATGGTATTCTGTGTTTGAAAATGTAGTAAGAGAAAAATGCACAAAATATGAAGCATTAGAGAGATTTCGGAATAGTTAAAAGCCAGGCCTTGTTTAGCAAAAAAAACGTCAAATATGTTTCAAAGTAAATATTGAGTGTAGCTGAAAAAAATCTGTAACTGTATTTCCCTCTCTCCAAATAGACTAATTGACATAAAGTTCTGGTTTGTGTGGGCAGCTTTCTATTAAGAAGGATTATTTTTGTTGCACTTGGTAGTACAAAAATGTCACTTTTTCTCTTTTCTTAAAAGATACAGTGATAGTTTCTGCCCAGTGATGGCTAACCAGGCAGGCATACCGCTTTGGTCCTTTCTACTGTCTGTGCAGCTGGTAGTTCTTCCTTCCAACTGCTTCATACTATGCTGCCTGACAATTCCGTATCTGATACCACGGTCTTATTTTCAACATAAGTACACCATTTTCTCCAAGGTACTGTACAAGTTCTGTTGCTTTCCTGAGATATGAACTGGATACAGGTGTGGGGTGAGGCAAGAGGAAGCAATTAGACTAAGCATCAAAGCTCCATCTCTGCCCTGATACGAGGTGGAAAATACAAGTAGCAGAAGTTATTAACTGTGTCAGGATGTCTGAGTAACAGGGAGAAGGGATGGGAATATGTTGTTAAAAATGCCGTGTTGGGGTGTTGTTCACTCCTTTGTTTGAATTATAGAAATTAATTTCAATTATCCTTTTACAAAGTCATTAGTTTAGGTCCAATCTTGCAAACTTTTAGAAGCATACTTACTTTTACTCCATAAAAATAATTAAATGTGATATCAATATGATTCTTTCATCAAAGTTAGCACAATTGTCTTTCTATGAAATCAAATCAAAGGAAAATGGATGGAGCCACGTTCTGACTGTAGCAGTAGCTTGTGTTCTAGGTAAAATTAAAATTTGTCCTTTTCTTTTTTTTTTTAAAGAATCCCATCTGAACTGTATATTTCTGAGCAAATAAAGGCAGTTGTGGGATTAATACAACACTACTGATATCAGTGCATCTGTATGTTGAATTTGGTAGGATTAAACACATAACCACTGAGGGGTTTGTTTAGTTTCCAAGAATTTTTCTATTCATGCTATTCTACTGGAGGGTGTTGTTGCCTTACTTGCTTTACAAATTCCTGTTATATGATTTAGTTAGGTGTAATAGGTTATGATGAACATGCTTCCAAAAGCAATAGAAGTTGTCAAAAATCATATAGATAAACCATTTTTTGCAAATAACTGTTTTTTGTACTGCCTGATTCTTTCCTCTTCTAGTCATGTCACAAAATGAGTCTGTGCTTCACAAATGTCAGCAGTGACATTAACTTCTAATTACAGGAGGAATGATTCTCATAAAACAGAACTATGTTCTCAGCTGACAGTTTGGAGTAGCGGGTGTGTTCCCACAGCAGAAAGCATGGGCATAAGGCAAGCAAACTTTCCACCCTTCTGAACAGTGGAGTATTTCTGTTTCTATGCACACCTCAGGAAGAATAAATTAAAAGCTATATTGGAGACTGGCGCAAATAGTGTTTAGCCAACTTCAAAAGAAGCAGGATGGGGCTTCAGATTGGAGCCATTGGAATTTCTGCTTTTCCGAAGTGACAGGTGTGCTTATATAAGTCTAGTTGGCTACAGCCTGGCATTAAATGGGCTAATTTTCAGGAGGAGAGTGCTTAGTATTTTATGAAAATCATGCTCCTTAACGGAAAACAAACATTAGATCCTGAAATACTGAATGTATCCGTTTCTGAAAGCTGGCCTAAATAAAAAAGGATCTGGTAAGTCACCATCTCAGTCAGTGGAAATATTTCTGTTTATTACTAATGGATGCTACGTCAGACTCAACATGCCTACAGCAAGTGAAATCTGACATCAAGAACACACTTCATTTCGTAAAAGGAATAGGGAATATTTGTGTTTCGAAGAATAGGTGGTGCAAGTATATCAAGGTCCAAACTATTTTCTAGTGCTCTCTGACCTTTCCTCCTAATTTTTATTATGCAATTTTCAAGGCTATTAAGTGTGACTCAGCTTGCTTTCCCTTCCTTTGCAGCCACCTTCCAATCACAAAAATAAGCTGAGGTGGATAACAGCTCTGCCCTTTTGCTCCCAACACTCTATTTCTACTACAGTGTGTTGTTTTAATGAAATGACTTAGGTGGTCTCAGTTCAGATCCCAGTTGACTGTAGACCATATTATAAAACCACTGTGTACAGATTCAGTGGAATTGGCAGCCTTTGCTTGAAATAAATCCAGGGCCAAACAAGCATAAAGAATGAATTATTTCTTGCTTCCAGCGAGGGTCTCTTTAGGTCAAGGTTGAAAGCATTGGCAGGCCAGTGTAGGGAAGCTTCCACTCCAGCTGCCTGCATTGAAATTAGGCTGTCGATAAATAGAGAACTACAGTTTTCAGGACTGCCAACTCCTTAACCTTCATTAGCACAAATATTTGCTCAGGATTTTATGAATGTTGTATTTTCAATGTCTACTATTGTATTTCGTTCCTAGAATGATACTCTTCAGGACAAAATCTTAAGGAGTTGTCTTTTTCTTTATTGGATGTACAGCAGCATGAGCAAGGTGTACAAGATTCTGCAGTTTTCAAAGATACGTTTCTGTAAATTTCTCAAAGCATTTCCTCTTGTCTATAGGTGTTGGGTTATATGGTAAAGAGGTAGCATGAATTTTTCCTTTATAAAATAAGCAAGAGGCCCACAGGGACTCATAACCCGACTTCAAAAAACTGCTTTCTTAAGCCACTCCTTATGGCAAACTAGGAATCCCTGGAGAGCTGGGTTAGTCTGTGGTCTTGGCAGGGTTTTCTTTTGGCCCACCAGGTCTGGTGCAAGCACAGGTAGTCCTAGGCATAAATAACTCTGATTTTAATGAAAAAGATTTATGTGGTCATAAAGGAAAAGTTTCCCAGTGAGCCAGTTCTGTACATGGCTAAATACCTAGCCACATATGCACAGAGAAATAGTGTCTTTTTTTTTTTTTTATATTCTTCCACCACATAAACAATAGAGATGACTTTGGATAAAACTCCTACCACAGCGTATGTTCACTTGCTGGAAGTTTCTTACCAAATGCACATAGATTTGACCTAGTATTTGGAACAGACTAAAGAAAAAAATTGGAAGTGAATATCCCACAAGTAGATAAGACACAGAAAAGAACCCCTCTCCCCCAAAATAGCATTTCGGTTTTGGATAATAGCTCTTCATATATCCTCGCCGTGAATCCAGTGCAAGATCAGGGGTAGGGAAGTGTCAATCTAATAGTTAAGTTAGGATGAACAGTTGCAAATATCTTTTCTTTTCACACCTGGGGATCTCTTCTAACTCTGACTTTCATCACCCTACAAGCAGAGCTTAACCATAGGCAAGGGGCACTTGAGCTCTCCCCCGATGACAGCTGCTTTGGCAGATTTCCAGGCATCTGAGGGCCATGCCCTGGCTCGCAGAAACGGGAGCTGACTGGAGTCAGATGTCAAAACTCTCCCCGTCCTTTTTCCAAGCTAAATACAGGGAGGATTTAAAATAGCGTCAACAGTGAAAACCTGGTTATAATGAAATTTCAACAGATTTTTACATTATCTTAAAGCTGAGGATTTACCCAAACTATGAAGGACTTCACAGCGTGTTGCAGATGTCTGGTTAGAACACTGAGGCAGTCATAGCTGGGATCATCTAATAGCATAAGGAAGGAAGATATTGTCAGAAGTGACAGTATTTTTTCAGACTTACTTGATAGACATGAAAAACCTGGCCAGCTTTAAGCATGTAAACTCTTCAGGTCTGGAATAGAAACAAGAATGTTCAAAAGTAAATACAAACTGAGCACAATTGCTCCATGTTTGACTAGATGCACTGAGGGAAACATTGGGTGTAGTGACCAAGGGAGTAAAGGGTGGTAAGGTGGTTATCTGAGAAATGGTTATCTCCTTTTCCAGCCTTTCCAGTCTTAGCTAAAAGATTGGGATGTTACAAGCATGTCATACTGGGGCAAGGGCTTATTTAGAAAGAAGAAAATACATGGCACATCTTCCATAAGAAGGCATAGAGATATATAGATATATTCAGTCTATAGTGCAGTTTTATGCACAGTGTTTTTTTCACTTGATCAATATTATGTTAAATGTGTTCATTTCAGGTCCACTTTCAGAAATCTTTTTTTTAAGATCTACAATCAAATAGTCTTATTTTATTTTTTGAATGTCTGTTTCATTGAGACTTGCACATGTCAGTAAAGCATAGCACAAGTTCCATGAGCTCTGCATAGCAACAGAATCTCTTCATTTTCACAGAATTACAGAATAGTTGAGCTTGGAAGGGAGCTCTGGACATCATCTAGTCCAACCCTTTTGCTCAGGATCAGCTACAGTAGGTTGTTCAGGGCTGTGTCCAGTCAGGTTCTGAATATCTTCAAGGATGAAGACTCCACATCCTGTCTGGCAACCTGTGCCAGTGTTCAGTCATCCCCACCATCCCGTGTAAAAATTGTGTTTCTTATGTTTCAGTGGAATTTCCTGTATTTCAGTTTGTGCCCATTTTCTGTTGTTCTGTCAGTGGGCACCGCTGTAGAGAGTCATGCTCCATCTTCTTTACTTACCCCCATCGTGAACAATTGTGTAATATTCCAGTTTTCAAGTTAAGCCTGCAAAGTAGGACTGGTTCCATGGCCTTTTTTCTCTACACTTTAATTTTGTTGATGAAAACAATTGTTGTTCATTTCTGGTAGGCAGATCTTTTAAAATAGTTAAAAGAAAAACTTGCATTATTTTTAACCGAAATATGCTGTTATTCTTTGTGGTTTTGATCATCTTTACTAAACTCATTGGCAGGGATTCTTTCCCTGGTTATAAATGATGGGTACGGTAAGGAAGTGGATCTTGGTTGGGTTCAGTGGCCCAGCTGTAATCCAGTAGTAGCAATGATTAGCAGAATTACTTTATCGGACCTCAGGTTCTGCAGTAACACAAAAGAGGAGGGTCAGTCTCTCCAGTTGTTGACAGCTCAGAGCCTTCATTCATAAAGAACGGACTATTTGATTAAATTCTGTCCACATTTACATGTTCCGTTAGAAGTCATATCTTCATGACTTATATTGCCATGATGACTAGCAGTGGTGGGTCTAGACCCATTCATTCAGGCAGCAAGCAAGTACAGATCTAAAGCAAAGATTTTTCCATCTAAATAGGCAGAAGGGACTGAAGAGGGAAACAGAGGCACGGGAGTTTAAGTGAATTTCCTTCAAGCATTGCAAGAGTTCAGGCTTCCTGAGTTGTATTCCTGCACTCAGTCCAGTGGAGCAGCCTTTGAGGGCACAACTTAATCTGCTTCTTCATCTGCAGCTTTTTTGGTTGGCAGCTGTTCACAATTTCTTTATATTTAAAATGGATTTCTGATTAAAAGCACAGAGCATGCAAGAAGTAACTTTTCCATGAGTGGGCAAATGCATTTCTCAAAAACAGAGCTTAGGTGTGAATTCTTACTCACATACACTCAAAATATTTCTTTTCATAAATAATGTGTAATTCCATCTTAAAATTTGCTGTTTCAGCCAATGCTTTTGCCAGCAAATTATCTGTGTAGAATTCATGGAAAGCATGGCTGAAAAGGGAATGAATCATTCATGGACATTTATTTTAAAATACAGACATGCACTGGGAATCTTGCATTCTCAGTTCTCCAACACAAGTATCTTGCATTCTAACTGCAAACTCCAGGTCTCCAAACATATGGAATTTTATTGCTCAGAACAAACATTTGTGTAGCCCATACTGGTGATGATCTGTGGTAAGTACCACACCATGTAATAATAGGGTTTAGCCCTGAAAAATACCATCAAATTATAAAAGTATCACATCTTCTAAACCACAGAGCAGATACAGGGTAAATACTCAAGGATCCAATTGAGAGTAATTATCAGGTGAGCTGCAAGGACATGTAATTATTATGAAGCCTTACCTATGATATTTACTGCTGTAGTTACCACATGAGACAAATATACTTCAGGACTCTGTATTCGTTCTCTTAGTGTAAAGTTTTACCATTAGTTTTTGTCATGGTTTTTCTCCCAGAATTCTTCTATTTGTTGAGCGTTCATCTCATGTTTCCCATTGCATCCTTATTGCAGCTGCCCAAAGGAAGGGCTCAGCCCTCTTCTCACACAGGAGGGTCCTGAGGGAAGGGTCAAAAACCTTCCGTGCCATCCATCTTCCCTGTCTTCCACTTCCTTCAACATTCAGGTAGTTTTAATCACTTTATTTTCTCTAGTATCATATGCTTCTGGACTTCAGTCCCTATGGACAACGCAGCCAGTTGAGCCAGCAAACCTGACACCCTCAGTACTACACTTCCAGCTTTCATTATTAAGTTTGCACGTGGCAGGTCAGAAAGACAGCCTACTTGTTATAATAAAGTGCGATGGCTAACAGCTGAAGAAAGGTTCTACGTACCTTCAAAATGAAAGGCAACAGCTTTAAGAGATGATACCTGTATTTCTTGGTACTTACATAGACTGACATGGATGTATAAAGGCGAGGCACAACCATGGCATAAATGGTCACCAATGATACCGGTGGCAGGGAAGGCAGGGAATAGTAGCATGAAAGTACCTTAAAGTTTGGGAGGAAATATTGATAGATTCCCTAAGTGTGGTTTTTGTACATTCTGAGTGAAATAGATTTGTAAGCTTTTCTGCTGTATTTTGTAATTTGTAGGTCTTGGTCTTTTGCTAATCAGCATTCTGTTCCACTGCACCAGTATATTGCACTTAGAAATTTTTCATTTTCATCAGAAGTAGTCTTGACATGTTTATTCCCTTTACTGCATTTCAGACCTTCTCAGAACCAGCAGGTTTCTTCAGTGTTACACATTGCACAGGGCAAGAATATCATAGTTTAACTGAATTGAACACAGTAATCTATATGCTGGATAGTATTTTTTTAAAAAAACTTTATTCCTTTGAAACAAATAATGCTTTCATTGATTGTCATGTGCTAGACTGTTGTCTTAGCTAGACACATGCACATAGATCCACTTGCAGTCTTTTTCTAGTCTCTTAGTCATATGACATATGTTCAGTAATACTTTCTGACAGTATGTTCACAATGTCCAAGTCTTTTTTTCCATTTGCGGTATTAGAAGACATGGACCCGTTGGAGTACATCCAGAGGAGGGCCACAAAAACGATGAGAGGGCTGGGGCACCTCTCCTATGAGGACAAGCTGAAAGAGTTGGGGTTGTTGTGCCTGGAGAAGAGAAGGCTCTAGGGAGACCTTATAGCGGCCTTTAAATACTCTAAAGAGGATTTATAAGAAAGATGGGGACAGACTTTTTAGCAGGGCTTGTAGCGATAGGACAAGGGGTAATGATTTTAAACTGAAAGAGAGTAGATTCAGACTCGATGTAAGGAAGAAATTTTTTGTAACGAGTGTGGTGAGGCACTGGAAGAGGTTGCCCAGAGAGGTGATGGAGACCCCATCCCTGGGGACATTCAAGGCCAGGTTTGACGAGTCTCTGAGCAGCCTGATCTAGTTGAAGATGTCCCTGCTCACTGCAGGGGGCTTGGACTACATGGGCTTTAAAGGTCCCTTCCAACCCAACACATTCTACGAGTCTATGAAGAGTTGATGGGTCGTTCTCACTTTTTGACACAGACTGTATGAATCTAACCAGGAGGCAGACTGCCTTCTTTCTCACGCATGACAGCCTGTAGAAGTGGCTTGCTTTATTTTATCCAAAATGGCTATACTGTTTCTATTTTGTCGCTCATCTGTCGGTGGAGTCAGAACCAAAGATGGCTGCGATGCTGAAGCAGTTTTTGTATGTGAGACATAAAATTAAATGACAGCTGGCTGTTACCCAGCATAGCGAATGCATTTAATCATCTTTCAAAAAACATTCACCTGACATTATGTTGGAAAAGTTGTGGTTCACCAACAAGCTTTTCAGGAGGTTGTGGTAGGTCCCGTATAGTCACATTGTCTCTGTGCGTTTACTGTTACACATCCAAGAGAGATTCTGACTTCTGGTGGAGTTTACTTCTCTCCCTGAACCATACTGGGAGAATACAGATACTGGATTTCTAATTTAGACAGAAAGTATTTGAGATGGATTGTAAAAATACAGACTTCCCACTTTCACATCCCCTAGTTTCTTCAGAATTACTACTATAATCTAAGCAGTCTCAAATGTGGGTTTATTGTTTGTTAATGTAAGATGCAGATGGTTTAGAGATTTCTGGGAAGTGGTATTTTTGCTGTGAGAAGTAGCATTTAAAATTGCTGACTTAACTGGCCTTACTATGAGAACAATGCTATCAATTTTTCTTCAAACTTCTTTATTATCTTTGGAAAAATTTTAGAGATAATTGAAAACAGGCATAATTACCAAGAAGCAATCTCAATAATGCTAGAAAACTCTGGCTAGATTAGATATGTTTCCTGGTTTGGGTTTTCTCTTTGACACTACTGCTATAGCACTGATTCTTCATGTCACTGCGTGGCATAGGTATGCACGTTAATTTATCCTTACTCTTAGAAAATGAAGTGTAGCACTTGAGGCCTTTGACCTTGTCTGAGAGGGTGAGAAATTACTTTACTTCTTCAATTTTAAACTCCAAAAAGTTGTTATAGAACTGAAGAAGTTGTCAATATGAAGCTAAATATAATACTTCCAATTGATAACAGATCTGCCCACAATTTTTCTCTTAAAAATGTACCTATGCAGAGGTCATCATTAAAAAATTAGTTTTCACAATTTGCACTAAATAAGACATGACAGATTATCACAGTCCCTGTCGCATAATTTTCAGTGACAGCAATAATGTTAATTTGTACAGTGTGGGAATAAATGAATCCGTTGTATCATTCACGTAGAAGCAATAGCTGCAGTAAACATTCAGCAAGTAGGCAGCATGTTTAGTTTGCATCATCTTAGAAGAGGAACCTGTATAATTTTCTGTTCAAACAAGCAGTTACATTTAGAACAGGTATTTCCTACACTTTCCAAAGAGACTTCTTCTAGGATGGCTTGTGATCAATGGCCAGAAAATAATTTTCCAATCAGTTTGATTTTTGTTCTGACATTAACAGCTTGGGACCTCTAGTGCACTCAAGTCCATGACAGTTTTCTTTTCTATTCTGATGGAGATCCCTTCCTAGCTGCTCCTTTAATAAGGAAAAAAGGTGGTGGCTCTGTGCTGAGTAAAAAGATTGCCAGTGGTTATTGCATTGTACTATAGCTTTTGCTTCTGAAAGCTCTTGCAACATCATAAATTCCATGTAGAGAGCAATGACTTTTCTAAATTACCAATCTTTGATTACTCAATGTTTCATTAAAAAACCCTATTTTGTAGGACCATAATGTCATCTTAGAAAAACACATTAGTGCAAAGCCTCTTACAAAGTACTATTTATTTATAAGATTATGCAGGTTTTATCTAACGTTAGTCTGATTCCTTATTAGTTCTTAAGCCGTTGACATTAATAAAACTTGCATGCAAGAGAGAAGGCCTGGAAGATAAGAGTCAGGGTCAGAAGTAACATAGCAACCCTTTCAGTACTTATGAAATCTGGCAATTACCATAACGGAGAAAAAAAGTAGAGCGTCTGCCAATAGGGTTTCCCAACAGTAGATGGAAGGAAAATCTCTGTCCTTTTGCTCATGCCATGAAGTTGAAGATGGAAACTCAGTGGCATCAGCGTGGAGCAGCAATGTTATAAATAAAGTAAAATGGCATCCTAGTGCTGGGAAGCTCACAGTTATTAGACTGGAGTAGTACAAATCCTAGTTAGCAGATGTGTCAGACCTATAAATTTGTGTGCCTGAGTTGTGAAGGCAAGGTCATAAAAGCAGCTTCACAGAAGAATTGCAGGCATAGGGGAAGGAGAAAGGCTTCCTGTAGCATCTCCGAGAGGCTTGAGGGGTGCTGTCCCAGTTTTGCTTGCTGGCACCCACCACTTGGCCTATCTTCTTCATTCCTTTTGGCAGAACAAGTTCTACAGGAAAAAGGACGGTAGCATTTCCAATCCAGTAAACACGCACATCCTAAATTAACATTGTGCTCTCCTCCTTGGCTGGCCAAGTGAGGTAGCTAGAGTTTGCTGTGCATATGTGGGGTTTAATTCAGATTATGATACCCTGTAATTTTTAAGGATGTGGATTACCATCAAACTAGATTTTTAAATTTGAAGTCAGGCCTAAGTACATGTTCTTTGTCTCCTTTATTTTTTCAATGAGTGTAGAAAAAAATGCATCAGTGCTACCCAAAAACAATATACAACATTTATGAAAATGGCATACAACCCACACACTGTGGCAACTTTCCAGGTCCACAAATTATTCTAAATTATGGTAATAACACAGGTAGTTATATCTTTTTAATAAGAAACATACTGTTAAACACACAAAGAACTTAACTTTATAAGCACTCAGGAATGCTAAGCTCATCTAATATAGCACCTGGATCCTGAAACTCCTGTTTGTATCACAGATTGTTTGCCCAGTACTTTGCTTCTGAACATACAGAGCTTCCACTGTTACGCTTTGCTGGATATTGATAATGATGGTTCTTATGCCAATGGCAGAGAGGAATGCTCATAATGTTTCTCTGGTGTGATGTCACCCCCCAAGCAGGCTGGTTATACAGAGCTGCGGTGAGAAAGATTGTAGTAGATTAAATCAAACCTTCCCACAAACTCTCTTAGAGATGCTGGAAAGCATACATTTTCTTAAGCCAAGAACTTTGGTGGCCTGCAAGCAATTGTCATATAATGTCATTGAGGAACACGGAATAAAATGGAGTGGCACACCTTTTTCTGATATGCCTGAAGGCTGTATTCATTGACTCCCTCTATCTGCCATCTTTTCCATTCATTTCTCTGTTATCCCATTTTTTCCGTGTTTTGGGGTTTTTCCCTATTATTCTAGGTCTAAGGAATTTAGCTTAACGGCCTGGTCAGCACGCCGCCTGTGCTGAACACTCTAGTCCATATCCACACTAGATCACTTCCGGGACTTCATCAAAAGCAACTTTGCCTTCCTTCTCTTTATGGGACTACCTTTCCTTCTCCAGCATGGGACTGTGACCCAAGATCCCTTCTCTCCTGATTGCTTAGGTGCTGTGTGCCAGCATCATTGCTCATCTTCTCTACGGGCCTCTGTCCAAATCCTCTGACTCAGTGGCAGTGACTGAGTGACCCTTCGTTCCTGTCTGGCCTCCTTCATCTCTTCATTTTGCCTCTTCCCCAGGACCCATCTCTCATCTGCTTTCTTCATCTGAGCAATGCCTACGCACTCACAGCTTTAATTTTTCTCTCAGCCAAGGATCTGGCAAGTTCCTTAGCAAAAATGTGTCACAAAAAATCTACCCTGTTACCTACGTGGTGAAAAAAAGAGCAGCTGTAAAATATACTTGCTAGATTTTGTTCTGCAGGTTGTGGCCAGAAATATGTCACTAAAGCTTTTCATTGCTATCTTTGAAAACATTTTAAAGATACTTTTGTGACTTAGTGTATGGAAAATGCACCCATTCAAGTAGAAATGGTGGTGATGTAGAGGTGGATGCATTCTTGCAGAAGCCATGAACACAAGTTTAATTGGGATATGGCATCATGTAGTTTGCTTTTTTGTGATAGTCTGCCTTTTGCCACAATGGAAGCTTCATTAATTCTAATAGCCACAAAGGCACACTTCTGGGTTCATCTTTAGATTTCCATACTGCAAACATCCTTAAAATGGAAGGATCATTCTCTTTTGAGAAGTATCAATAGTATTCAGAGTATGTTAGCAAAGAGCAGTTTGATTTTGACTTCATTCCTACTGCTTTTCCATTGATAAATGGTACAATTTTACATGATCAAGTGGAGGAAATTTCATCTGAGGATTCAGGGGAGAGAAAAGAGAATGATTTGGCTGGTGCCTGATTATTGTAAGGATTTTTTTTTTTTAATTACTGATGAAAGATAATAATATTTTAAGCAATGGCATGTCTTTTTAACATGTCTCATCTCAGAATTTTTCTCTCTTCAGAATAAAACTTAAAGAAGATTTTCTCAAAGATCTGTCCAAGAATGTGTTTACATTGAAGTGACTCTTATGTATTGCATGTATTCTGAGGTAACCTATAAACAATTAAAATTTCTAAGTGCCCTTCCAGTCACAGAGTCCAACAGAGTTAAGAAACTGTTGCTTAACAAAACACATGTACATTTTTAATACTTACTCCATAAATTAAGCATATAAACTTCCAATGGCCTTTAAAGTATCTCAGAGGAGTTCAAGAGACTCTCACTAATTCATCAAAACCATTGGTTTGTTTTGTTGACAACCATGCAGGAGAGTTGATCTGAGGGAGTGGTAAAGTGGGAATTGCTGTTCAGCTTTCAGCCTCTGGAGTCCAGCTAGGAAATTACAAACATAGACTTTTATTTCCAAGTCTCAGGCAAACCAGAAGGGAAAGAAATCATAACATTTCCTTCCAGGAATTTGTCTTTTATTCCTTTGGCTTCAGAGATAATGTTTGGATACTGAGAAACAGATTTCACTAATTTTTGTTTTCTGGGGAATTTGGTGCATAGCCCCTCAGATAAGCTGAGTTAGCCCGTTAGCTGCCCTATTAATGTGTTGAAATCTAGACAGAATGTGGAAGCTTTCCTCCCCGTGTCGTGTCCCCCCCCCCGCCCCTTCCCCGTGAAGCAGAACCCAGTCAGTGTTAGCATTTAGATGGAGCTGAATAGTGGAGTACTTTGAAACATTGCAGAGGCTCTAAAACAGAAAGGAAAAGAATTGGTTCCCGCCATCTCCATATGTTGTTATCTTTGCCAACTCACAACTCCTTTAGAATTTCCACAGTAACAAGTGGAGAGCTGAAGGAGCCATCCAAAATGAGCAAACGCTATCTCTCTTTAGAGATGGAGAGACAGAAGTAGTGACAAAACAAAGGACAAAGCAAGACAATAATGTGTTCAGGAAAAGAATTCAAACATCTTGAATTCCCTTTCCTAAGTCCCTCAGACTTGCCATTGTAAATGTGGCCCCATGGTCAAGTTGTTATCTTTTACTCATAGACCATTCTCGTTCATCTAAAGAATTTGGAATTGCATCATCTTAATAAATTCATTTTACTGCTTTATACATGCTTAAAGTTTCCTCCTATGTATCTTTGCTGTCATTAATCCTAACAGCCCTTTGGGCTAACTCTGTGGGACATATGTGTCTGAGCTTACCAACTCCTGTTCTTATCTCCAGCTTGCATACTTCAGCCACCTTCAAAATTTGTCACTCCTTTCTTCCTTTCCTCCACACTTTTCTCTTACTTCTGTTCCTTTTACTACCTAGAGAGAAGGAAGTGGGAGATTTTCCCATCATCATCCTCAGCCTCTGACACTAGTATAGGTGTGTGGGGAAAGGCCCAAAAGTTATAAACAAGCCATTGCACGAGAGGTTGACCTTCACTTTGTGTAGAAAACACCAAGCAGCACATTCAGAGCTCCCATTTGCACATTGCCCATCAGAGTCAGGACAAAAGTGTAATGTTTCAGAAGGGCTCCCTAATTATACGTTACATGACTCTTAAAAGTCCCTCCAGTCAAACCTTGCTTTGGTTAAAGTTCCATTATTTATGAACTGACTTTGTGCAGTAAGCGTGTCCACCATTTTGCTTTGGCCTTTGAGGTTTTAAACTTAACAGTGTTTTACAACTGTTTTGTAACACATCTAGTGTTGAAATCCTGTTCTCCCCTACTTGTACAAAATCAGAATAGCTTCCTGTTATTACACTACTTACAGAGCCAAACTTTCCCACCACAGACAACGTTAACCTGATGGTTTGAAATTTATATTGATTCTGTCACTAATCTAGTTGCATTTGATTTGAGTCTTTTAGGTGAATGTGCAGGATTCTTTAAATTTAATTGCAGCAGATGTTTCTTTGGGTTTTCTCTCTCCCATTTCACTCTGGATTTTAGTTGTTTTTCCTTGGAAAGGTACATGAAAGGGAAATCCTTGTATAGTCAAATGTTTGTTTTACCATCTAAAGCTTGCAAAGGGTCCTTAGCCTGGGCTGATTTCTTCTTGAAGAGCTGTAATTATTCATGGAAAGGAAAAAAAAAAGCCTTTGTCACTAATAGGCTTCTTGGTGCTTCTTGTAACAGTCTTTATTATTCCTTTCTACATAATTTTCTATTGATGAGGTGAAAAAAAGGCTTCCTCTGCTGTTGAGAGAGAAAAGGTAATTGTTCTTTTTTCACATTTACCAATGCTTGTTGCGTTCCTTATGTGTTTAAAAGACAAGGATGCAGAAAATGATGTTATTGATGGCATCACCATGGCAACAGTTCTTTGGAATAACACATTCTGGCATTGTTATTCTGCACACACAAAAAAAAGGGGGACTTTCTTTTAAGCACAAACAGATTGTGCCCCTTTTAAATGCACCCATGAACTTTGCTTTTCTGAAGATTTACAGACTGGTTTGGGGCAGAAAGGATTCTGACATCATTTACCTCTCTGTGTACATCACATTATGGTGTTAAAAAAAACCCACTTTGAAAAAGCCAATGGTTTAGAGAGACACAGTATGGGAAGGATACATAAACATTTCTTTGATCAGAAAGACAACAAAACTTGAAAGAATTTTGAAATTTATGAGCTCTAGCACCAGACCCACTAAATAATCAATCAAGAGACAGAGGAGAATGGAGGAGCCAAACACTCTGAGCTTACTAAAGTAGTTATTTAGTTATGACAATACTTCAGATAACTTTTACCCCAGCCACTACACACATCTTAAAACATTTTGATAGGAAACCGAATTGCCCGCTCACAAGGCAGTTTGCAAACATGTGTTTTGCCTTTCATATTCAGTTTTCCATTGTCTTCAGGTATGGACAGTCTAGCTAGCATAACATTTTAGAAGCGATAGCATTTTCTAAGTCATAGTATCATTTTATTCTTTCTTGACTCCACTGTAGTTCTGAGTTGGATCACTCTATTTCTCTGATACTCATCAGTGAAATATATATGTGGTTTTGTAAAAAAAAAGAAGGGAATGTTTTGAAATTAAGAATAAGTTTTAAATCCATTCTGCACTCTCTCCTGATGTTTCTGGCATACTAGAATACACCTTCCAGTTTGACTTCAAGGGGCAAACTATTTCTTGCACACCAATGGTGCATGGATGTGGGCTATACAGTCCTTGAAGTTTGAGCACAAGAAAGTTTTGCACCTAAAAAGAACTTGTGTTGTGTGCAAACATACTACTTAATTATACCCACAGTCTCATTTTTGAGAGAAACTGGTTGACTCGATGGCTTCAAAAATAGTGTTAAAATTTTGGTTCTAGGTTGTATCTGATTTTTCTGAAAGTCACCACAGCTGGTGTAAATCAGCTCTTTTGTTGTTGGACAGTAATTTAGACCATTGGATTTTTCTTCTGTCAAAATGTTGATGGAAATGAGAAGCTCTGGGGAAAATAGCACAGCTGCATATAGATGTTGCTTCACATTCAGCTTTTTAGAGCTGGAGCGACCCCAAAAAAACTGAACAGGAGGACTGAAACTTTATTGCTTTATCCTTTATCTTTGAGAAACATGATCGCCTTTCTGCTACATGGTCCTTTCTGCACAGGGGCAAGTCTAAAAATTCCTTAACATCATGGTCTTTTGTAAGGAACAAAATAGCAGAATGAGCTTTGGACCTTAGTCATGTGTAGCCCTACAAAAATGGTAGGCCTGATCTGAGGTAATAATTTGATCCCTGCTCCATATTTACCCGTAGAGCAGTGGACAGTGTCTGCTGTAGAGCAGACAGACATATAGCATTATATTTAATTACAAATATTCATCATATATATATAAATTAGTACATATATAACTATACATATATCTATAATAGTATATAATATATACAGTTAGATATAACATAATGTATAATTTTACTAATTGGTCCTACAATGTATTTTCTGTTTATGTAAAAAAGCAAATAAGAAAAGAATCTTACTAGATAAAATAATCTTACTAGAATAGCAAAATTAGTATCAGATTTCTTCAGACAACGTTGTCTCGTTTAGGATGTATCATGCCTTAGAAAGATAATGCCTGTAAGTCGAGGCCACAGGAGACTGTTGCTTTTCCTGAAAAAGAATTTGAGTTGTGAGAATATTCCCAATGCAGAATAGGCATTGATGAGGTCGTTCTTCCACTTGGAATTTGAAATGACCCACACCCAGGACCCTTCATCATTGGTTGGTTCCATGGGGAATTAAGTGTCTTAGTTAAAACTTGCTAGGAACGCAAAAGAAGAATCTGTTTCATCCTCCTTCTTTGCAAGGTTTACTTACTGCACAGCTTTCTTAAATAATAGAGTCAGAAAGTAAACCTGCTAAATATCTCTTCTTGCTTTAAAGGTACTGATCAAGCACATATTCATTTTATGTTTAATTATATGATGTTGCAAGAAGTTGTGAAATTTTCCTGGGAAGAGTTTGGGATGTGAAGGAGTTCCTGCAAAGCGAAGTGTTGTTGAAATGTTTACTGTTATTCTATCTATTTGAATATATGCTATGTGTTTGAAAAAGTGCCCTAGAAACACTTATTTTTTAAATATTTTATTAGAAATATTTATTTCTGGAAACCAAGTCGCATGTCAGCTGTGCAGATTTAATAAGGAAAAAAATACGAGGTTTTAGGATTCTTTTTTTTCATCCCATCTCTTGCCTTATCTTTATGCAAATAATACTATAATGATTTAAAATTTGGTTAGACCCGGTTCAAAACCTTCTCATGAAATGCTAATGAAAAGCTGTATGTTCAATAAAATGATTTATTTATATTTGTGGAAAGCATATGCTTTCTGAGATTATTTTAAGTCTTTTTACTGGAAGACTAAAAACTTTGCAACATCACTACGAGAAGCTTCACTTGGTAGAGGTGGAGAAATTTTATTTAAATGCTGAGTTTTCCTATGACCTGGGATGGAAAAAACATTTTCTTACCATTATCTGGTCTAATGCCCTACAGTCTTCCCATGTTATAAACAGGTACTTTTTATCCCTCAAGAAAACCTTCTAGGAGTGAGCCAGGTTTTCATATCTCTAGTATTCTATGAGGCCCAAAGGCCTAGTATTTTTAAAAATAACCTGGGAGTTTCTCATTTTTGAGACAACTTGGGACTTTGTAGTTCCTGAACTCCTCCACCTGAGGGTATTTGGGCATGCCTTGATGATGTTGTCATGTGCTAGCTCTGCTGTAGCACCACTTCTCTGGGGGCCAGGATATCAGAACTACTCAAGGTTTATTAGTATATTAGAATTTTGACAGCAGTGGTGAAGACTCAAAACAGAGAAATCTCATTCCTCAGCTATGCCTCCTGCATAGCCTTGTCTGCCCTGAAGGTCAACTCCATCTGCCAAGGCGCTTTGTGTGGCAGTGACTGCCTGAAAACCAACCTTTTCTTTTGCTTTGCTTTACTATTTAAGGAATTGCAATTTCAAGATGAAGCAAACTTAAAAGCAGATTGTAGTAGAGTTGATTGTGTTTTGTTTTGCTTTCCTTTCTTGTCCTTATCTTCCTTTTCCCCTGCCATATATTTCCCTTTGTGTGCAATCAGTGGTAATGTCAGGTGCCAAGTAGGTACTAGCAGAGACTGAGAGCCTTGATTCTGCCAGAGCAGCACTTTCCCTGGGGTATCTTGCTAAATTTTGAGATAAACCATATCTATGTGTGAGAAGGTAACTGTATTCCATATCCCCACAGAGACTATTGGAAGGAGTTTCAGTGGGCACCAGCTTCTATTGGTAGTTCTGCAATGTGGGAAGTATACCGAGATTGCGAAACTTCTTTCATGTGATCCACCAAAAACCCATCACGTAATCACAAGTTGGTCACAACCAACCTGGGCTGGGTTTAAGCCAGTCATTCTTATTCTCCGTTCTTGGCCCCACAGGAATTGCTGATGTTTTCTGGAAATTTTTGAATCTATTTCCTTTCCCTACCTGCATGGTTTTTCTGCTAAATTAAACTTGGTCTGTTCACTCCCAACATTCACTTAATCTTTCTATCCTCTTTTCTGAAATTACAGTACCTTTACAGAATTTCAAATCTTGGCTTTTACTGCTGACAGAATGAAGTTATGTTTCTGACACATGCCTATTTCTGAATCTTAAGACAAAACCCCTCTCCAGGGCTGGATGACACATGCCGTTTTCTGGCTGCCACTCAGAGCAGGAACATCTTGTCAGAGATCAGACTGCAAGCCTGCCTGCTGAAGATGCTGTCTTTTTAAAGCACATTTTATATCCAAACTGAAAACACATGTAATTGCTAAACAAACTTTAATTTGTTTATTTTGTAATATACCAGCAGCTGTTTCCTTGAATGATGTCCAGTGTTTCTCCAGCCAACCTACTTAATAGCGTAGAGTTCCGTGTCCTTAGGTCAGTTTGCCTGCTTTATTTGTTTTCTTTTCAAACTCTGTTGGGGTGAGTTGTAGCCACTGAAAAAACTGTATTTTCTGAAGCTTTATGCAGAACCAAGCAACTTATTTCAGGAATGAAGATGGAAAGAAAGTCTGTGTTCGTTCAGTTAAGAATATGAAAAACATTAGGCCATGACATAGCTTATTACATTTCCGGCATACTCAATGTGAGGTTTGTCACTTAGCTCTACTGGTCTGTTCCCAGCTGGGTGCCCTGTACCTATGATGTAGTCGGATGAGGAGAGGTAGCTGCCTCAATAGTGAGTTTTATCCTCTGTTTTCTTGCTGAAGAGAGTAAATCTTGATCGGAGTTTTTCATCCTCATGTGAGGACATATTTTGTTTTGAGGTGAGCTCACCCAGACATTCCTCACGTCCCAGAATCATCCATATCACTGAGCCAGAATTGTCCAGAAGATCTGATGCAACTGTGCAGCATAAAGGTGAAGGTCAGATCCAGGCTATTGGAGCTAAGATCTGACCATATGTATTTGTTAACTGTAATTGTATTGTTTAGCCAAATGTTGATTTTCATCGCTCTTCTGAAGCACATAAGATGCTGGAGTTAGAAGGCCAAAGTAGGGACACTCACAGGTGGAGATGGGAAGCTGCTTTCCACAAGCCAGCCAAAAAGTAACAGTGTGCTTTTTCTGGATAGTCAACCATCTAGCTGCATTTATATGATCAGAATTTACATGCATAATGTAACATTTTGCATGAAACAGCCATCTTGCACTTTCACTAACTTTGTGTTCCTGTCTCCATCAGAAACTTAGTGTGTTTTGTTTGGCCTCCATTCCCAACAGTAAAACAAAAACTCCGGGACAGGAGTTCTTTCTGTCGGTCTTCTAAATTGCTTGGTCATTGGCCAGTGTGTTTTGTTGTAGCACTGTAATTTCTCACATGAATTTTTAAAAGGAAAATAAACAACAGAAAAATCCCACTATGTTAATAGTTTAGTAAACAACTAAAACGCTTGTTTCCTCTTATATTCTTTCCTCTCTCTACTGCTGAAGATGTATTTCCCTCTTTCTAGCACAAGACAATTAAGAGAATGACCATAAGTGACAATCAGGTGATCTAAAGAGATTTACATGCTACATTCTGCTTCTTCTATATAGTTATTATAATTACAAATCATTTGGTATTATTGTATTTTGCTATGATATGTGATACATATTGATACTGTTGAACTGTATCAACTGATCCTGATATGGTTGAACTCTACCATTCCTTAAATTAGCAGTTCTCTAAACGAGAAAAGTCCTGAAAATCCTGAATACCACTAGTAGCAGTTTCGTGGCACCACATGGATCCCTCACCCAAGTAAAAGTAATTATCACCTATAAATAAGATTGATGGAGAGAAACTAGCCACAACAATTGCTTGGGTTTTGTATTATAAAGATTTATGCTTTACTTTACATGCAGGGTACGTTCATAAAAAGTGTGTAAAACAGTTCATAAACAATCAAACACTGTGGCTTATCAGAGTCCAGCAATTCAATGACTTGCATATAACTTATTTTTAATGTCTTTTATGTCTTCTAGAAGTTACTAGAACAGAATGATACAAATTGTGTGTGATGTATGAATTCCATAAATCATGTCTACAACTTTTTTTTATAAGATTCATTTTTTTAATTAAATAAGTGTGCAACTGTAATAAGAGATTTCACTATGTATGTAGTGCTAAAATTAACTTATCAACAAAAAAGAGAATCCAATTATGCAGTTTTGGGGATTGAGCATAAGTGATGCATTTGCTACTGTGCATGTTAGTGTGTATATATGGGTTAAGTTCAAGATTCCTTGTATTTTCTTACAACATTCAAACACATATACTCTGACAATATTCTAGAAGTTTTTGCTATATCTTTGGTGCAATTTAAAGTAGTCTTTTGCAGATTGTGTTTGGAATCAGAGTGTTTATTTGGAAGTTATAAAAAATAGCAGCAATATAAATACAGAGTAAGTTAAATACTGACAGCATAGGGGATAATGTAAGCATATATGATGATCCACAGAGTAAAATAATTGCTAGAAGTCTTAATTAAGATGAGAGCAGGCAATGTTAATGAAAATAAAGGCCGATCAGTACATTAGTTGTCACAGGCAGCCTGATTTAAGTGCTTTCAGAGCCATAGAGCTGAAAACATTTTTAAAGCATAATACAATGGAGAGGTCATTGTATCAGACCGAGCATTTTGCAGAACAGCACTATTAAGAGATTTGCGATAACTAGATGGCAGACTGGCTTAATGTAGTAGGCTCACGCCCAAATCTCTCCTAGGCCAGCAATAAGAATGAATGTGAATTGTGGGTCATGTAACAATGTCTGCCACTCTCCCATGAACAATCTTTTGTAACTGCAAGTCAAGAAAAAATCCATGAATGCAATAGGAGTTTCTCAAGTCATATCTAAAATGCTGAGAGAGGATTTAGTTTAATTAGATTAGTGTTTTTCTTTCTGAAGTGGCATTTCTTTTCCTGTTTATAATATACTTTTCATTGGATTCTGTTTTGCTGTCTTTTTGTAAGGTGAATTTGCTGAGAGTGTGTCTGTGTTTGAAAAGTTTATTTTACTGTCTGCCAGCACTGCCAAAGACAACATGCACCCATTTTTTGCTAGGCTTTAGAGACTACCTTGAGTAGCAGCATATGTAATTGAGATACTGCTTTTATTAACAGTTAACATGAAAAACCTAGAACCTTTCAACGTTGGACATTTCAGTGTCATGACGATAAAGTTAGGATTTTTTGGTGTACAGACTTCTCTTTTATCAACATTCATAGAATCATAGAAACATTCAGGTTGGAAAAGACCCTTGGGATCATCAAGTCCAAGCATCAACCCCACTCTACAGAGTTCTCCCCTGCACCATATCCCCCAACACCACATCTGTAGACATTTAGTCTTTCCCTTGATTTGGGAACTATGTTTTTTCACTTGACCCATAGTCACATCAGTTCTAGAAGCTGGGACACACAAATCACCGCAAAAAACAAGAGAAGCAGCAAGGAACAACAACTAGTGTTCAAAACCAGAGTGATGCAGTTGCGCACAGGACGGGAGAAAGGGGGCCACAACACCATGTAGTAAAAGAAGTTGTTCTGCAAATACTTTCTGTTTAAGGCTCAAGTGGAAGATCAAGCCTGCTATCTTACCGAGGCCGTGCAACATACTGATGTAAAACTGCTGTGGGCATGTACTGTCTTGGAAAAGGCCTAGAATAATGCCATAGAGGTTTCCCCTCTCTCTTCCCTAGTTCTGCATTACATGAGTTGGCTCTAGGAAGGAGCAACACGTGAAGCACTGGGCACTCCTTTTGGTGCTGGGGCCCCTCTGCTGAGCTGGGGCTTATGGTGATTAAAACCTCAGACGCATTTAAGTGAGCAGCAGAATCCCACCCCATTTTTCCATTGGCATGTTTTTCACTTGAATTAGTAGTTTTCCACACATTTCTACAAATCAAGCTGTTTGGCCTTGTTTGTGCTAGTTACGCCCAGAGGGAACACATCATTTTTGCTGGAGCTGTGTGCTGCCCATCACTGGGGAGAGCAGCCTCCTGGCTGCCCGCACACGGCAGGGCCAGCGGGTCTGGAAGCCCGCTGCCCACCACCCCTTTGGGCCACCCTTTGTCCTGGAGCAAGGGAGGCCGAACGCCAAGGCAGGCACTGAGATGCTTGAGAAACATCCCCTTTTCGCATCAGGGGAATTTTTCCCGTGTTGTTACGCACACTCCTGTCTCCTTATGTAAAAAGCATGTGCACATTGGGTGGCTGCTAAACATTAACTAAAATAGGGCAAGACTTTGTTTCTCAGGAGGTGATAGTGAGGGGAGATGATAACTCAGACATTTTACTGCCTCTGTGATAGCAGAATGGTCTGCAGTCAGCAGACCAGTAGTTTTGCTACCAGCAGTGCACTCCATCCAGTTCCAGTATAAGAAAATACGTATGAGGTGTTCTATGTATTTCTAGTTTGTTTTAGAGTTTGGACCACATCCTGCTAAAGAGAATACTGAAGAAAGTTAATTTAGGATTACTTTTCTCTCCCATTTATATTAATTTTTATAGCAACTAAACTAGTATTAGGAAGGCATGTAGCATATTTTTGTGTATTTTAGTGCTATTTACATGCTATTTCATAAAAGGTTCAGTGTTATCTGAAGAATCAGCTTGCAAAAATTGTACATCTTATCTATCAACAATGATTCATAAATCATTTGTGTATGTTTATTGATACAAAAGATGTCTGGCCAAATACTTTATTTGCTGAAAAAAATAAATTTGGAATGATGAAAAGTATTTGCAAATTAACACAAATTTGTTTTAGATTACATTTTTAAACAAACCAAAGTACCTATTTATTGACATTTTACTTAAATATTTTTTTTCAGGCCTAAACAAAATTTTGGTTTGGATTTTTTTGTAGTTTAATTCTTAGAGATTTGAAAAATACTAAAATATAAATGAGAAGTTTCGATGTGGATGTGTTCCTGCTCTTGACTGAATAATAATGGTCTCCCATTTCACCAAAAAACCTTAAATTTTCTGAAATAGCGGTTTTCAGTTTTAGGAGATTTATATGGTGTTCTTCTTCACCTAAACATGGAACTGACATAGTTTTTCTGCAGCTCCAACTATCTGATGAATACAGTAACTGAAATTATTAATACAGTAGCTGAAATATCGTGGTTTTACTCACAAATACCAGCATAAAATTAGGCTTTATCTTTCACTTTTGTTTCAAAATGTAATAATTCTGATCTGCGATTTCTCCCAATATTTTTAGCAATGCACAATTTCTGTCTTCCCAAGTGATTTTAACAATGGCAGATATTCAGTATCTGTAAGTAAACACTGAAAATCACTTGCTTCATTACACTTCTGGGCCATTAAATATCTTCTTTCATCTATCTAATTCCTCTCTTCTCATTGCCTCAGCTGTGTGACTCAATCGGGCATGTGTTATCTTTCCCAGATCCTTTTCTGAACATAGGGTAGTGCGCAGGAATGCAGTTTGTCAAACACATTGTGTCTGAAATCCTTTGTTGGGAGAAGTGGAGAGAAAGAGATTATAAAATGCCTCAAAACCTTCAATAAGGTCATTCCCAGGTTTCTTATATCTGTTCAGCCAAACAAAACATTCATACCTCACTTCGATGTATAGGATGGTATGGAATAGTATAGTATGTATTATATCTTCCAGTAGCATCTGTTATCCAGGCTGCAATTTACAGAGAATTTTTTTTCTTATATACTTTGTCAAGTTTTTAGACTCATCAAGGCTAACACAGAGAGGAATTTGGAAGAAATATATCTGTTGTCTATAATGTTGGTTTTCTAGGCGGTGAGATTTAAGATCCTGATATTTTTTGTAGGAGAGATTAACAAAAATACCCACTTGGACTAGTGATGTGTGTTTTTCATTGCTCTGCTAATACAAACCTTTCTGAGGTAAAGTCAAACAGTGCAAATAAGCTTCTGAAGCCGTTAGCTTCTGTCAACCTGAGGGAATCTCTGACTGACTTTCTGTAGCATTTTCTTCTCAGAATTTTCTACACAAAGTTTCTTAGTAGCTGTCTCATACGCTAATTTATGTTCAGCTAGAAACTCTTTTGTATGCAGAAAAGCTTTTGCTCAAATTCATCATAAAGCCTTGACACTTGGTTTGAAGTATTCGACAGTGTGAGACCAGGCTCAGCCTAAAGGCAGTGTGTGTAGATGCTGGAGGCAGCAGGTACATTCTTGTAGTTTCTGTAAGAACAAAAAGGGAGGGCAGTGATCGTTTTCACCTTTGGAAGCAAAAACTTTGCAACAGCCCTGAAAAATCATTTATTTACAGTACATTGTTACTGTAGGTTTTTAGTTGAACATTTTACACTGGAGCTGTTTGAGAAATTAGCCTAGAATAGGTAGGAATAGCCATGTTAAAAAGTGACAAATGAGCTGCTGAGTCTCCACTGATGCTGCTTGCACCAGTGTTTTGGGGAATACATGCCGTTTTCGTGGTAGTAAACGCGGGGTTACGCTGTGAATTCTCTGTCAGTGTACTCTGAGAGAATTTGTCTCTCCTTTCCAGGTCAGATATCCAAGGGGAAGTCTGGGAAGGCTTTGTAATGCAAATGTAGCTAGCCTTCGTTCACACAAGGAATGCTAGATGCTGACCCATAAGGACTGAGTTCAAGATTTCTGTGAATATGTGGGATTTGAATTAACACGGCAATGAAAGCCTCTAAGAGCATAAGGCGCATTCAGTATCTAAATCACTTACATGGTTTAGAAAGCTAAAATTGGCCCTGTGATGATTAAGAGAAAGCTGGTTGATGCCGCTCCTTGGAATAGACATGAACAGGAATTCACCCATGGCACTTGGATGTTTGTTGATGTCTGGTATGTTTTGTTGAATATAGTGGAAGAGAAAAGTGGTAGTAAGTTTGTTGCAGATGGGCTGCGCTTATTGTAGATGACACAGATAATTGAGATGTATAACAACTATCGAAGAGACAGATCCAAGCAAAAATGCTCAGATATAAGCTTTGGTAGATGTTGTTAGAAAATATAAAGCACATTAACAGGCAAATAAAAATGCACCAGACAAAAACAACCATTAAATTTATACAAGGGAAAAATAACAGTGAGCGTAGTTATTCGACTCTGATAATCACCTGTGGGACAGACAACTTCCTAGAGTATCCTTTAAGTCCATGATATTTTCATTAAAGATTCAAATATGGATATGGAATAGGACAATCACAAATCCTGAGTTTCTACATGCAGCAGAGACATCCTATATTCCACAGTAGTACTTGTTATATTTGCCCCAGAGGAGGTTTGTCCTTTATTACACTGTTTTGTTAATTGTATACCTCTTTTTAGCTGCGTTCTTTTGCCTTGTGGAACACAGCACATGTGCAAAATAAAAATTACAATTAAAATCATGGGGGGACTGGATGTGTATAATTTTGTGGTTTCATTTCAGTAGTAATATTTTCCATTTTTCTTTCTTTTCTTTGCAGAGGGTATGAACTGTATGAACAAAGATCATGGGTGTGCACACATCTGCCGGGAGACGCCCAAAGGTGGGGTTGCCTGTGAATGTAGGCCTGGCTTTGAACTTGCCAAAAACCAGAAGGACTGCAAATGTAGGTAGATGAAGATTAAATTTCAAATGCCCCAAAATGTCTTATTTTCTTCATTGTTGTTATTTTCCAGAAGCCAAGAAATCAACTTTGTTTTGACCAAAGGTGATTTGTAATTTTAGTAATGTGGTTTTTGCTGTAGAAGGTGTGCTTGGGGATGGGTAATAGGGATTGAATAACAGAATGTTGGCAGTGATTCTGTTAGCAAAATGGTGACAACTTTTCTACTTTCCTATGAAGGCAGAAAAGCGAGGAATCAATTTAATCCAGGCTTTCCTTGTAAAGCAAAACAAATAAAGCATAGAGGATTCTGCCTTGCAATATATTGAAGGTCCACAATAATACATGCACTGATAAATCTACTAATGGATTTAATGATAAACCCACTAGAGCTATCAAATTAAGAGTGTTAATTCCTCTGTTTTAAAGGAGAGAAATGTTTGCTCTAGTCCTGATTCCACTGTACACAGTCTACTTTTCTTGTTCTTACTTAGAAAACATGTAGCTGTATCATATATGCAGTTCTTCAAAGAAAAACCCCGACTAATGTCTTCGCAAAGCTGAGATGCAAAAGACACAGATACTCAGTAGCCCACAAAATCGGAAATTGTTCTGTACGGCTTAAAATAATTGACCCTCTGTAGCTCAGCACCATCAGCTGAAAGCTTCCGAATTGCCTGAGAGTCTTTCTGACGGCTTCACTGAGTGTTAGATCTGACTCCAATAGCTTGCTTTCTTACTTGGTAGCTTTGTGAGAGACAAAAAGAAGGAAGTGCAATAAACCAACATGAAACATGTTTTGTGCTAGGCATGGGGCAGGTATTTTTTTGATAGCCTTTCTCCCACTTCAGCCTTTTTCTTTCTGAGATCTACACTGTATAAACATGCTTAGATGATACTAGCTCCCAAGTACAAAGTCACCTTTGAATGTCATTAAGAAATGCCACAGGATATTGTACAGCCCGATTGCTCCTCATTGTAAGGAGGCTACACAGGGCCAGAGGCAAAAGTGCAGAGAAAAATTGCCTTTATGGTAATTTTCATTTTCAATGTTTATGAGAAGTGAACATTGCCTGCTGTTAATTACAGTGCAGCATCAGCTACATTGGAAAGGATGTTTATTATTTGTTGTTTATTATTTGTTTCCACAAATTTGTACATTCCATAGGAATTACATTGTCCTTTTTCATAGTGAGGTGGTGACAAAAGGTTTAGAGCCTTTTCTACAGCAATATTTCTAAATGCCTCAGAGTTTAATAGAGTAAAAACCTTTGATTTATTCTGTGCCCTATGGTGTGCAAATTGGAGTTGGAAGTATAATGAACTTTTGCTGACAGACCTCTAAGTAGGGATGCTGAGTTTTTCAAGACCATGGAGGCTGCAGGGTACACTGACCCCGAAACCCACAACACATTCTGCAAAATATGCTCCACAGTCTTATTTAAAATAACTGTACTTCTAGCCCTTCCAAACGCAAAGAAGTATAAAGCTGTAGCCAGATAGCCTGGGACAATAATTATGAGATTACAGCAGGCTATTTATAAAGGTCTAGTTCTGAAACCAGATCTTCACTTTTAAAAAAACCTTTTCACAGCTAACCATTTCACAGGGGAATTAGCTTAAATCTTGAGCTGCAGCTTTGCAAGTACTGAGTACAGCTATGTTGAAGAGCTGAAAGAGAGACACTTGCTCCTTGTCAGACCAGACTGGGTCCATAGCCCTCTACACCAGAGACTGGTGGGGTCTCATATACCCCTAGTATATAATTATATCCCTCTCAATTATTCTGATTTCTAATGGTCCCTCCAGGAGACTGTTCCTTTCAGGGCTTTTCAGAGCTTGCTTCTCTGTTTTTTTATGTGAACAAGTGGCAGAGAACCAGTACCTTACTACGTGAATTTTTATCAGCCAGTTTGCAATTGAATCAGCATACTAGGAGACATTTTCAGATCTATTGGCCCAAGTCCTCTACTAATGAGACATCTTCCTCAAAGGAAAAAATAACGTTAAAATAAGTTAGAAAGCATAAAATATGGGAGGGAGCTCTCTGCTTTTTTTGCATGCATTGCAAGATTGTCGTTGCATCCTGATTACATGGTTACATATCACCTGATCATATCATCACATGCTAATAAAGCAGTCACCATTGGTATCTTGTTTCATTCAGTGTATGTGATGGTCAGTGCTCATTAAACAGGCTTTTGTTCAATAGCTTCCTCTCCATAACTCAGTGTCATGCCTTTCCAGTTGCACAGTATTTAAACCCTGTTGTGAACATAAAATTTGGATTTTCCCATGATACTCATTACTGTAATATCGAAGTTCTTTGTAGGCACTGATAATATATTTGTAGAACATTCTTGTCAAGTTAAAAAGTATCGGTTTGCCTATCGTACAAATGGGAAGTGAATATAAAGATTTTAGTGTCGAAGTCACTTAGTAGTGATAGGTGATTAATAAGAAACACCCAGAAGCCAGCTCAGCATTTATAGCGCTGTAGTATGATCAAAGCCAAGCTCCCAGTGGCTCCAGCTGTAGTTGCAAATGCCATGGAGAAAGGACTATAGTATTATTAACTTGTAATAGGTGTGATTCAAGTGACTTGCCAAGGCCTAAGTAGGAATTCCATGGCAGGGGCAGATTAGAGTTTTTTAGGTCTCTATTCACTGTCTGAATCCTTTCTTGACCGTCCGTCTCTGATTTACTGCTCATTCTGCAGCAAATGAGACAAGATTCTCCAGCTATTTCCACAGACCTGACTTTCCCCAACTCCACTGTGCGCTGAAAAAGACAGGAGCGTTTTCAACGTTTGTCATTAAGGATGTTTATTATGATACAATAAGTTTGTGTACCAGAAGTCTGGTATTTTGTAGTTTTTGAGTGCTTAATATTACAGCCTTAAAGGTTTCTTAGTGTAAATTTTAAACATGCAGTTTCTCAGTTTACAAAAACAAAACCAACCACACCTGCCCATTACGCTAGGAAAACACAGAAGCACTGATGCTGGAAGGGACCTCAAGAGGTTATCTAGAAATATGCCAAGCAGAATCATACAGATCCATACATAATTCCTCAGGAGTGCTGCATTCTTTAGAGCCATAGCAGCAGTAAACTACCATCTTCTGTCTACTCAAGCCATTAGAAGAATAAGCTTTGTCAGTGATTTTCTTAGATTCTCGCTGACAGCAGAAAGATTTAGGAATAGTGAATTTGGTTCCAGATTACAGTGGAAAAACATGGGAAACTACCTCCTCTTTCTATATCTGTATCTCTGATGATGGTTTTTAAGATCCTGCTCCTGAGCTTGATTGCGTTAGAAATTTTCAATAAACTGAAGGGTTTTTTCTCCAAACATGAACAAATCAGCACATTTTTTGTTAATCTCATTATTAGCTGGAACTTGAAAAAGGAAGAGGAAACCTAAAGCAGATATGCATACCTGCAATTTGCAACCTAAAAGAAATAATTCAGACAGTTATAAACAAGTGAAAGCTGAAACTTTTGATGAAAAATGCTGGATGACCTTAACAGCAGCTATTTCTATCTGCCCCCTCCGCTAATAATGATTTAAGTGAGCAGGAGGGCTAGTGCTAAGTAATTCTAAAAATCCTGCCCAGTATATTTACAACATGCTGCCATCCCACCTGTGCTAAGTGGCAGCTTTTCACCTCCTGCTGACAGTGTTCTCGTGAAGCTATTCGCTGTCAGTACAAAGATCTCCAGAATGTCAAAAACGTAAGGCCACTCTAGAATAAATAATGCGAGCAATTTTGCATGCATAACTCTATCACACAGAAACATATATATATAAAAATTATATAGCTAAGGACCATTTTAGTTAAAAAACAATGCAATTTTTTATTTACCTGGAGTTCCAATGTGCTGGTTCGAACTGTTGCAGAAAGCCATACTACAAAACCAAAAGATCTAGCTTGTTGCAAGTTCTGTGGCATCTAGGCCATAATATGTATTTCAGTCCACGTGCGGTCAAGATTCAGGACATTGTTATCTCAGAGGACTGAGCACTAATGCTATATTTAATATTTGGACATAGGTTTTCAAATACTCCTTGTTATGGGCATGTCAGATGGAAAAGTCCAGAAAAAGGATTATATGAAAGTCCAGAGAAGCACCGAAAGCAGGATTTAGCCTGTAGAGTGAGGCTGAATTCTGGTATTTTCTATCTTCTGGGCATTTTAGCATGGAACATCGATATCATTATGTAGTGGAATAAGTACATTAAAATCCTTTTTGTTCTTTAAGATGTCATTCCTCTTCCAGACAGTTGTTTCTTGTCTCTCATCATCAAAATGTCATTTCAAGACCAGTCCATATATTTCTATGGATGAGAGCCCTGGCCCACAGCCAGAACTGTGTCTTGGGAATGCTCAGCTCAGCTCAGCCAAACCGAATGGGTGCTGCTGCTCACAGCGCAGGCGAGTGGACAGCTGGGGAGATGATGCCATGCTGCCAGCCTGCAGGCCCTTTAAGGTGTCTCGCCGGTTCAGGAGCCTGAGCATTCTAGCCAGGAAAAAGAATTAAACTTGTTTGAAGGCTGTTTGAAGAACCAGTGTCAGGGCTAAGGCTCAGGATGCCCCATAGCTCTTAATTGGCAATAGAAACAGATTTGGGAGAACAGACTGGTAACTTGGCCACCAGCATTAGACAGCTCACATAGATGGTGTGCATCTTTGTAGGGCTCTTGTGCTGTTTCTACTCATGTTTGTAGCCAACACAAACAAAGCCTTCTCTATGAGGTGCTGGTTTTAGCCAGATTTAAAGGGTATTTCTTCCACCGAGGGAAAGAGCCCAGCATTTTGGTTGCACTTAAGATATATACAAATGCTGGAGCAGTGTCAAAAGCAATGGTGTTGCTCTGGTTTTAAATCTGCTATGTGGTGATAAGTATATCAGAGTTCTAACAGTTATATGTGTATTCTCCTTTGGTTAAAAAAAAAAAATTAATTACTATTTTCCATCCCTTTTATTGTAGCATGATTTATAATATTTGAAGGTGATCTCTGTCTATCAGAAGTTACCATTTTGCCTCTTTTTGTTTGCCCTTTTAATGTCACAGACTCTGAATCAGCATGCAGGCTTTTGCATAACAGTAGAGTGCAAATTTATCAGAAATAATTTTTAAAAGAACACTTTGAGATTTCTCATTAATTTTGCTTTAATGCTTTCTGACAAAAATGGAGTAAATCTGGATGTCCCTTTGCTTTTAAATAATTTTGGTTTTCTTCCTCTAAGCAAAAGAAAATTCTCAGTATGTCACTGCCACAGAATTAAGGCTGGAAGGAAATTGGAATAACATATGTAACAATTGGCATTTGTACCTATTTCACCCACAGAGCTGTAAAGCTCCAGAATTTTGGCTCAAGTTGCTTTAAATAAATAAATAAAACAAACAAATAAAGGTCTAGACAGAAATTCAAATCCTTCAAAAACATGATTTACTAATATTTGTAAGAGACAGGAAAAGGAACTAACCTACTTCTGTGCTCATTGACTGGGTAGAATGAGAACTAGTAACTTTACTATACAGGGAAACTATAAAAGAAGTGTGTGATTCTGCAGCATTTACTATAAACCCCATTAGTTTATTGCGAATTTTCATTGACAAATGTAGTAAGGAAAAGCCCCTTATATTACGCGGATCAGAGAAACCGTGCTAAGATATTTTCATCTCTGCCAGCAGAGGATTTCAGCAAGGAATGCCAAAAATAACCACTGTAGCTAAGTTGTTTCAATAAAAATAGTGTTGGCTAGAAATGTATTTGAATGTCTGGCATAAACAACACCTTTAAGTTAATTTGTGATGGCACTGCAGTCCAACAGGGGTAGAAACATTGAATGAATCTCCATGCAGTCCAAGAGGCATATGGGGTCAAGAAAGTGGGGAGGATGGGTAGATGGAAATTACCTTATCCTGGATTAGCTCTGCTCATGTGCGCCCAAATGAAATTCTATTTATAACATAAAAACTACAACTATTAAAAACATCTGTGGGTATTGCAAGCACCTGCCTTCTACGCCACTTACTGCCCCTGCTTGATCGCATCCCAGAGCCAGCGGGCCAGAAGAGAGCTCGTGTTTGCAGCCAGGCTGCAGCCAGCCCATTAAAACAATTTCTGTCTGTTCCACTGGCTTTCAGCTAACTGCAAACCAATATTTCGTCTTCCTCCGGATTAACCAAGAAGTTGTCATTTCACACGTAATGTGGTGTACAGAGGGGGACTCATGAAAAAGATTAATCCAAAAAAACCTGCAAATCAAAGAATGGGCCAAAAGAAGAGAGGTGAATAAGGACAGGCATAGTGTTGAGCAAGGAAAGGATTTTTCGGCATGACTGCATCAAAAAGGTGGGAGGTTTAAGAATGGAGAATTGACATACTGAATCATAGGGTTGGAAGGGACCTCTGGAGATCATCTAGTCCAACCCCCCTGCCAGAGCAGGGCCACCTTAGAGCAGGGGGCACAGGAACGCATCCAGGCGAGTTCGGAATGTCTCCAGAGATGGAGACTCCACCACCTCCCTGGGCAGCTTGTGCCAGGGCTCTGCCACCCTCAAGGGAAAGAAGTTCCTCGTCATGTTCAGGTGGAACTTGCTGTGCTCAAGTTTATAGTTCTAGTTACCATGACTGACAATTCCAGTCTACTCCATTTTAAGGAGCTAGCATTAAAGCAACGTCACTGAGGTCAGTGGGAAATTATATGAGTTTAGCTCTATTGAATTAGATAGAACCTCAGTTTAGATTTAGATATATGATTTTACAATCCTGTTAACTATTATCTTGGTTTTACTGTACATTGCAATTTGCTACCCTGGCTCTTTTATAAACTGTCTAACCTAGAAGGAAAATTCTGCTAGGACCAATGTGAGGAAGTTCCTTCTGATTAATAGGAGTCAGTATTTAAATTACTCTTGTCAGTACTTAAATTACTGTGACATTTCAAAACATTGAAGTCCTCTGAAATTATGACCATGATGTCACTGAATAATGGTATATTGGATTTCTCCTGTATCTTCCAGTATGTATATACCAATAAAGAACCTGGTGCAAATTACTTGTATATAAAGACAGATTGAATTCAGAATTCAGTCAGATCAAAATTGTGTTATTCAGCATCAAGCTATGCAACTGCAAAGGATTAAATGGAAGAGAGGCAAATGACAGGCATTGTTAATGGTGCTAGCCAGCTTAATATTTAAAAACTGGGTTGTCTTAATTAAATCCAGAAATTAAATCCAATTTAATTACTTTACTGCAGTAAAAATACTCCAGTGTTTTTTCACTGGAGGACATTTTAATTGCTAAAAGCCATTTTGCACTGTATGCTTGGAAGTGATAGTGGCATCTCCAATGTTTCTTTCCTAGTTGAAGCCAGTGCAGTGCATGGCCATAACAACCATGTATTTCTTGTTTCAGAGAAGAAAATGAAAAAAAAACAGGTTTCCTGTTTTATTTTTAAACCTCCTTCTACTCTAGGAGGACCAGTGCTTGAAATAATAGATTTCAAAAGTTACGTGGTTCTATTCTTGCTGTTTGGTCTCTGCTTCCGTCACTTAGGAAGTGAAGGGGAAGGAAAAGGGAAATGCTGTCTATAGACTTGGAAATACATGTTTGTATTAGTAGACTGCTCCTTTCTTCATGCCATATACCTCACAGTTATGAAGCTTTTAGGAAGCTAACCAGTCATAACAAAATTATGAATACTAATAGGCTGGGTGAAAAGTAGCACATGGTGCTTTTTTTCTTTCTCTGTGTTTCCTTACTGGATGAAGAGTAGAGTGTGAGACAGGAATGTGGCTAAGATAAGGGGGGTGAGAAAGAATAAGAAATATTGCAAATAATTGCAATTACAAATGTGATGTTGCCTTATGTCTTTGTTTGTTACTGCTCTTGTGTATTCTGAAACGCCCTCGAGACTAATTGGTTTCATTGTCGTTTTATTTATATATACATATATACACATTCATTTGGGGCTTAACTAGTAACCTGTAACTATGGGAATGGAGGCTGCCAACACACCTGTGACGACACAGATACTGGTCCTGTGTGTGGTTGTCATCAGAAGTATGCCCTACATTCAGATGGCCGAACCTGCATTGGTAAGTACTTCTATGCAGTGCATTTTATTTCCTAGTCATCATAGAATATATAAGTGCGCGTGTGTGTGTGTGTGCGCGTGTTGTGTTTGTATCTCACAGGCGTTTAGCACCGTTGCTGAGAGAAGTCTGTAACAGGCA
Source organism: Rhinoptilus africanus (assembly GCA_013400135.1). Classification (NCBI taxonomy): domain Eukaryota; kingdom Metazoa; phylum Chordata; class Aves; order Charadriiformes; family Glareolidae; genus Rhinoptilus; species Rhinoptilus africanus. The sequence goes on along the minus strand of VXBO01007653.1, from coordinate 279,628 downwards.
GTTCCTGGCCATAGTAGTAGTAGAGAGAAGCACTTGTGCGTATTTTGTCAAAATGTTTGTTAATGAAGTATTCCTTTGTAATTCCTTTGCAACTATTATTTCTTTTCATAACTATAATAATTTTTGATGTAAAAAGGTGTAGAACATTCATAATTAGAAATGGAAGTTCAGCTCTTCTGTTCACTTTCGGTGAGGAAAATTGTCCTCTTTTCTAAGCTGTTATAGGGGAAAATGAATTATCTTGATGTGCTTTCTTCCCTCTTTTATGTTTTATGATTCTAAAAATTACAGCACTTGTAGTAAGTTTTCACTCAACTTTTCAGTAGGAGAAAGCCATTGAAGAGATGGAGCATCTTGGGAGATGCTATGCACACATTTATGATTATAAAATATATTATTTGCTTAACACCATTTCTTTGCACTCTGTTTTTTTTTAAAAAAAAGGGGAAAAAAAAGGATATTTTTGTGTACTACAAGTTAAAATTTGGAAATTCTGACTGACAGATCAGAACCTAAAATCGATAATAGTTTTCATTAGCATTGTGGTCATGTTGCCTTTTTTGTTTGTTTAATTTCAAGTTCTTACAAATTCCTAGTAATTTCCTGAGATTAAAAAAGAATGGATGCATATTTATCACCTTTTCTCTCCTTTATCAATACTGCAAGACAGAGCACTAGAAACTCATGGGAATCTGTCGGTTATCTTTAGTGAACCCTTAGCCAGATCCATGGCACAAACCTCAGTGTCTGCCCAGAGCCTCGCTCGCTCCTGATGGGTTTGATTGCACAAATCGTGGGGCAGGGCGAGGGTTGTGCTGGCGGAGGTAGAGCTGAACAAGGTTCAGCACTGGACTCTGCCTTGCTGTATGCACAAGCCATGTCTCAGCTTAGGGGATCTCTCAGCTAGTATTTTGGTTAACACAGTTAACACAGGTTAACTCCATCGTACAGTCCCTCTGTTTAAATAACCCTTCCTGAAGCCTGTGGTAGTTCCAGATGCGGAGAATTTGGAAGAGCAAGGACCTTGAGAGCAGGTTTTACTGAATGGCTAATTGATCAGCTATTTATTAGCATTCACTAATATCCTTGGATTGATGTTTTATTTTGTCCAGCATGTAAAAATGATTTTAAAAGCTGTGTACACTGCACCTGTTTTTTACTTTTTTTTTCCATTTTTGTAATGTAATACATACAACTTCATGTTACATTCCTTGGTCTTGTGATGTAAGTCACATATTACTGCCTCTGCTGATTTTCTTCCCTCTAAGTAGTTCTCTCTCTTAGAATACTTTGAAATTTTTTTATTTATTTTTTACATTTTTATTCCTGCTTTCTGGTGATGGTTCCTGATTGCCTGTCTTGTCTGATAACTGACGTTCATTAATTATTTACAGAGCAAAATAATAAAAAAAAACCTCAAACAAAAGCCTCTATTGCAGCCTGATCCCATCTAGAACTTGTTAAAAACAAAACAAAACAACTTCTTGTTACCACTCAACCATGTAGTGTTGCCACAAACAAAACCTGCCAGCCTCCTCCTCCTCCTCCTCACTTCAGTGATTCCAGTGTTTGCTGTCTTCAGTGGTGTATGTATTCCAGGCATCACTGCAAGAATGCAAACTTCTGCAATGCCAGATAAATACTTGTTGACCCTTTGTCTAACATATTTTGTCTTCGTTTGCTTGACTTATCCTTTTTATTTTTTTTTAAGTTTGCTGCATGTGAAAGTCCCCACTTGCATTTTGGTTTTTGTTTTTCTAATAAGCATTTCCCCCTGTATAAATCATTTTATTTACCCAGCTGCTACTTCTCCATTGCTCTCCTGTATCAGAAATCTTTCTTTTTATTTCACTTACTCATCATCTCTTCCCACACTTGTGACTGTTTCTATGTATTTCTAATGAAGCATAACCAAACTAAAGTCCTCATTATGCTGTATGGCACCCTTACATGTAGGTTATCAGAGACTACCTTGTAAAATGACCTCTGCTGACATCATCTTGCTTACTGCATGCTTATAAAATTACTAAACCCTGTTCTTGCAACATCTTTCCTAGCATTGAATGTTTAGCTAGTAGTGTTTCATAGACAAGCAGGCAACCAGCACTGCCCAAATTGATCTTTTTTTGTGTTTGTTTGGTTTGTTGTTTGTTTATTTTTGTTGTTGTTTTTGTTTAATTTGCATGCTGTTGTTTGGTTTCTCCTTCATGATGTGTCAATGTGTACGAGACTATGGTGCATCCGTGCCCATCCATCACCGGACTCTTCTAGCTCTCTATCTGTCTCAGTCTTCTGCCTGCCACCTTCAGATCCTGGTGCCACCACCAGCCTGAATCACTTTACAGTTTGTCTTTGGTAGTTTGTTTAGCTAGCATTCCTGAATTTTAATTTTCATCCTTAACACCTTTCAGGGGCACTCATGTTAGCTGTCTTGTTCTCCAGTAGGAATCCAGCTTCCTGTATGTGGTTATTTACTTCATAGTTGACCATTCTTCCTCCTCCTCCTCTTTCTCTCTCCTTTCCCAAAACACCCTTTAATTTGTTCCTGGGATCTCAAAGGGAATTAACTCTCTAACGGGGATTTAGTGCTTTCATGCCTTGCTTCTTGGCTTTGGCTGTGCCATGCCAAGAAACTGTCTTAGGCAGTGGAAAATTGGGCTTGTGATTAACCAACTGCTCCATGTTTGTCCCTTACTTGTATTTTAGAGAAGGATGAGGCTGCAATTGAGAGTTCTGAGTACAATGCCACGTCAGTAGCTGATGTGGACAAGCGGGTGAAACGGCGGCTACTTATGGGTAACACTTTTCTTCCACTTCCTTTGTTGTGCTCTCTTTTGTCTGTATGTGTGTGTGTGGGGAGGTTCTCTTTTGGTCTCATTTGGTCCCTTTGGTTTTGGTTTAGTTTGTTTTTTTTTAACCTGACTTCATCTGTGTGGAAAGGTCACCAATTTTGTTAAGTTCTCATCTGTTGTACAACTTCATTTCTTGTTTTTAAACTTTTTTTCTAATGCTGCAGCTTTAATGTTCAATTTCTTCTGCGTAGAAAGAAGCTTTTGCCATTAACCTTACTTACCTTACGCAAGCTACTTCTTACATTTGATTTGTGTGTGTTTGTGTGTATGTGTTGCTGTAGGATTCCTGAAAAATCTCATGTTGCAGACCTTCCTATTGACTTAAAAGTGGATGGTGATGATGATATAAAACAATGTGCTATTACATATGTGGTGTTAAATGAACAACGGTATTTGCCTACTTAAAATTTGCGGTACTTTTGATTGAAATGTAAATATTATGACTGGAAATTCATTTATTTCCTTTGTGCAGCTATGTTAGTAACCACTGAAAGATCTTTCCCTAGTGACTATGAGCTTCCGTATGTTCTTCTTTCAAGACTGAAACATGGCTTGTTTCTCTGCGTTGTTGGAGCCTGAGAGTGGAAGGGATGAGGAATTTCATTCAGCAATGAAGATAATTCTTTAGCTTCTGCTCTCAGTTAACCCAATGCGCGCCCTTGTGCTTGTCTTCTTCATGTTACATTTATGGCCATTAGTGAGAATGACCTTTTGGGAATAGAAAGGGTAGAGTGACTGAACCCCTGCCAGATTCTTTTCATGTGACAAAGAGCACACAGACTGCTGAATGATGCCAGCAGTTTGGAGGTTTTCAGGTCATTTATTACTCTATATTTTCCATTCTGATGACCTGCTCACCACATACAGTTATTTCCACTAGGTTTTAAGCATAGTGAACATGGGTGAGATATACCCAATGAACTGTTTACAAGATAGGGATTCTTCACCCGCAGAAGAGATTCTGTCAGGACAAGATTCTGCTCTCCTCCGTCCTGGTCACTATTCTGTTTCTTAAAACCATTGAGTCCATTGCAGACTCTGTCCTGCTAGCCCTTGACAACCTCAGCTCTCCCTGTAAGCATCCACACCTATCTGGAGGGACCACCTCTAGGAGACCAGAAGCCTCACTTTGAATATTTAGTTGGTTGCTGGGATAATAGTTGCAGTAGGTGACAATATTTATAAAGTCTTCATGTCACTTCTATCTCATCACCCATGGCAAACCATTCACTTAACCATAGGCCAGCATACTAGTACTGTGTAGGAAATGGCAGAGTGTTGTAACTCTGAAATGGTATCAGATGATAATATTGAGGCAAAAGATTTGGCCTGTGTGAAAACCTGAACATATGTTCCTTTATTTTCAGATTATCTATGATCATTCATTTGCAATTAGTCTGCAGACCTAGCAAGCGACCCACATCAATTTATTGTTTAATAATGCACTGTTTAAATTAATTTAAGCTAACAAAAGCTATGAGGCAGCTCATCTTGCTTTCTAAAGGTGCTATTAACGCTTTTAGCTGTAATTTCAGTAAGACCCATAGTCTCACAGGAAGTCAGGAAAAAAATGTGCAAAGGGCCTGGAAAATCCAAACCTCTGCGTCAAAATGGTGAGTTTTCCCAACCACTAACAGTATATACAATATGGTTTAGAAGGACTGAGCAACACAGTGCACTGCGTTGCTGCCTCACCTTCTCATAAAAGTAATCATCCAACCTGAAAATAAGCTCACACTGCTCACAAGAGTCCAGGCATGTAGAATTAAAAGTTACAGTTAGCAACAAGCTTCTTAGTTACACCAGGTCTGCAAGTTCCAAGCTGAACATAGACTCTAGAAATAGGTTTAGTCAGGAAGCCAGTTTGCAAAATACTTTTTTTACCTCTTCAGTACCTCCTGTATTAGCAGGTATCAGCCAAGAGCTGAGCATTTATGGACATGCTGTGTGCGAACAACTGATTCCTCAGAAAAACATTAACTAGAGCTGAAAAGAAATTTAATTAGTAAGTGAGATCTGAGTGAGTGCCTTATTACTTAGGGACTTTTCTACTTGTTTATTTCTAGTGATTTCTGGTGGTCAGAAAATTCACAATTTATTTTTTGAATGAAGTCTTACTACATTTCAGAAATGTAGTGGCATTTCCGTGAAATTCAATGTGTCTTCAGACGCTTTCTAAACAACCGGTTTAGAAAGTACTGGAAGGCTCCTCAGGAAACTTTGTTACCAGCTTTTGTAAATGAACTGTGATTTCGACTCTCCTGCGGGCAGTCTTGGGAGAGTAGAAAAAGTAGATGATTTTATGTGATTTTAGTAGTCTGATGAAAGATGCTTTCAATTGCAAGCCCCGAGATGATAGTTTCTAGTCCCCTGCCATTTTCTGCATGTTATTAAAATGACTATGATCTTTATAACCCTTAGTATCAGCCAAGCCTAAGAATGAGCTTGCATGAGATGACTTTAGCGGAACAGGACTGCTGTCAGACATGACTGCCTATGCCACTCATTTTGCTACAGCAAGACTGGCCACCTCTATAGCTCAGACTAACTCTTACAGGGGCCTGTGTACTAGTCATGGTGCTGTCCCGTGGCATGTGGCTAAATCTTAAATAGAGACAGTAGATAAATATATTTACTTACCTCCTGTTAGATGCAATTTTATCTAGATCTTGTGGGGCAGACAAGAAACCAGTCTTCTCTGATGATCTGCAACAAGCCTTAGTTAGAGCCGTCCAACGATTCCTAGGGATTTTCATCCAACTTTTTTTCATAAGGTTCAAAAAGACCCCAAGGCCTTCCAGCTGTCTCCCCTGTTTAGAGAAAAATACTTGGATTCAGAGTAAAGAGCACTCTCATTAAAGAGATTACAGTGGATGACTTGTCTCGGATCAGTGAATGTTGTGCCCTATTGCTGTTCATACAGCTCGTTTACAGTTTCTTCACTTCCCCCTGGGCTGTTGCCATTGTGGAGTGTAAAGGAGTGTAGCCTTATTTGTACTCCAGGGGGGCTTCTGGTGAGGTTCTGCCATCTGCCAGAGTTCTGTGGTGGGTGCTATAAACTGGATGTTGAGCCATGTAGATTAGGAAGGAAAGTACACATTCATCCTGCAGAAGTGCACAGGTCCAAGCATTTAAAACCAGGTAAGTTTACATCCACCTTGATGCAGAACACCTTGCAATTACTATTAATCAGTAGGGCACAACCAATGTCTTCAGGTCTTAAGCATCTGAAGGAGCTGGCAGATGTCATTGCTGGGCCGCTCTCCACCATCTTTAAATTATCTTCAAATCT
>VXBO01007653.1:130115-272813 GCA_013400135.1 Rhinoptilus africanus | reverse complement strand
CCCGCCTGGACGCGTTCCTGTGTAACCTGCTGTAGGGTGGCCCTGCTCTGGCAGGGGGGTTGGACTAGATGATCTACTAAGGTCCCTTCCAACCCTATGATTCTATGATTCTATAATTCTATGATTCTATGATCTGGCATAGTTTATCTTGCAATTAGTTGAGCACTGCTTTCAGCTCTTAAAATTATCTTCAAATCTCTGTTTTGTATGGTACAACACATTTTTTTCTGAAAATATTTTCATTGTATTTCTCAGGAGCAGTCACAGAGACTTTTCATTTATCTTCTTTTCCTCAAGAACCTATTTGCCAGGACCGTTTTTCCTGTCATAGCATCGTAGCATGAGACTGCCCTGCCTGATTAGAGGAATGTGCTAATCCATTCCACATATTGTTCAGTCCAAATCCAGCATCAGTTTGAAACATGTATCATGCCCTGCCTACCTGGATGAAAGCCATTCTAGTGTGGGCACATAACTTTAGAAGTACCAAATTTCCACTCAATCCTACTAATACACATATCCGCAAAATCTTTTGTCCAGTGTCACATCTTCATCAGTGGAAGCTGCTTTTATTCATGTATCCAGTTTCCAAATCTCTTTTTGCTATTGCAGCCCTGCATAGAATTCATAAGTCCAGTGGACCCACAGTCTACAATTGTAAAGATGAGTCATCCAGTAGTATAGCGCTTTATCATTATATATATTATAAATTATCAAGTCTCTCTGGCTTAGCATTACTCTCTTCTTGGGCACTGTCTTTTGCTTGAAAAAGCTTCAGGGTTTTTGTAGAGCAATATCTGTTGATACCCTGAGGTATCCTTTTACATAGAGCTTGATACCGTGGACACAAAAATAGATTTTATAGCATCAGTTATGTCATTGGGCTGCCTCAGTACAAATAAGTCAACTGCTTACAAAGATGTGACAGGCAGCTGAAAAATTTCTCTTTGAGGAACCAGAACTGCAGCACTGTCTGGTCTTCAGACTCAAGAAGTCATCATCTCCTAATCAAGGGTAATGCTTTGCTCTTTGGCTACTCTTTATATTAACTCTTAGCATCCAAAAAAATTATGATACATTTTTTGTATTGCCTTTAAAAATGTGGTCCCTTGCTATGTTGTCATCATCACAGACCTTACTAGACTGCATGAATCTTTAAGGTGCTTTAGTGACATAACCATGATATTCTATCCCATGCGTTTCGTAGATCTTATCCTCTCATCAGCGCTTTTTGAAGAGGTCAGCCTGACCTATTTCTCACCATGTTTTGTTTCCCTCCCTATACTCTTTAGTAGCCAAATAGATCAGGTTCATTTGGGCTTCTTCCTCTGGCCCTAGAAGATATAGGTTGGTTCCTGCTTATCTCAGGAAGAGAGTTTTACAGAGTTCTTTTCAGTATAGCAAAGAGCAACAGGACATTGAGCCCATCTTGAACTTAAGGAAATACAGTAATTTCCCTTGTGTGTTTAAGGCTAGGATAATGGCACAAATGGCAGTAATACCATCACTACAAATGTCTTCAGAAACCCAAACTCTACACTGAAATTCATTCCTTCAAAAGACGTGTTCAGTTCATTGTGTCTCAGGACAGCTTAAGGGTTTGCCATTGGACACTGAATTCTTGGGTCATCAGTAAGGTTATTTGCAGCCCACCTCGGGTACAGGAACGTAATTCTCTTCCCTTCCCTTGAAGCTGGCTCCCAAGATCCCTACAAATTATTTTCCTGTCAACTGAAGTGCTAGTGTAAACAGTAGAGTGCATTGGAACTGTCCTGGACTTTGTTACTGCTAAAGTTTACTTCTGCCTTGATCGTTTCTGTAGTGTACTGTAGGAAGCACTTCAAGTCATTTGGAAAATCAAACCAAGGACCGGCTTTGCCAGGCTGGGACGTGTTATATGTGTACCTATATGTGTATATAATATATTACATTCCATCCCTCTTTTCCTGAGAGTGGCTTACAGCCAGTGCTTTGGTCTGTCTATATTCATGACACATAACCAGTGATGAAGGTAGTATTTTCACTAGTTCTGTATTTTCCTCTGTTGTGACAAGAATCATTTGACTTCTGCATATGGCTCCCCTTCCTTTTTTTGTAGCCTTCCAGCCATTTATAATGAGCACCCAGCTACATACCTGAAGAGCCAAGTGTACAGTCCACTAAGACCATTTCGTCTCTGCAGCAGTCACTAGAGATGTGAGCTGGGGGAACGGCAATTTGGGCATTTCTTCCATGGGTTAGATTATGACAGAGAACATCACTGCATGTTATATGGGACAGAATCATCTCTCTTTTTTTGATTTAACATGTGCTTGCTTTGGAAAGTGTACTTCCACTGTCAGTTCAACTCCAAGGATGTCAAACATCATAGCAGATAGCCAGAGCCAGTTCAGACTAGTAGATGACAAGTGCAGGTCCTGCTTTGGCCACTTTCATGACATGCCAGTACTCAGTTCTCTGTGTGCTGGTCAGCTCTTTCATCCAGTCTTGTGCCTCTAGAAGGTACCTAGAAACATCAGCCAAGGTAACTGTGTTTATCCTGTCCTGGCCAAAGCTGGTTTGATTTCTGAACATTTTTACCCAGGTACCTATAATGGATTTTAATGAGCCTCTTGCATCATATTGAAAAAAACCAACCAACCACAATTTGAGTTTATGGTCATGACTTACCACATTTGCAGCAAAGGCAAACATTTTGCACATTGCATCAAATAGTCAGAGAGATTTACAACTTTAGAGCTGATCCTTCTTCTGTTAGGTTTATCCATTTGAACATAAAGTGGTACCCAACTTAATATTTATCTTGAGTCATCTGAGCTTGGTAATTAGCCATATGGTATTTTTTCCTGAACCACAATTATTTAAGGATTAGGCTGCCTGTTCTGCTTGTTAACAAGCAGAGGTAGAATCATTAGCTGAACATACCCACCATGCGTTCAAGGCAGAAAGGCCATCTGAAGCACCATCCTTGGTTCTGCTTTTGCCCCTCACAGAGGCTTTTGGGCATTATGTAGCTCTTAGCAGAGCTGTCCTCTGCATTCCCGGTTTCTGATGAATCAAGATCCTCCTTCAGGAAGCTTGTGTTAAATAGGGACTACAGAGGGCACACACCCAGTGCGTGGACTTCATATTGATAATCATGGGAGGAGAAACCACAGTCACTTACTTGGGATGCGTTGTCCATATGCACATTCATGCGGTCAGACACCTCTTCTTTCTCCTAGTTCACCTAGAAATTCCTGGGATTCCAGAGCTGAGAAGAGCTGGTAGTACAGACTGTGTGGTCTAAAGGCTAAAAAATATCAGGTCTTAACTTGCAAGGATCTGTGCCTAAGTGAATAACAGATAAAAACTCCTCTAATTTCTCTAGTGTGCAGTCTTCTTACTTCTGCCTCTCCCTGTGACACATTGCAAATTTGAGGGTTGTAATCTTTTCTACTGGAGACTTGGTTTTACATGGTAGAACAGCAAGGGGGTGTTATGGCTTACGTTTTTTGGAATCATAGAGTAGCTGTTCTTGTGGACTTTCTAGTCCTACCTGACCCAAGCTGTTGCCTCCAGTGTTTTGCTTGTTAGGAATTTCAGGACTTAATCTGTTTCAATCACTGTTTTCTTTTCAGCAGAGACATACAGCTGTCTCTTGATTACAGGAAAACAGAATGCACAATGTTAACTAGAATTACCAGAGTCTCATCATGAAAGTGATTTTCTCCAACTGTGTGTAGAATGACATCATATCAATATGGAAACCTTCTTTCGTCATTCTTTCAGTCATACAGAAGTCTCTCCTCTGGTGGCTCACTATGCATAACTTCTCCAAAGACAAACCTCTGTCTTGAGTTACTGTATAAAAGACACAATGATTGTGTAGTTCATATGGAAGTAGACCATTTTCTGGATTTCAGGACTCTGTGGTAGAGCCATATTGAGCTTCTTTGCAGCTCAGGAAGGAGCTGTAGAACTGTAGAACTTGCTGAAGCTGTGCATTCTTGCATAAAAAATCCTTTAATCTGATGAGAGTTTTCTGGCTAAAGCCTTTCTTTTTTCTTGCACGTTAAGTTTTGTGGGAAGACTCTGGTTTCCAGAGTGCTTTCTCCTGGAATGATCTTCAGAAATAGATAGAGTGTACACAGTAGTCTGGTTAGAACATTCATTTGAAATGTGACGATATTGTACTGAAGACCCTTTCATGGTGATTTGCCACCCATGTTCAGGGGAAATGTTGTGCTGTAAAGTCAGACTAACTCATTATTGCCTCATGAAGGTGCTCTGCCCTTGGAGCCAGTATTGATGATTGATAGCCTGGTAAGGGCTTGGGATTCTTCAGTTTCAATGAGCATAAAAGAATAGAAAATGGGACCTGGGTTTCTAACATGGCATGTAATGCCCTAACTAGCAGGTCATTGGGATAAAGAGTGTTATGAGCTCTGATTTTCCATTAGGAAATTTCCAAAAGTCTTAGGTTGTTTTATTATAGTGTGAATTAAAAATGGATTCTGCAGACTTCATTTTTGGTTGTTTTTTAAAATTAAATGAGAGCTTCCAGGTGATCCTACTCACGGTTTTCTGTCTTGAAGAGCAGGGAGATGGACAAGCTAGTGTTTGTTTGCAAGTGTTCTTCCAAAGCAATTACCTTCTATCATAGTTACAGCCCACCAAGGGTCACTTTAAGCTAAGAGCACCTTTTCAGTATGTACTTCAGTTCCTAGCTTTGTTGTACTGCCTCCTAGGATTCTTTCAAATTACTTAAAATATGTCTTTATTTCTCTGAATAGTTTTTATCTGACTTAGAAATGCTCACTGTCAGAAAGCCAAGTGTGCTGCTCTGTATGCATCACAATCTTTTGGTGCCTTAATCAATAAAGCATTTTAAACATATTAGTAAGAGGTGTATTGCCAGGAGGATCTCTAACTTAGTTACTGCGAAACCAAGACCTCACTTTAACTCTTTCTGTCAGTTCTACTTTGCTTTATGAAATCATAGAAAACTGGGGAACAGAATCCCTGAGGTCACTCATGCATTCTCTCTCTCCCAAGGGCATATCCTTTCATCTTGAGTTATCGTCACTTTTATTCATTGGGTTTGTGAATGGTGTGCTATTTCCTGTAAAAATCCCTTTTCTTCATTTCTTTGCTGATGATAAAGACTCTGACCTTATCCAGAATTCCTACCAATACCTCCCTTTGTTTTGCTTTTCCATTTTAAATGAAAGGATTTGTCCAAGGTCAGGAGATAATGCTGCTTCGCTATGTTCAGAGTTTTTCAGTTTTTCTTTAAATCAGCTTCTCTATTTAGAAAAAGCACCACAATCACAACCAATAGCGCTATTTTTAAGGGACCAGACTGGACTTATCCGGTGCCTATAAAACACCTGATCCAATCTATCAAGTGACATTCCCTAAACATGTAGCATTCCCTGAAGAGGAATCAAACTTTTCTGAAAGCAGAGCTGCGGGATTCGTGATTCAGTACAAGATTCACCTAGTTGTTTCTTCACATTCCGTATGTGGCAGTGCAGAATTCTCATCCTATTTTCATGCAAATAAAATTCTACCAATCATGAAATTGCAAGGAAATGAGGAGACAAGCATAACGGAGTGAAGAATTCCACATCCTGCAAGTTACCCTTTCTGTCTCACCTTTTTCATTCCCTGAATATGAAGCTCTTTCAGTTTCTCCTTCATCTGTTCACAGCTATTTGTTTCTTTCATTATACTCTTCTGAATGCTCTTTCTCTACTCTTTCAGCACCACAGAGCATAATTTGCATGAGAATAACATAGTTCTCCCTTAACTGAAAATTCAGATATTTCAGTTGGGTGTTTGGTTTCTCCTTGTGCTTGTTGTTCTTTGGGTCCTTCCTTGTACCCCGATCTCATGCCGTATACCCCATGCTGCAGTATATGGCCACTTGCAGTAAAATTCTTTTTATGGATGGCAGCAGCAGACTTACCATGTGTTCTCTGTCCCATTGCTTTCTTACTCATACTGCATATTCCCTCTTACTTAAAGACAAGCTCATATGTATAATCAACAGAATCTTCCAAAAAAAAAATTGCCTTTCCTAAGCTAAGTTTTAATCTTTTCCAAGTTTCAGGCTTTCAGAATTTGTGTAATTTTGTTCAGAATTTGAGTGGGATTTTGAATGTTTTTATTCCAATTAGATAGTCGTTGTTGTTAGGGATGGTCATGCAGTTCACCTGCATACGCCAGTGATGCCACTAGTGGTTAAAATTATTTTTGTAAGATTCTCCTGTATAACATAAATGTTAAGAGGAGGAGAGTATTGTGCAAAACCCCAGAATACCTGGAATTCAGAAAGAGCTATGTTTGGTGGGGATTGTGCTGCGATACCGACGTGAAGGAAACAGATGAGATGTCAGCATAGGCTGCCTTTGAGCCAGACTGAACAAAGAGCATTTACGAGTGTGAGAGGAGATGAAATACAAGCTGTGGGCTAATTTCATTCCAGATACTTTGTGTATTAAACTGAATGAGTTCAGCTTTCTTGAAGGTGAGGGAGCCAATTCCACTCAGCTGAGCAGGATCTTGCTTTCCCATGGAACTGCTCTAATACCTTAGCATCATCACTGTGTCACAACTGTAACTTAATAGGAGCTGGCACAACGGAGTCCTGGTGTTGGTCTTTATGAGGGCTCAAAATGCCACAGTGATGCAAAGAATCATTACAGATGATGGCAATTAATGGTTTAAGATTAGACCTTCTCAAAATAAAAACAATCATGAGTATGTACTTTTTTCCTTCTTAAAAGAATTACCCAATTCCTGGCAGTTTCCTTTGAACTCTTACTTAAAAAAATAAATCCAGTTTAAATTTAAGCTAACACTCACTGATATCCCGTGTGCACTATCTAGGACTAGTTCTGCATTTCATTTCTGCTGAAACGTACTATAAAATCTGTTGGAAATTGGTGCAGGACATAAAGCAAATGAGGAGAAAGTGGCTATTTTAAATGAGGAGACCAGTATGTCACAAAATTTCTTTTGAGCTTCAGCGCAAGTTATTTGCACCTTATAGGAAGCTAGGGAAGAAATTTAGTTCTGTGCTTCCAAGCTCCAATTTCCCTGAACATGAGCATTTCCTATTGGAACTATCATAGAATCATACAATATCTCAAGTTGGAAGGGACCCATAAAAATCATGGAGTCCAACTCCCTGCTCCCCGCAGCACTACCTAACACTAATCCATATGACTAAGAGCATTGTCCAGATGCTCCTTGAACTCTGACAGGCTTGGTGCCCTGACCACTTCCCTAGGGAGCCTGTTCCAGTGACCAACCACCCTCTTTGTGAAGAATCTTTGCCTAATGTCCAGTCTGAACTTCTCCTGATGCAACTTCATGCCATTTCCTCATGTCCCATCACTGGTCACCAGAGAGATGAGATCCGCACCTCCTCCTCTGTGCCTGCCTTGAGGAAGTTGTGGACTGCCATGAGGTCACGTCACCCCTCAGCCTTCTGCAAGCTGAACAAGCCAAATGACCTCGGCTGCTCCTCCGAAGTCTTGCCCTTGTGACCTTTCACCATCTTGGTCACTCTCCTCTGGACACATTCAATTAGTTTTATGTCCTTCTTATATTGAGGGATCCAAAAGTGCAAACAGTACTCAAGGTGGGGCTGCACCAGTGCAGCCTTCAACCGGCTAGCGATGCTGTGCTTGATGCATCCCAGGACATAATTGGCCTTTTTAGCTGCCAGGGCACACTGTTGAGTCATACTCAACTTGCCATCCACCCAAACCCTCAGATCTCTTTCTTCAGGGCTGCTTTCCATCCTCTTGTCCCTCAGTTTATACGCATAAGCAGGATTACCCCATCCCAGATGCAGAATCTGGCACATGCTCTTGTTCAGTTTCATACAGTTGGTGATTGCCCAGCTTTGCAGTCTATCACAATCTCTCTGTAGGCCTCTGTCCTTGAGGGAGTCCACAGCTCCTCCTAGTTTGATATCATTGGTCATACTAAATGTATCGGGTATGTATCAGCAATATGGATATATCGGATTCCAAAGAGATCTTGATCTTGGATAGGATACTCAGTAGACACGAACCGTGACCTTGAGTTTGATGTGCTGCTTGCTGCGTTTATGGTACCTACCTTATCCCTCTTCCCCTCCAGTATTCTGATACGTGAATCAGTTTCATTGAGTCATAGACTCATGTAAGTTGGAAGACCTCTGCAGTTCACGTAGTCCAACTTCTGGCTCAAAGAAAGGGCAACTATACCAGGTTGCTCAGGGCCATGTCCAGTTAAGTTTTGAATATCTCCAAGGGCATACATTTTACAGTGTCCCTGAGAACCCATTTCTGTATTTGAAAACTCTCAGGGTGAAAAATTTTTACTTTGTATCAAGCTGGAATTTCCTATATTCTGACTTGTGTTTGTTGCCTCATGTCCTTCCACTGTGCACCTCTTAAGAAAAGTCTTGTTCTAGCTTGTTTATACTGTCCCATTAATTAGCTGGAGACAAAAATAAAGTCTCATCTGAGCATTCTCTTATAAAGGCTGAACCGCTCTCAGCTTCTCAGGCTCATCATGTGCTCCAGCCCTCTAAACATGATCTTAGACCTCCACTGAATTTGCTCTAGTATGTCCAAGCCTTTCTTGCAGTGGAGTGCCCAGAACTGGACACAGCACTCCAGAAGTTGTTACTCAAATCACCACATAGTGGTGCAGGTCACTTCTCTTGACCTTCTGCTTGTACTCTTACTAATACAAGCCAGGATGTTGTTAGCCTTCTTTGCCTTAAGGAAATTCTGCTGACTTTCATTCAACTTGTCCAGCGGGGACCCCGGGGTTTTCTCTGAAAATGCTTTCTAGGTGGTCAAATCTAAGCCTGTTCTGTTGTATGGGATTATTCCCATACATGCAGGGCTTGGGTTTCCCTTTGTTGAAGTTCACAGTGTTACCCTCAGGCCATTTTTTCCAGCCTGTTAAGGCCCCTCTGAATAGCAGCCCAACTCTCCAGTGTATTGACCACTCCCTGAAATTGGTATCGTCCACAAACTTGCAGAAAATGCCATCCATCCCATTGTGCAGGTTGTTAGTAGAGATATTAGGCATTATTGGCCCTAATATCACTAACTGAGGCTGAGAGATAGGTCTAGCGACAGATTGACGGTTGGACTTTGTACCACTGATGCAGTCCTTTGAGTCCAGCTGTCCAGACATTTTTCCACTCCCTGTGTCGTCCACTTACCCAGTCTGTGTCTCACCACTGTGGCCACAAGGATATTATAGAAGACAATGTCAAAGCACTTGCTAAACTTAAAGGAAAAACATCCACAGCTCTCCCCTTATCCACAGTGTAAGTCGTGTCATTGTAGAAGGCAGTCGGATTAATCCAGCACGATTTGCCCTTGCTAAGTCAATGCTGGCCATTCCCGGTCATCTTCTTGTCTTTCATGTGCTTGCAAATGGCTTCCAGGATGATTTGCTCCATAAACTTACAGGGGTCTGATGTGAGGTTGTCTGGCCACTAGTTCCCCAGATCCCCCCTCTTGCCTTTCTTGATGGCTACCTTGTCCAGTCATCAGGAACCCTACCCTGTCCTCATGACTTATCAAAGATTATGGAGAGTGACTTCTCTAAGACATACAGTAACGTATGATCTTCAGATGTATCTCTTCTAGTCACATAGACCTATATAAGTTTGTTCTGCTTTGCACCATATCTCAGTTCCTAAAATATTATTTTGGATCTTAGTTCAAATTGACCCAGGCTGCCAAAGTAATAATAAAGATGCCAAGATTTTCCTGATTTTGAGCAATACCCTTAAAATCACATCATGCTCTTTTGATCACGGGGATAAAATAAAGTCATGAAAATTGGAGGCAGATTTTGGAGACACCTGTCTTCAAGGCAATTTTTTAATGGTTTTATAAAATAACTGGCCACTTCCAAAAACTAGATTTGAATAGACGCTTACATTTTGAATGGTTGTGTTTACCTGTTTCATCAAAAAAGCTGAAATTTAGGTTTTCAGAAATGTTTCCAAACCATGACACATGTGTTCAAAGTTTCAGGCATTTAATAGTATTCAAAGCCAAATAAATCCTGTCTGCTGTCAGTCTTCTTAAAGAAAGTGGCTAGTCTCTATTGCCACGTGGTAGAGATTCTCCTTCAATTCAAATACTTCAGAACTAGAGCCTGGAGAACTGATCTTTCACTGCTAAACCCTAGCAGACACTGAAGTGACATCTTAAAGGGCCGAATACCCATGTAACCACCTGGTAAATTAGTCAACATTCCCAATCTGGTGTTGAAGGACCAACAGCTCAAGTTTATGCCTTTTAATAGGATATTTTAATATCCAGAAGCTGTGCATGTCCCATAGTGCAATGGACTATTGTTAAAACAATAATTATCCTAAGTGAGTAAACCATAAGTGTAGCATGTTGGTAATTTTGGTTACTTCTTGTCTATAGGTGCAGGGAGCAGGTACATGAGAGGTTGTTCCAGAAGTAGGAGCTTACAGTGGAAAAACACAACGTAAGCTTGTCCCAGACTGCCTTATGTAAATAGATGTCCGTTTCTTTACATCCCTGTTTCTGTCTGAGTTTTCTGGTGGGAATTCAGCAAGAATGCAAATGGGGCTGCAAACATCAATTCAAATTCACAGTAAAGTCTAATAGTTTCAAAGCATGAGCTTTATCATAATTCTGAAGGAATTTAAATGTTGGTTACGTGACAATGCTTTATTTGTGTCTTCCAGTTCTTTTCCTGCTCCCTCATAGAACAAAAACTATTAAAAACATGCCAAAAATTCTGAAACAAAACCAAAAAAAGGAATAAATATGCTGAGGTTTTCTCTTTCACAGAGAAAAAAATGCTGGAAAATGATTTGTAGGATCAATATCACCATGAAGATCTGAACCAAATTTTGAACATCTGTTCTTTAGCTTCCATATAAGTGTAACTTCTCCAATGTGATAGCGTTGAAATAAGTTGTTTGCTTCTGCTCTCTATTTGAGACATAAAACTTGTATTTGCATTTCAAATATGTAGTAAAGTTTGATAGTGGTGAGGTGAAGAATGAATTGAAGTAATTTCTAACAGAAACACAGGTGGTGACACACTTCAGTTTGTGTTATATGTAGGCCTCAGCTATTCCATTTGATGTAGCATGTAATACCTCTTTCCCACATTCTGCTGTTCACGTTTGCTTTCTTTTACCAGTGTTTTCTCACGGTCTTGAGTTTAAGGAATTTCATCAGTACATCTTTCCAATTATCCAAAATGTTCGAGGTACCGTCAGATGTCCTCTTGCTATTTTGGATCTTCACTCTGTTAAAGTTCATCATGTATTAAAGTCAGAGTCATCATGAAAGTTGAAGGGTTTTTATCCTTTTTGGTTTGTTTTACTAAATCTCTGTGAAAATAAGAAAAGCTGGCTTGATTCCCTCTATTTATACATAGAAATAACTCTTGTTCACTGAATGACCCTTACCCTATAGATCCAGTCATCCATGCCATGGGAAAAAAAAAATGTTGTGTCTATTCATTTTCACTGGATGTCATCCAGAAAGCAGAAATATTACTGCTTATGTTCATCTTGTGTTGATGAACTGCAATAAAGGACTCTTCATATGCCAAAATTAATCTGCTAACATAAGATTTACTGCTCTTTGCAGTGCCATGCCAAACGTACATCTTCATCACTTTTTCCTGGTTTTTAACCTTAACTCTTTACTCCTGGCAAATCATCCTACCATTTAACTGTACCCAAATAAAAAAGTTCTAAATGACCTGAAAATTTTTCTCTTCTCTGAAACATAAAATCATTTGGTGTGCTGGCCTATGAGGACACACACACATTCACATACAAATGGAAATGCCAGCATTGTCATTTACAGAAAAATTCTTCAAGCAGCAGTGTCAGTCTTTAAGTCTATAAAATAGTCCTTCCCAGGGGAGTAAATGAAAATCAGAATTATATTATTGAAACAGTTGGGGTTCAGGACCTGCAAATCGTACCTAAGGTGAGCAAGATCTCTGCCTGAAAATAAGGAGTTGCAGACTCAGTTCCATTTTCAGAAAGCTGTTCTAGAAAACATGTTAATCCATTTGTTAGCTGTGCTTGGTGGCAGTTATATGCAACTCCATTTGTATGCTGATTGCTTCTTCTACACTATGCTATTACATAGCACACATGGCATACAAAATTTAAAAGCTATCTAGTAGAGCATATGTGAGTGTATATGGACGGCAGAGTTCTGTCCCATGCTGGCAATGCATGTGTGCCCCAGCCCCTTTCAGTTTGTTCATAAGTGCCAGCAGCTTATTCCACAACTGATGTAGAGATCTGTGCCAGTGCAAAAAGAAAAAAAGAAAAGTTACACTTCTTTTCTCTTATTTTGAAGCAGTGAAGTCCTTCTGAAGGGCCAGTCTAAGTTCACCTTGAGGGCATTAGCAGAGGCTGCTTTAAAATAAAAATCTTTTGGTACTACTCAATTGAAAGATGAAGCCTTTTCTGTTCTGTGTAAATAATTTTTGATCAATGTACTGTTCTAAGGCAATTCCCTATTAGCATATCCTATAGCTTATTGTCAGACCTTGTCCACAGGGTACAATTGTGACACAGACTGTGAATATTCAGCAATAGGAGTCTGTAAATCTGAGTAAGTAATGACAAAGCCTCTTTAGGGAAAGGCAGAATGAGGTGAGCCGAGTAGAATAATGGCAGTCTTGAGGGGCAGGGGGGTATTTTAATTTAATCAAAGCCAAAGCAACTGAAAAAGATACTATTAAAAGGACTTGCTCTCTGAAGTAAATACTTTTCAGATAAATGCACAGTTCAAACTGACGTGCTAAATTGGCATCCTTACATCCACTCTATTCTCTGGATCAAAGCAAAGTTAATCATTTCACTTGCCTTTTATCTGTTTTATGGATGTGTGTGTGGGTATGTATGTGTACGTACGTGTATGGTGTGCGCATGTGCACACACAAGTAACAAAATAATGGCCATGAGGGTGGGGTTTTTGCTTTTTCTGTAATGAAGATTTTTTTTTTTTAATGTACTGGTACCTAATAGTCATTGCCCACTGTTGTAAAAGCTCAGAAGTATTGCAGCTTTCTCTTGCCTGTGTTTGCCCAGCCACCCTTCTACATACTACAAGCACTGGGAAATTTCAATGACACAGCTTGGAATGGGTTCAGTGACCTCAATTATGCCCTCCCACCCACTCCAAACTCCTTTCAATTTGCAAAAAGCTTTAAGTGGACAAAACCCAGATGCCTTTTGCTTGTAGTTCAGTAAGAACAGATTGGGCATGTAGATTCTTGTCAAAGTGATATATGTAGTTCATTTTCCATTAACTCTTTCTTAACTAAGGATTTTAAATTCTCGGTTCCAGGTCTAGCACTCTGCTTTGCTTTCTACTGCTTTTTAAAGTTCATTATGCCTACAACATCATTTAAAAAAATGAACCTTAAAAAGCCTGAGCTAGACATTGACTGATATGAAACAGACTGAATGTTTGGTTCTGCTTTTAAAGGCAAACACTTTTTTTTCTTTTTAAACTTGTTTCATATGTAACAACCCATCCTATTGTCTAAAATAGTTCAAAAGCACAAACTAAATATAATGAATAAAAACACCAGTTTCGGGGGAGCAAGAAATCATGACTTGTGGAAAAGATTTACTAGTCAAAACCAGTATGTGGGCCCTGATGACCTTGAGAGCTTGCTTCAGTTGGCTTGCTTAAACTTAGATTGCTTTCATAATGTTGTAATGTTGCCCCAAAGAGTTGGTGCCTCTCCCCTCCCCCAGAACATTTCATTACACTCCCTTTCTCCCTCTCTCTCTCTCTCTCTCTCTCTTTCATTCTGCAGAAACATGTGCTGTCAATAACGGAGGCTGTGATCGGACTTGCAAGGATACCGCGACAGGGGTACGATGCAGTTGCCCGGTTGGATTTACCCTGCAGCCCGATGGGAAAACGTGCAAAGGTCAGCTTCTGTTTGCTTTGCAATGCATCGTTTGCCTTCAGTGGTTCCAGTACAAGATGCAAATATTCAGTTATTTAATCAATACTTTTAAGTTAAGGCAATACTGGCATAGTGATTGCAACTGAGTTCATTAGCTTTCTCCTTCCCTAATTTTTCTGTATTTACCTGTTTCAATCATTTTTCCCTATTTATTAGGGGGGTTTATTACTGAAAATAAATGAGATACAGAGGTCAAACTGTTTCAGACTGACCAGAGATTTAGAGGAACAACTCTGGGCTGCAAAAAGCCTTCAGTTTCAAAGGATAATCTGATGCTTTTGTAGAACTTTGGTCATCTAATGGTGTCTGAATTTGTCTATTTGAAAAGCAAGTTAAAATTCTGAACCAGTACTTTGTTACCTGCAGATAATCAACTGGTTATTATTTAACGAAGCCAAGCAAAAGAGGCAGAGGTATTGCTCAAACAAAAAACCCCAGACAGTCGTCCATTTCTGCCCCTTCAAAACATAAATAGCCAGCTCCAAAGGAAAACCAAAACAGCACTTAGCAGTGCACAGGTCTAAACCTTACAGCTGATGCTCAGATTTTACTGTTCCAAAGGCAGCACAAGAACCTTGGCATTTTGTCCTTCATGAGTGTGTTAAAACTGAGGTCAGGGGAAGAGAGAAAAGAGCATCTGATGTCACTGTCAACATCTGTTCTCAGTTAAGGAAACAGTTCTCAAATCCCCCTGCAGAATCACACTTAATGGCACTATGCACGTGAGTAAATTTGGATACATATTCTTAGGAGCAGGCCCTCCATCCACCATCTTCCTACGTGTTTCTTTTGAACTCTTTTGCAAGAGACTTGGGGACAGACATCCAGGAGGACATTGCCTATATTGTTGTCACAGAGAATACTTTTTTATCACTCAGTGACTTAGCATAAGTTAACCTAACTTGCTAAGAAACTATCAGGACTTTTTTATTTCAAAGTCACCAGAAATGTCAGAATATCTTTAGTCCAAGGCTTGATGTTACTTAAAATAGTAAAACCCACAAAAATAAACAGAAAATATGTGGTTTCCTCTTGCTGCAGGCTGAAAAATCCCAGCGCTTGGGCATGATCCTGTTAGTATTTATAGAAATAACAGTCCATTTGCCTGTTTATTTGAAAATAAAACATTTAAACTGCCATTGCACACAATGTTAATAGTTAAGGGTGAGCACACATCAAAAATCAGTCGTTTTAGTTCAAGCCACATAAAAATAAATCTTCACTTTTACAGACAGGCTAGCTAAGGCATAGCAGAGCAGTAACAGTGATTCCACCGAGGGCTTAAAATGGAGGCATTTTAATACTGTAACTTACACCTAGACTTGCTCATAACATTTATTATTGAAACTACATCATGAAAAAAAGAAGATCATGAAAAAAAAAAGATTAATTCTAAATTTAGAAGTTTGGCCATAGAACTAATATGAAACAATATTTATATAATAATCAAGCCTATAATTAGTGCTACAGACAAAATTGGAATATTCAGCTGATCCTCAAACCAAATACCCTAGCTCTAAGCTCTTTCACATTTTCTTCTTTCCCACTTTTTTATGAGAAGAAAATATTAGAAACAGAAACTGTATTTTTATGATGCTGCAGATTCTTTGTTACTTCTTAAAATAAGCAGCAACTGGAAATTAACTCACATGGTTTAATAAACTAACCAAGCCATTTCTTTTTAAACTTTATTGACAATTTAGGAAATACTCTTCATCATAAAATGGTGAAATGTATGTTTTGCATTTAACATAACTGTAATTAATAATAGTTATCTAATGTATTGCACACTGAGATTTCTGGGCTAGATTCTGCTTTCCTGAAGCTAAGGTAACTTCCCATTTAAAACTGCACAAAGGATCCTGCACGTAAACTGCCTGGTGAAGCTTCTTCCATAGCTTTCACAGGCAGCCCTCAGTCAAGACTCAAATTTACATCAGAGCGCAAAAGTGAGTATTTTGGTGGAGTGACATTGATGCCTTCTCAGCTCCTCTTGCATATAGATAAAGCCTGGAAAAGGCTGGGGCGGGGAAATTCAGTGTGCACGTATTCATAGAATCATAGAATCATAGAATCCTAGGGTTGGAAGGGACCTTAGTAGATCATCTAGTCCAACCCCCCTGCCAGCGCAGGGCCACCTTCCTTCCTCTAAGTTCTATAGGAAACAGAAGAAAAGAGTGATCAGCTCGAGTTTTCCCCTTTGATTTTTTTTTCTTCTCTTTACCCTCCTTGATTTGACCGGCCCACAGTTTCTCATATATACAGTCCATTGTTCCCTCTACCTCTAACTTCACACCTGTGTGGTCAGAGCAATGGATTATCTTCTGGATGAACTTTAAAGCGATCATGCGGCTGTCACATCCTGTCTTCCTTGGGCAGAGTTTTGAATTCCATCAAGTGTCACAGCATGTCCACGTAGGTTTTTCATAGAACCATCATTTTAAGAGAGGTTATATTTATAAATACAGGAGAAAGATATGCCATTATCTATTAAAGGAAAGTAGAGAGACTGGGCATGTAAGAAAAGCTGAGAAAAATTGAAGGGATAATTAATATATTAACAAAAAAATGCACTTGTGGGTTGAGCAAAATGGTTAATACATTTAGGTTGAATTTAGCAAATAACGTTGACCAAAACTACTGTTTTTATTGGAAAGTACGATTTTTCAGTCCATTTTGGCATCTTCTTCACTAAGACATTTTACATAGTGCAGCTACTATTTGAAGTTATGTAGTTGCTTAGATTCAAGACACTTAAATAAGACTCAAAGAAACATCTGAACTTTTGAGTTCTCTGAGGTGGACGTTGTGCAATTTACTAATCTGTAATTCTAACTCACTTGTAGGTGATTTCCTCAATAGTGTGCTTTTACCATGCTGCTATTTCATGGAAATCTATTGACACTTTTCTTCCTTACTTTTAATAAGCGAATCAGGTAAAGAACATTTTTATTTTAAATTAATGAAAGAAATAAAAGTATTACTTTTCTAAATAACAAAAATCCCTAGATGGTTCTGTTCAAAAAGTCAGGACTAGTCTGTTTTAGGCATTGTATAGACATCTAATGGGAAAAAGAATTTACTGTCCAAAAAAGTTCACAGGTTTTTTTTAGTGGCTTGGAATTTCATTAACTGTTTAGTATAGAAAAAGGCAAGTATACATACAAAAGGAAAGGCATTTTTTTAAGAAAGAGTATATAGGAACATGCTTTATTTGCCAAAAGATGGCAAATAAGCCCTATGAAATGTAACTTATTGTTCTACACTTTGTTTGCAGTATCATATTTCATATTCTATAGTTCTGTCGTAAAAGATGGGATGGATTCAAATCACAGAGTACAGAACTGAGTCAGAACTGAAACTCTAGTATTTCTCCTGGCTCTTTCCCAATGTGTCAGAGAATGGAGGGTGCAGGGAAGCAATTTCCAAGTAATGCAAGGGACCTGCCTTTAGCTTTTTTGCATCTCGACCTTTTTCACGGGCTCAGTGGGAAATGAGTTCATTGTACCTCAAAGAATCAAGCTCCTTTTGTAAATGCGGAGCGCAGTCTGGTTTATATCAAATGTCAATAAACTAGGGAAAAAATATAGTTGTGGAGAAAGTTTTAATATGGAATATGTACAGGTAGCTGCATAGCCAGTAGGAAGACTACTGTAGCAGAAGATTGTTTTGGTTTCTAGAAGCTGAAAAAAAAATTTTAACTCTGTTTTTTTCTCCCTTACATATATTACTTACCCAATCTTGCAGTGAAATAAAAGCAGAAGTGCTGTCTGTGGTCTAGTTAGAGAGACCTTCAGATGTATTAATGGTGTCTGGGATAAAATTCATTAACCTCTTGCTGTTCTTGAAAAGTCAGTGTCAAACTCAAATCTTCCCTCTGCGAGGTTGGCACACAATGGAGAATGTTCCTTTTTTCCCTTCAGCCTTCCTATAAACTTGGCTCTTAATAAGCCAAACCCTGGAGGCTTTTGTCAGCTGAGAGACAAGACACATCCCAGGCAGAAAGAGTTCCATATTCTCCCTCTCATTAATGCTATTTAATTTCTCTTACCATTGTAACTGTGTGATCCCAGCTTGATGCTGAGTTCACTCAACGCTGTCGATATTATGCTACACGTGACAAAACAGTGTAATTCATTTCCTTAAATGCCCACCAAGTCATCCCACAGAAGCCAACTAATGCAGACAGAAAGGGAGCCAGAGGATCAAAAGACATAGTGGCCCAGGATGCTTAAAGCTCATTGCCTCCTACCCATTTTTTAATATCACCTGCATTGCGTGTATCAGCAGTTCTGTGGTCCCCAGCTCCCTTGCTTGTTGGTTTCTGTGCATCCTTCCTGCTGAGTACCCTTTCCATGCATCCAGCTGCAATCTGCCCTCAGTGAGAAGATTCATCAGTTTAGCATTTTGATTATATTAAATACAACTTATATAGCTGATAAAGCAGGAGACTCATTTGCAAAAAACTTGTGGGTTTAAGAGAAGTCAGACTGGATTAGACTTAGCACAGATTTCTGAGGATTGTTTAAATCCAGCTGCCAAACTGGATCAAACAATAAAGGGCTCATCTGCCCAAGGGCAGCTACAGAAGGATGGGAGACAGCTGAGTGAGGGATCATTCTTCTTCCAGGACTTACAGTAGAGAAGGGCTGGGAATGACTGCAAAAAACATCTGAGAGAGATAGAGGCTTTCCTTCTGGGCTCTCTAAGAAGTGAAATGGAGCAAGAGGAAGGGCCGCAGGCTTCTGGCATGGTGTAAAATGTAGGACCATGTGTCTGATGCGCTCTATCTCTGCCTCAGGGATTTAACAAAGAAACTGCGCCCCCAAGGCACTCTCATGCCCTAGAATAACACAGCTTCCCAGCACTGTACACACAGACATAGAGGAACTGTGCAGGGTGCAGCACTTGCTGAACTGTCAAATGGCAGAGCAAATATAATCCCTAAGCAGGAAAAGAGAAGCGTAACTGGATTTATAAGGGGGTTATGGAGCAAAAGCTCTCAAATATGGCTCTTCCATAAACATTTATAAAGTGCCCCCTAACTTTGCAATGCCCCATACATGTTTTTTAGTAGCAAGATGTGTATTATTTTGTTTAGCTGACTTTCTGTTTTGCATGATTTTCATAGATGAGCTTGACGGTGGGATTTGGGGGAGGTGGCTACTCAGCTGGGCTAGAATGTCAGTGGTTTTAGTAGCAATATGATATTACATTGATAATCTGCCACCAGCTGTGGCTAAATGCAGGACTATTAATTCATGCGCATGAATAGGTCTCTGCCAAGCCCAGGTGATTTCATGGACATGTATTTAGCAGACAGAAAGGTCCCTGCACGTCTCCACCTAGAGATGGGGCATTTTATTTAATGTGCAACACTAAGTAAGCCCTTCTTATCCCTCTGGCATATTGTTTAACTAGAGCAGTGTTACGCTGAGGTTATGTGACTGGATGCTGTTTAGGCAAACATTTCTTCTTCCTGCTGTCTCATTGTCATGGTTACCCAGCAATGTGGTGTGCTCTCTACTTCCTTCAAACAGGCCCCCATCCTTTTGCATTCAGATGCAGCAAAGAAATGTGGCGCTTACACGCTTAAATACTTGACTGTGCTGCAGTGGGAGCATCAGAGTGCCTTAGCATTGAATGGTTTGTCCAGTAACTCAACTCTGTAACCTTCCTTATCATTAAGCAATTTAGAAAAGAAGAGCAGGAGCATAGAGACTAATGAACAATTTCAGCCAAGGGACGGAATCAAAGTGTATTGCAATAAAAAGGAATCTTTGCATTGGCTTTAGTAGGTTGACATAGGTTGCTCTTTTTTATCTTTCTTAATTGCAGTCTATCACAGCAGGAAAATACATTTTAAATTGGTTTTGGCTACAAAATGTGAAACCCTGAAAGTGAATTAAATTTTGAAAATGGAATTGTTTCTGTGAGGAGAGAGTTTGTTACAGAATGAGTTTCAATGAAGCAAAATATGAACTGAAAGGTTTCATTAAATTAAATGTTTAAAATTAATGCTTGACATCAGTTTAGTACAAGAGTATGACTCAGATGTTGAAGGCTTTCCTGTCTTTTCATTCAAAACACACTAACACTAAGTGAAAAGTTTGCAATGAACAGTTTAGCTGGCCAATTTGGCTTCATTTCCTGGCTAGAGAATATCTGTGAACAGTTATGATTTCCTCCATCATTCCATTAGTGGAAATTACTTAAAATTTGTTTTAGGTTTTTTCTCTAAATTGGATTAAATTGACTAAAGCTTTTAGAATTGCATCGTGTCAGTCCCGATCAATTCATATGAAACTGAAAAAGTTTCCTGTTTTTTCAGAAAGGAACACCAGAAGGAGTTGCAGGTTATTTTTATTGTTTATTATTATTAAGATGCAGTTGTTAATCTAGTACATCAACTATTAGCTTGCTTGAGTTATGATACTGCCTTTGTTTGACTGTGATTGACTTGGTAAGTTTCAGAGTGGCGTATTTTTTTCACGGATCACTTAAGTGGAGAGGTTTTTGCAGTAGGAGTAATTACCTATGATGAACTCAGGTTTTGTTTGATTAATATCCCTGATCAACTTGCCACTTTTTTTACATGCCATTAAAAGTTTGACAGTAAAATATGTCCCTGTGCAAGATAACCGCTGTAAAATACATGGATGTCAAGTTTACACCAAGGCAGATAGAACTTTAGTGGCAGATACAACCACACTTTTCACATCATATAAGTGTCTCAGTGCCTTTAGAATCAAGTCTATAGGTTTGGAGCAGGTCCTCTGAACTAAGATTTGTCTCACCTAAGAGGCAAATGCAGGACAGGCACAAATGAATTCGTGTGAATGAACTTTTTTTATTTTTTGGTTTGGACACTGTTCTAGTTTTCTTTCTTAGCTATAAAGAGATCTCCTTGAAAGTAGTCACCACAAAGTTTTCCTTGGTTAGATTGGCACAGAAAATGCTTTGGTTTCTGTTTAAGTGAAACCATCATTTTACCACAGGTATACACAACTTTTTTGTGAATGCATGAGAAGCATTAGAGAAGGCATCACTGAAATAGAATCATAGAGTCATAGAATTGGAAGAGTTGGAAGGGACCTTAAAGATCACCTAGTTTCAACCCCACTGCCATGGGCAGGGACACCTCCCACTAGACCAGGTTGCTCAGAGCCCCATCCAGCCTGGCCTTGAGCACCTCCAGGGATGGGGCTCCCAACACCTCTCTGGGCAACCTGTTCCAGCGTCTCACCACCTTCATGGTGAAGAACTTCTTCCTAATGTCCATTCTGAAATGACCCATCTCTAGTTTTAATCCATTCCCATTTCCCTACCATTACCCGACATCCTAAAAAGTCCCTCACCAGCTTTCTTGTAGGCCCCCTTCGGATACTGGTAGGCCACAATAAGGTCTCCTTGGAGCCGTCTTTTCTCCAGGCTGAACAACCCCAAATCTCTCAGTCTGTCTTCATAGGAGAGGTGCTCCAGTCCTCTCATCATCATTGTGGCCCTTCTCTGGACACGCTCCAGCACGTCCATACCTTTCTTGTAGTAGCATGCTGAAAGGTAAACTGAGTTCCCTGCTGAAGTGTATAATTTCCATTTGAAGGTGCACAACTTCCATTTGAAGGTGCACAGCTGTGGAATTTAGATATTTAGCATCTGCATAACGTTGAGGAATGCATTGCATCAGAATCACTAAGACACTGTGCTATAAAGCTGGAATTATATTCCTTGTTGAATTCATTCACATATGTCAGCATTTTAAATTAAAAGGAATGTAAATGATCTCAAGAGTTTAAACTTCTAGAGGTTGCTTGTAGAGTCAAATTTGTTCATAGCTGCCTGAGTACTCCTGCTTGAGATCTGCGGTCTGCTTTCTGTGCATCTCCCATTAGCAGTATCCTTCAGTGTGATGTGTGTGATACTCCACACAGCAAAAGGGATATTGGTGCCTGCTCTACTTTACATGGCGTTGGTGTCTGTAGGTGGTGTATTGGCTCCCAGAGCAGGTCCTGAGTTGTATAATCCAGCTCGCCTTTCTCTAGCAACATGAAGATTTTTTTTGACACATGCGAAGAGGTCCGTTTAGCTTCCTCCATGTTAGACACACAGTTTTTGAAGTACATTGGCATTATAAGCCATTAGCTATTAGCCATAGTGAGCCGTTAGCATTTTCCAGTGCTCTCTCTCAAAAAAAGGGAAAAAGCATGCATGCAAAGGGTGTGAAAGAATAAACTGAAATTAAGTACTTTGCAGACAGTCATCACCGTCACTGCAGTCAGAGTGCTGTACTACTAGCAAATGTCAGCATGTCTGTCTGTCACAAGATTACCAGCAGCAGGGTTTTTATGAAGAGGAAGTCTGTCAAAACCAGAAAGCTTGTCTTACTCCCTTTTCTTCTGATTACATTTCCCATCATAATTGCAGCACCTGAAATGGCCATTTACTTCTGTGTTGTATCTTTAAGATAACTTAGGTAGTTAATAGAGAGGCTGTACTCTTACTTTTAATACTGGGTCATACAATTGCTGTTTGATGCAGAGTAATTTGTTGTACAGCACTAAATTTTGTTTCCATCCTGCTGATACGTTGCCTTATGTTCATAGTTTAGTTTGGAAAGTAGCATATGGAAAATGGTCCCTTAGCCTTACTCTCAGCCAAAGGTACAGTGACGACTAGTGAGGGCAGCTTTTCATCTAAGCTATTAAGTAGCTTCTCTTTGCTTGCTGCGCATAAATAAAGCTACCTGGGTTGGATTGCAGTGGGGTATCCCAGAGCAATAGTATGCATGTAGCTTAAAGTCTGTCAAAAGAAACTAAGGGAAAGACAGGATTACTCTCAGTAGGGTTTAATTTATTATTTTGGTATGTCCACTGGAAAAAAAATGGAAAACTTTGCAAATGGAAACAGATTGAGATGCACTGAGTGCTTAGACCCTCTATGAGGAAGCTGATCCATGTAGATAGAACATTTTAACCATGATTCTGGGAATGGCAAGTGATACAAGGTTTTTAGGTGTTTGGCCAGATGCACTTCAGGCTTTCTAGGGGAAGATTTCTCAAGACGTTTCAGAAAATAGAATCCTTATGGGATTTCAAGTCAGGAACCTCAGAAAAAAAAGGCATTGAAATATTTCATTTTTAAAATAGAGGTTGTCATCCTCAGGCCTTTGTATAGACTGCATGTTCTGTGAGTCATCCTCTGATCCCCAAGCGCCATATTGCCCCCGCTATGGATACCTAACTAGAATGTCTGCCCTCTTTTTTTATGCATCAGCTTTCATTTTGGACCTTGTGCCTTTTACTTCTGTCACGAATCCCACATTGTCCAATTTTTTAGAATATGGTCAGAAGAATAGGTGATCCCGAGGAAAAATAAGCACATCAGCCTTATAATTCCTGATGGTATTAGAGGTCTTACATCATATGGGTAAGCTACCTCCTATTTGCACAAGCTTAAAGATGTGTGCATTGGGAAATAACATGGAACAGCTGGCACCCTCTGAACTCATATCCTAGTGCAATAACATGCTCATAAGCACATGCAAATAGTCTAATCCCAGCCTATAGCGTATCCACTCTGTTTGCCTTGAAAATATCTCTGAACTGCGTTACCCATTCCACTTCTCTTCAGAGTCTGACCAGTGAGGAATAAAGGGACTCTTATCGATCTCAACAATAGGAAAAAAATATAAGAAAAAGGTGGATGTTAATACAGTGGTGCAAAGATGCCTGTGTTCTCTACTCACATGTGAAGGTCAATGCAGGACAAAATTTCAGTCCCTGTCTGGTTTCCTTCTACCTTCTGTGTCATTCCTTCAGAAAAACGTCCTTCTCCAGAGGAGTTGAACGTCCTTGATTTTTATCAACGGCAAAGGCCATAGCCTGTTTGTCAAAGCCACTCCACAAGCTGTCTGGAGTCAGAGAACAGAATTTTAGAAGTTAGTTATTAAAGTATGTGTTGTCTTTTAACAACCCTTAAGTGTTTACTGAAGTGGTTTATTTTGAGCCATTCTTTCTCCCTGATGGCTTTCTCCCTGCTTCTCATCAACTTAAACCAAGAGTAAACTTCCCAATAGTCAGATCAAGATCTAGTTTTCATAATTAATTATACAGCAGTGCTACTTCCATCAGACCCCTTACAAGACTGTGCTTTCAAGCTTCAACAACTTACCCTCCCAGTGTTTGTAACTAGAAATAAGTGCATGTTAAAATATAAACACCATTTGAGCTTGCTTCTCTGTACATGTAAGCAAAGAACTATCAGAAAATAGAATAGATCAGATATAATCACAAGCCACATCAGCCATGAATCAAAACAAAAAATACCTTTGCCCTCTCCAAGATGAACAAGAGGCAAATGCAAATCGTGTGGCTGAAGTCTGGTTTTTATCCTAAAAACAAGGGAAAAAATGAAATACAAAACCCTCTTGTTTCTTCACATGCATAAATTGTACAACATAGAATAAAGAGCGGACAGAGGAACATCTTTGCCTTGCATGAGAAGTCAGCACCTAAATAAATTCATGAACATGAGACTGATGTAAAGAATGATGGTAATGAAAATGTGGGTCCTTCAGCAACTAGACTAGTGCTTTTAGGAGGAACAAAAATAGTCATTTTCTATATACATGTGGTGCACAGATTAAATGTGCAATTAAATGTTCAATTAAAATAGCCGAATTTCTTTAAAATGCCTTCTGACAAACAAGTTTTGACCATTTGCCAGTGCTCCTGCGTAGTTAAAGCATCATGAGATCACATGCCATTTTCTTGAAGCAAGCAGACAGCTTCCTGGTAAAGGCAGATTTGTGAGAATCTCAAACTGCTCAAGTGATTTATGGAAACCAAGAGATTTTCTGGGTAAATGTTGCAGCAGTAGCAGCAAATGATCTCCCTGATTCTTCCTAATACTCTTCTTCTGACAAAACCCCTATGATTAAGAAAATAGAGGCATTTGTACCAAAGAAGCAACCAAAGGCAGCCAGTGGGTGATTTAGAACTCTGAAACAATAGAAGCAGTGGCCTAACCAAAGGAAAAAGTAATAAAACCGACATTAAA
Organism: Rhinoptilus africanus; assembly: GCA_013400135.1. NCBI lineage: Eukaryota > Metazoa > Chordata > Aves > Charadriiformes > Glareolidae > Rhinoptilus > Rhinoptilus africanus. Next base: position 247,742 of record VXBO01007653.1, on the reverse strand, counting down.
TGAGAGGAAAATTAGGGCTTTTGTCATGAAAACAGTGATCCTGTTCAGTGCTTTAGTACTGGCAAGAGTTTCTGAGAACACAGACTTTGTAACCTCTTTGGGAAAGCACAAGATTATGTTATAGTGCAACCCAATAAATGCTTCTAGAGGGAATTCTTTGGCACGTGGGCCAACCATATGCATGGACTGTGCTGCAGAGATAACAGGTAAACTGGTAGTTGGTGAAAGAAGAAGATGCAAAGGAAATTTTCTAATTTATTTGATAGGAGTGATAAATATAAGACTAAAGCCAAAAGGGAATATTAAGTAACAGAGGTACTTTTGAGGTTATTTTTGTTTTGGTAGGACTTAAGCAAGATGCAAGACCACATGTGTCCAAAAAAAAGCCCTCATAAAGATCAGGATTGAGAGAGGGAATGCTGAGTAACTGATAGAAGAGATAGATAGAGGTGATAGAGAATGGTCAAGTTCAGTTTATCAAAAGAACTGCTGGTTTTGGAAGAGATGGATAAGACTAGGAAATTAGACCAGAGCACAAGCTCCCAGGTAAGTACAAAAACATTTTCAAAATAGCTACCTAAATGTGGATTAAAGAAGCAGACATTAAGGCCTGTCTGCAGTAGCCTTATTGCTGAGGCCACAGTTATTTTATGTGATTACATCGATGTTATCCAGTCTCGAGACAAAGAACGAATAAGATCAACCCAATGTGAGGAAAAAAGCGACAGCATCTGGCAGACAGCTGCAGCAGCTCAGTGGAAAGCTCTGTGTCATGTCCAGCAAAAGGGGGCCATAGTCATCTGGCCCAGCGCTGCTGCCCTGGAAACAATTCTTTCAAGGCCTGATAAAACTGGAAGGTGACCAGAATTAGGATTCTAATTTTTTCACCGCTTTTTTAAAGAAAAGAGGGAGTTGACTGTTGTCAATCTAGAGGCAAATATGGCATGGGTTAAGATGACAGAGTGTCTGTCTGAGGGGCAGAGGGAGGCACAGAGAGAGGAGAAGGGTCAGCAGAGTTGGTGGTAAAACCATGGGTGGTGGAGGAGGTCTTGGATAGACAGAAAGATGCTGGTTGCCAGCAGAAAATGTGTGGGATTTGGGGGAGGAAAAGATAGAAAACTCTTGGTGGTAGGTGGCAGGGAGTGGTCAGAACCCTAGCAAGGGGATCAGAAAAATGAGCAATTGGACACTGACTGATAGGTATGTTTGTCAACTGGGCATCAGGACAGCAAATTTTAGATATATAGGCATAATTTGATCCAGACTTTCTAAGAGAGAATTCAAGTTCCAGGCCACAGTGAGGAAAAATGAAATTATAAACCCATAGAATATAAAAAAAGTGAGAGGAAATGCAAATTTTAGATGCCAACACAGGTGAAATTTGTCAGAAAGAAGAAAATGGAATGGAAGACCAAAAAAAAAGAAAAGAGAGTTGAGAGCAGAATCCAAGAAGCAAAAGTGTGGATAACATCTGTCTTCTAACTGTTGCTGCAAATTTATCTAATCCAGAATGTGTGTGAAACTTTCACTATTTTGTGGGGGATTGCCTTCTTTTTTTTTTTTTTTAGGTTAAAGACATACAATTCATTTGTCTGCTGTAGACTTGTTCATGACAGACAAATATAATATAACAGATTATCTTCCATTAAAAAACTGCAGACTTGGGTCAGCTGCCATGTAACTCACTCAGTTTCGTTCCCTCCCAAGGGTTCCATCTATCCCCACAAAATAAATTCATGTGTACTAAGTTAGGGGTTTTTCATGACTAGGCAATATCCCTGTTCCCTGGAAACTTGCAGTTGTTATTTGTCTTTGTGAACCTCCCCTTTGAAAATGCCAAATCCTTTAAATTAATGCTTGGGACAGTCATATTTTGCATTTCAGTTGTTGAAAAGACCTTGCATTTGTTCAACAATATAAAGGTCCCTGAGGACCAGCAACCACGGTTTATTATGTAGAAGTGTGCTGTGCTTTCTGTAGTTTGGGAGTTGACTACTCACATAATCATAGCTACCAACATTCAAAACTTACAGTATTTTTCATTCTTTTATTATTGCTTCTTTTCATCATAAAATACGGCTTGTTTTTTATGTGGCTAAATCCTGCTCTCTGTGAAGTATTTCTCTTCCCTGGTACAGAGCAGATCCCTGGTTGGTTGAAGTAATGTCTTCAAAAAGTTTTGGAGGGTTAATTTTTGATCAACAGGCAAATTTCTTTCATTCATTATCAGCCATGAGGCATTTGAATTATCATGGGCTAATTGTATTCATCTGTCCTTTTCAGCAGGAGTGCCTTTACCACAGGAAAGCTAGCGTAGTCTCAGTGGGACTTTAGAGAGGGCATCAGTATCTTCAGCTGTCCTTAATACCAATTTTATTTTCAACTTTTATTTAATTAAAGCAAACAAAATTTTTAGATGCAAACTGAGATTCTTGGAAATAAGCACACAGCTTTCCTGAGCAGATAGTAATTCCAAGGGGGGAAACGAAAACAACTGTGAGTAAAGGTAAATTGAGTTAATGTGCTAAGCCTAGGGATTCTTGCATCTTGGTGCAACAGTGCGCAGCTTCCTCACTTGCCCCTCTGCTCTTCATTGAGATTACATAGAAAAAACTGAATACGGTAAGAGGAAGGTGGTGTTTTTTAGTGAGACCTAGTACAGAGAACATGCCCAGGGATGTCAGTTCCCCAGGTTTGTCTGATTTCTACCTTAAGAAACACTGAACGAACTCCTTGAATGTTGCTGTTGTGTGTAACCTGCAGCAACCCGTATAGTTCTTGTGCCTCGGTTCCTCCTGCATAAAATGTAGAAACGTTAAACATAGAATTATTCTGATCATACTGGCTGTGTGAATAATTGAGGTAGATAAGTAGTCAGCCAAATATATTTGCACAATTCTGCACCACCATTTGAACCACAGTCTCCAGCTCTGCATGTACTTACACGGTCATTGTTACCAGCTGAGTTTTCCGGAGTCTGATGTGCTGTACTTTCCACATGCTTTGTAGAACAGAGAGACGTTATTTGTTGTCCTCAAGTACAAATGGGAGTCTTAACTGCACGCTTATTTCTCCCTCTCCAATATTTCATAAAAAGCATTTTGATTGATAAAATGTTATAGTAGGAGGAAAACTAACTTTATGTTCTGGGATTCCAATGGCTTTTCCTTTTTTTTTTTGGGGGGGGGAGGGGTCATTGGGCAGGGGGGCTAGTTTTTGCATTTATTTCAGCCTAAACAGTTAAAGACTCTATCAGTGTATTTCTTTACGTCTCCAGTCCACTTCACATTCTGGTGTCACAGCCTAAGACAGCTTGCACTGTTTGGGTTCATAGCATTGCACTAACATGTTTTTAAGTTTTAAAAAGAATTCAGTGTTCAGCAAAATTTTACATGAAAATCCTCTCTTTTCACATTAGATTTAGTAAATCCCCTCCCTTTCACAAATGAGAAATCAGGGCCTAAACTATTCTGACAGCATTTCTGAGTTTTTCACTTCTGAAGCTTTTTGTGTTTTATAAATCTAATTAACTGTAATAAGAAAATAATAGGACATAATGTTTGTTTTACAAGGTGATTGATCTCTTGGCAGCCTGGCAGACTCTTTTATTGATTAGTTGGTGGATAATGTCAGAGTGGATATGTCCTGGAGGAGAATAGCTGACACCTAAATCCATATGTGACAGATTACCATCTGTGTAGGAAGACAGGTTTCTTCGTAAAATTGCAAAGATAACAGGTGAAAATGGAGAAAGTGACATGAGGGAAATGTGTTGAAACCTGCCTCACCCTTTCCATGCTCTAAGAGCATTTACACAAAGCTCTCTATTTTGTGGGCAGCCCGTTTTTAGGATGAGGGAGATTAAAATTTAATTACACTCATTCCTGTCTGCCCAGTCGAGTTTTAATTCTGTTAATTAGCAAAATGCCTTGCCCCACAACCTAACCCTAAAGCTAATTAAACAGAGAACCTTCATTTGCTACTTAGTGTAACTTCAGTTCAGTAATGATTAACATACATTACAGTTAATTAGCACTGTGGGAGGGAAAATGAGGATGTCACTGAAGTGCAAAACTCAAATTAGAGGTGCTGTAATATATGCCTTGTTTCATTTTGTCGCTATCTGATGCAGGGAAGTCACACACTACCCTATCTGCCTCAGTTTCACATTTGTTAAGGAGAATTAATTAAACTTATCTCTCCTGCAGAAGTGTTTTGCAGGTTTAATGTAATGAAGCTGATAAGCTGCTGGCCTTTGAAATGATCAAGTAGAAAACACTGCATAAATAGAGTTATTTCTCCCTGAAACATGCAAAACACGTTAGAGGCAGTGAACTACACTGGGAGAGCACAGTCCCAGGTGGAGTGGTGGAACAGCACACGTACAAGACTGAGGGCACAGTTCTGCGCATATTCACAACATCTTCCAAGGCAAAACACCACCAACATGGAACAGGCTGCTGTATCAAACCTTTCAGAAGCCCAGACCACAAATTAAAAACAACTGTAATTTCACTAAAAAGTTTTGGCATTAAATGTCTTTGACTCAAAATGCTTTGTTCAATTAGAACAATCCATTTAAAAGTATTGGTCCTGAATATATCAAGTGATAATTACCAATATCCCAGTATACAGATGGAGTAAAGTAGAGAGGTGTTGCAACTTGCCCATAAAAAATTGTGAAACTGGAACTTTTGTAAAACTGGAACTAGGACTTCTAACTCCCTGTGAACTACTAGACAACAGCTGGCTTGATGTTTTCTGGAGAGAACAGCAGAACCTAGGTTCTACTTTGATTTTCTTACAATGTCACTGAATCCAATGCATCTGAGGGTATGAAATTATTTTTATACCTTAATAAATTATCCCTGACATACGTTATTTAAAGCACTATGGAAAATATTATTTAGAGCATTGCAAGTGTAGCCTGATGGATTATGTTTATGTTGATCCTGAGTTACTCAATATATTTCAAGTTGTATTGCAAAGTGACGGGCAAACATTGAAATAATTGCAGTCTGAGCATTGGTGGCTTTGGTAATATTTGTAACGTAGAGCAACATGTAGAACAACACGTGTTTTGTGCAAGTCTGTGCTGATTGACACACTGTCTAAGCTAGGTGGCCTGTTGGGTTGTGCACTGGGCTTGAATTCAAGTGTGGATGAGTTAGTTTGTTTTTCTGTGCCTCTATTTCCCCACCTCTGACATGGGGTTAAAAAAGTTTTGTGGCTGCTTTATGAAGTACTTTGTGGTCTGTGTCATAGGGAGCTAATACTTGTGTCAACAAGGCAACACTAGTTATGAGGTTTAGGGGACAGTGGTGATTTGTAGAAGCACGAGAAAAAAAGAAAGAAAAAAATGCAAAGGAAAATTATGAAAACAGGGAATAAGAAGAACTCGCAGACTAGCCCACTTTGCAGAAAATTTGTCTATGTTGATGTCCACTGTATGCTGGTAATAACATTATTAATGCTAAGATGCTGTCATTAATAAAAACAAGAAGGATACAAAGTTTCTGTAATTATTTTAGGTTGATCTGGGGATATATTATTTTCCTAGAGCTAGGTAGCATTCTAAAACTGCAAAGGATTAGACAGACACAATCAGTTCAAATATTTGTCCAGCCATTGAAAGGAGAAGCCTCACTTCCGCCTGTGATGAGGCTTTGGAAATCTCCATATCCGTCATTGTTCAACAGCTAAGTGAATATTGCACTTTGATTACCCTTTCACTTGCCTGTAAGCAGCTTATGTGAAATGTTAAATTCTAAGTTGCCTGAAATCCCCACTTTCAAATTTGTTCCCCGACTTGTATGCAGCAAGGCCAATCTTTGGGAGTTTATAGGCACATATGCGCACACACCCTGGTCAGAACCTGCTCCTTCCAAATATGAATTACGCTGAGCAGATTTTAGAAAGGTACAAGTGGAACAGGTGCAGTCATTCCCATTCATCTTCACAAGGACACGAAAAAAAACCCAACAGACTGCCTGTTCCCTCTAGTCAAATTGTGGCTATGCAACTTATCACAAAGCATCTGAATTTCTGTTCCTTTATTTAAAGCTAAAAAGCCTTTTTTAAAGCTGATTCCTTCGTATTTTGAGATCCTCAGAAAACTTAGGATAATCACTTATTTCAGAAATATTTTATTTATTCTTCCTTCTGTCTTCTAAAATTATTGCCCCTTCCATTCTTCTGAAATTAGCTTTTGAGTGTCCAAAAGAATATAGAGAGCTTTTGAAATAACTACAAAGAATGGATGTTTTAAAAGAGTTCTTGAATCTGTGTACCAAAACTGTGACTTATTTAGAAATGCCACAAGGCTCTAGGGTCAGATAAGCAGATCCAGAGAGCAGTTGTGCTTGACTTAACCACGGTGTCTGTCTTGATGCCAGGCCTTTGCTTATGGGACATTTGCAAGCTGTAGAGATGACAGCGAGTCACAGAAGCTGGAGTGGAACTTCTCCACTGGTTGTGAATAGCAAGGCAACCCAGGATTTGTTTCTGGCCTCAGATGGGGCGGCAGGTTTTGTGATGGCGTTGCTGAGTTCTGTGTCCAGACTAATAGTTATAATTGTTTTTTTCCCCCAAATATTACAACTTTAAAGAAAGTTTTAGCTGCCTTTGTGCGAACGCTTGCTTTTGTTTGGTTTTAGTTGTATGGGCAGAGGGGAATGAACCATTTTCAGGTCTAATGGAAAGCTTGAGTGCTTAGTTGCCTGTTATGCCGTATCTTCACCTGACATTTTTGGCCAGAAAATTTTAATGCTTCTGTGGTTTTTCATTGGCCTGTATTTTCCATTTCTGCGTGTGCTGGGCACATCAGTTGGTATTTGCAGCAGATCAGCAGCTTGTATGAGCAAGGTATCATTTAACAATATTGACTCACTGCATTAAGAGAAATTCTTTGGGATTTTTCTGCTACTGCATTGAAAGCCCATCAGACCTCTTAGTCTGAAATGACCAGCACATTGCCTGAACACTAATCATCGGGGCATTTTACATACAACCTCCTGTAGAGAAATACACTTCTTTATATATTTTCACATTCCTGGGGATACAGGGGAGCAAAGCACCATATAAAGTTTGAGCCATTCTTTTATGTAACCTGCATCGTCAGTTGAAAAGGAGACGCTTGAGAACTACGTTTGAAGTCACCAGGTTTACAGCTCCTCTACAGACAGTCCCAATAATAGTATGTGGCTATTTGACCAAATAATTTCAAAGCTGGTAGAGTTACCGTGGTGGGTTTCCACTGTGTTTTCTTTCCCTACATGACCGGGAGATGTACATACCCTCTGTGAAGTTCAAACAGGCACTTGACAAAGTTGGGTACCAGTCAGTTTAAAGATAAGTGGGGCCTCACCTTCTCACACAGTAGAATCATTTGTTTTCACATGGCTCATAACACAGATTATTTATAGCTATGGAAAGAAAAATAGTGGGGATATAGACTTGGTGCAATTTCTATGAACCAGTTAGACGTGATACGGTTGGATACTGCTCTCTTACAAGTGAAATGCAGCAATGCATTGCTCTCCATAGAGTGAAATAATTTTTACATGCCTTGTCAGTCTCGCTATGGATGTGGAAAGAAATACAGTGAAAGCAGAGACATTGGCACTGTTTGTGTTATTTAGAATGTTTTTGCAGCTAAGGGTTTTGACCTCTATTCTGTTTTGATGGTCCTGGCTTCAAAAAGCCACGCCATGTTTTCCAGCAAGAAGAAATGAATAAATACTTTCTTTTCCTGTGGACTCTCCCAGGTTTTACCCAGATTCTGGTTCAGAATTATTCCAAAGAATTGCTGGTGTAAAACTGATATGCTGCATTGTCAGTGGAATTACAACGATTAACAGCTTCAAATCTACCCTCTGAGGCCAGGAGGGCTTCGTTTTTGTCCCTTATGGTCTTCAGAGATTCTGAAAAGAAAGTTAATGAGACTGGAATTTGGAATTTAACGTGTGAAATCCAGGGGCCATCGTTTAAAACATCAATCCTTACTTCAGAATGGTGTTTGACAGGCTGCAAGTAATTTCTGCTTCAAGCAGTCTCTGGCAGCAGAGTAGCCCAAAGGTCATGTTGTTCTTATCTTATCGTGGGTAAAAGAGATCTTCTTCATGATGGATGACTATTCGGTGTGTTTACGATGCATAGCATATTAGTAATTTTAATTCACAATTCCATTTGTCCAGTTTTGTCAGGGCAAGCTAAACTATAGTTAGGTACACCTGTGCTATGCCAAAGGACGGGACCATTGTGGTAATCCATCTTAAGACCTGCAACACAGTCTCAGCACATACTGGAGCTGGGAGGAATCAGTTCTACAAATGGGAATGCCAGCCTGCAGGAATTGGGCCAAGAAGTCTGGTGGTTTTACTGCTGTTCTTGACCTGTACTACTGGTGATCACAGCTGGAACCAAATGGTTCCCCAGCCTCAGGGTATTATGTAGAGCAACCCTCAGTGTGTTCTTCACCAGATTGACCAGGTTGGGAGCCTCAGTTTATCTGTTCTTGGTGAGACTAATCACCAAAACTGGAGGACCAGAGACAACAAACATGACTCCTGGTTTCAGATCAGTTTGAGAACTTTGTTACCCGAAGCATAAAGATATGAACTGGCTTTGTGCAAAGCACTCAGGCTGTAATACCACCACAGCTGCTACCTGCCATTTTGCCCTCATGCTTTTGGTGGTACTGAATGCAAAAGCCACTCCTCTGCAGAACCAGACACAAAAATAATAAGTAGTAGCATTAGTTGAGAGGGTCTCCGAGCACATTTGCCTTCTTTATTACAAATGCAGCTCGTAAGCAAACCTTCGTAACAATATACGTTGTTCTTGCTTATTTGAGTAGTACATCCTCCTGAGCATATTTCCGTCAGTGTCAGTGCAGCAAAGTGCCGTTTAGAAAAGAGGGCTGATTTGCCTCTCAGCTATTGGAATTTTTAGATTTACCTCCTTGCTCCTCTTGCTTCTGTTTATATTTTACATGCAGAAACTTGGTAAGAGCCAAACTACTCTCTCATGTTGGTAATGATGTTTTCATAAATGAATGAATGACATTCACTAAAAGTCATCCTAAATTCAAATAATTTTAAAATGTGCCCTTCATTCACCAGCATCGTGCTGTCTTTGATAGATTTCCATCTCCACATACTAACTCTTTTGGCACCTAATTTGCATTCTGCAGGATTTGCCTTTTTAAATGGCCAGCTGTTACCTTTAAGTTTCAAAGCTCTTACAGCAAGAGGCTTTTCAATAGGAAACATCAATCTCCACTTAGTTTTCTGAAAGACCTTGTTTTGACTTCCAGAAATGGGCAGCCAAGGCTCTGTCATATTACTTCTTCACTGTATGCATCCCGAAAAAGAGCTATTTTTGGCACTAATCTCCTGAAGAAAAAAAATTACTTTTTTTTCTTTTTCAAATAAATGTGGATCCATTGTTTTATAAGTGGAGGAGGATAGAAAGATGCCCTGTATTTCAAATGAGGTTCTGTGACCTGTTATATACTTATTACACAAGCTTTTATGGGTTGGAAAAGGGATTCGTGATTCCAGTTCTTCAACACCTTTGGGAGAAGTTATAAGGTGGAGGAAGTAGAATCACCAGTCTGAAATTCAGAACAGAGGTCTTATCAAGTTCATTAATGCACTTTGTAATCATTATTTAAAGTAAAAGCCATTAATCCCATGCTTCATACATATAAATCGCTTTCAAATAAAGGCAGTAGGTGTTCTGCCTTCAGAAGCAACCTGTCACATGCACTCCCAGTTACTCTTCTATTATACCATATCGACAAAGTTAGACACATGGAAATGGATACTGAGTGACACCGTGTTCATAATGGACAAACTAGCATATGATACTAATTCCAAACAAAAGTATTGCTATGTTTGCGTATGTAGGGATAATGGAAGTATTTTTTCAGAATTCAAGTATGTTTTTCTTAGCATTTGTTGTTATTTCAATTTTTCATGTGTTCTTGGGTTTTGACAGTTCCTACTTAAGCTAAGGGATTCACATCTTAACGCAGGCTGAAGTCTTCTGTCAGGCAAACCACTACATCTACAAAGAGCTTCTCCAAATTTTCTTCAACATCTAAGTGCTTCAGCTTGGGTTACCTGACAGTTCCAGTTCTGAGAGAAATACCTCTGTCTCCAGAACAAGTCTTTTGTCAGCCTTGTGAGAAAGGTTTGAGATGGGATACATCTGACCAACCTGGTTCCTAACAGGGACAGCAGGCTCCCTGGGGATCTGAGTAAACTCCTGTACTCCTGCCCTGAACTACTGAATTGCTGTCGTGAACTAAATTTTTACCTGTTCGTTCTTTGCAGACATTGATGAGTGCTTGGTAAACAACGGTGGCTGTGACCATTTCTGCCGAAACACAGTTGGCAGCTTTGAGTGCAGCTGCCAGAAAGGCTATAAACTGCTCACAGATGAACGGACCTGCCAAGGTAATACTTCATTTATTTTAGTCTTTGTATATTGAGGATGTTATTTTCAGTGATTTCCTTTTTTTTATTTAAGTCATTTGTACTACAGGTTTTAGTCATACTGTCATAGGAAATAAAGTTAGAAAAGGCCTACCAAAATTCCATTTCCTCTGGTGGGGTTAGAAGATTTTTGGAAATGTTTTTTTTCAATGTTTTTAGGAGTAGAAATGCCAGTGTCCTGCTGAAATGCCAAAATCCATGTGGTGTAGTAGAACAGACTCAGGCAAAGAGCCTTACATTCAAATCCTCTAATTTGCTATGATCTTAATGGGACAGAGGCTTATCTTATTTACACCAGAGTCATTTAGAGTAACTTACTGGAATAGAGCATTTGCAAAATTTAAACTGAAAAGAGTCTAAATTGTGAGCTCACCTTTGCCTATTTGTGGAGGGATAATGGAGGTGTTTTATGAGAATTCAAATGAAGTGTGTTTTGTATTGTTTGCTCTGTGTGTCATGATTTGTTATCTAAGTCATATAATGTTACATATTCTGTGACTAATTAAGTGCATAACCATTTCCAACTTAAGTACTGATCATGTACCTTTGGAGAAATGACACTTTAAGCATTTGAGCTCTGTAACTTTACTTCTTAAAAGCCTCCTAGAAAAGGCTAGAAAGATGAGCATGCATCAGTAGAGAGAGAAGGTGAAGGAGGACATATTCAATTACAATTTAGTGCAGGAATTGTCTCTTTATTAATAATTATTTGCATGGGTTTTGAACAGGTAAAATTATGAAGTCCAAAATAGCATTAGTATTTTAGAGCTTCTTTGTTCATCAACAAAAGAGAAATCAAAGTCTGAAGATACATATGTCATTCAAAAAAATTTCCATTGCACCTCATTGGTACTTCCATCATCTGAGGAGCCTACTCCACCCTGACTTCACCTGTGATTAGACACAAAGGAGTCAGTGAAAGGTTGGCTTCAAGCTGGGACAGGATGGGAAAAGCTGAGAGTGGCACAGTTAGTGCCACATGACTGGGCAGAAATGACATTGTAGGATCATGTCAGACAAGGGTAAGTTGTCAGGTTTTGATGTACCTGCTAAAAATAGGGACAAAATGTTAAAAATACTAGTTCCCTTCATGATGTATTTAGACATAGTTAGGAATACTTTCTGGTTCATGAATTTCATGTGTCGTGACATGCTCTTACTGTGGTATCCGTCAGGTTTCACCACTGCAGTAATTGTAATTACGCCAGTGAAAAACTCAAGAGAAAATTCAAGCCCTGCGTTCTTGTTAGGCAAGAGGTGGTGCAAAATTTATTTGTTCATTATGCAAAGTCTTAGTTATAGGCTTTGAAAACTGCCTGTAAATAATCAGATATCTATGGTGATAATGGGAAACCAGAAGCAGCTCTGTAAAAGTTGTTCGACTGAGTTTTGTTTCTTCATGTGCCTGGGCTATTGAATGAGTGAGTTGCTGGTAACTACATACCGTGCAAAGAATGAAGCAGTAGCTGAAGTTCTCCTCTCCCTCATGTGATCGGACATGGAAATATAAGCATGATCTGTCTGTCCTACTTTTCCTGTTGTCAGTGAGTAAGGACAGGCAGTCTGTCTGCCTCTACATGGTACTTTGACTGATTAATGAACTGTAGCTTATCTATTGCTGGAACAGGTAGCTTAGTGCAAGCCCAGAGAATTTTTGGGCCGGAGAAGTTCATCCGGTCCAAGAAAGTCTGGTTCTTCATACTGTGAAATGGTGAGGACAAAGATATGTCCTGTTTGAAGTCTGAGGTATTTGGGCCCCCGAGACTGATTACAGGAAATAGGGTATGATACCTGCTTTGTGGAGGGAGCACTGTGATAATTTGGTTCCTGTCTGGTGCTTAAATTGATAATCAGTGACTCATGCAGTCAGTAGGCCTGCTAATGAAGAAGAAAAGTGAATATAGGTCAAGAAATCACTGTTGTATGAATCACCTGTACTTTGCTTCTTCCACTGCAAAACGAATATCATTAGTGGAAGTGGTTATAGTTATTAGTGTCAGGTCTGACAGAAAAATGTGGTTTGGGGTTGGTGACTCTGCTGGAATATAAATCATCCGCAGGTTTTTTTGGTAACAACCAGTCAACACTGACCATAGAAAACATTACTGAGAGATTCAGGGAAATTTATTTTGAGCATATTAGCTTTTCCAATGCATGAAATAGAAAAGTGTAATTTGTATTTATAAAAGATGCTGTTGTTCATGTTACCTCTGTTGTTTTGATTCATAGTAGAGTTTCTATGACTTAAATCTTGCTGTCAACATTGCCTTTCTCCTCTGGTTTTCGTTTTTAAAATAAAGGTTTCTTTCAGTTACGAATCAACGTGTTTACCAAGTACTAATTTAGGATCTTAGTAGTCTACATTGTTTGGGGCTGAGTCCTATTTAGTTCAGGTGGCCTCCCCGGTGTATAGGGAGTTCATCTCCAAATGACATCATCAAGGAGTAGGTTCTGCTAACCTTTGGCAAAATGTCCATGGAAACAACTGGTAAACTTGCCCTTTTACGACTTGCAAAACCCCTGGATAAGGCAGTGACTGTGTCTGATTCACAGGCAGGAGTCAGTGAAGAACAAAGTCACAGAGATACAGTTCAAGTTAGTAACATTTTTCACGCTGTTGAAAAATCCAAGGAAGCTGTTGCTGCATAACTTTCTTCATATGATCATTAGCTTCAGCACAAGGCAATTTTACGTGTTTCAGTTAAAAGGTTCCTTCGTATTCCCTGTGAAATTCTGAGGTGGTCCCACCTCATCTCATTTCCTCCATGTCCTTTCATTGTAGACCTCAGAGCCGACTTTAAGATTGCAGGGAAACTATCAAAGTCTCAGACTTTGTTCTGGTTGTTTGCAGAGCTCCCACCCCGTCGTACCAAGTGCCTTACACACATTCATCCTCTCTGTGAAGAGGAAAGTATTTCTCTCTCAGTTTTTCAGGCAGGAAGGGTGAAGCCAAATATAGCAGCTTGCCTAAGATCACACATATGAATGCCTGGAGAATAAACCTCCAGGTTTTTTTCAATCTGCCCTCTGTGAATCTGCCCATTACAAGGTTGGGGTTTTTTTTCTCCTGTGTTTGTGCTCATACCCTGATATGAAAATTCAGTGGTTTTCAGGAACTCTGAAGCTTGCTGCTTGGTTGGTGCCACCAGCTAACCACCCTGCATGTAAAGTGCTTGTGTAAGCAGCCCTTGCGTTTGTAAAGGGCATTAAAATGTTCTGCATTTGTCTCTTTACGGCTAAACCATTTTTAGCCCTGGCTGCAAAGAAAACCATTGTCAATCACAGATTACTTCTGCTAGGGAGTGGTTCTCACGCTGTGGCTCCTTGTTAGACAAGGAGAATGTGGGGGTTTCCCTTCCTTTCCCCTCCCCTGCATTCCAACCATTTAAAAGGAAATTTATTTGTAACCCAGAAGGTGAAGAATCCACATTGCCCTGCCAGTGATATTGTGGAGGCTAATACTGCTTTCCCAGAGTCTCTCTTTTCATGCAAACTTAAAACCAGATTTTTTTTCTCCTTTGACGGTGAAATCACTGTATGACAATACCAAACCCATCTATTGTGTGTTATTTTAACAGATCCCTTAAGTCTAAGGTATTGTAAATTCTTTGATACAGGAAGAAATGGTTGGATCTGTTTGTATAAACCTAGCAAAAGAGGCCCGCATGTCCTTTGAGCATGTAGTACAAATAACATAGCTGTATTTATAGTGAGGAGAGCTTGTGTTTGTAACCTTTGTGGTAATTAACAGCAGGACAACAACTCAGATTACTTTTAGAACCACATCAGCAACAAAACAGCAAGCAAGACTGTTTAAAGCTGCAATGAATGTCTGTAAGCACAGACATAATTACCTTAATCCTCAGCCAATATGAGTTTTAAAGCCAGTTAACTTAATTGCTTATTCAGTTTCTGTTTGTTGTGCAGTGATCTCGAAAAAAATTCAACAATAAGCAGTCTCTCTGCTCCACTTCAAGTTCAAGCTTCATTAAACACCCAAAAAATGTGTGAAATTTTATCATAAATAATTTTCTCTTTCTGCTGTAGGAATTGCCTTTTGCAAAGCAGGACAAGGAGAGATGGCACACGCGTTTGTCCTAACTCTCTCCAGGGAGTGGTAGAGTTGGAAAGATGAGTTACATTTAGAAAAAAAAGTGCTTTTACTGGGAATGTACAGTGATCAACATGTAATATTTCAGCCTGATAAACCTACACTCTCACCCTCTGCCCTTCTCCACCTCTGCCCAAAACAGAGCCAAATCCTCCTACGATGAGGAATTTAAACTTTTGCAAGGGGCAGTTCAAGGCATTTGCATGGTTCTAGTCCACTTACAGCCTCCAAAGCAGGCTTACATGGGGCTTGATGATTGCTAGGTCTCACAGACATGATGTTCAGCCATAATGACGTCTGTTCAAGTAGCCTTTTCACCATCCATTCAGCCCTTGTAAAAGGAGGTGGTTGTCCACCCGGCCAAAGTGCCTCTGGGGCATGTGGAATACCTGCACAGGCCATCTGGCATTTTGGGGGCTTCTTTAAGGCCATGTGTTCACACACAGTAGGTGGCAGCATTTTTTATTTGCTTTGATGTATTGCCTGTTTAAGTCTTGGTTATTCTTTACTACCTTCCTACTAGATTTTAAATGAATGCGATTGACTTTTTTGTGACTAGGCACTGGAATACAGGGCCTCATGGTCTGCTTTTTGTAGTGCTGGTGTCTGTCCAGAGGAAATTCAGTGATGCAGGTTTATACAACAGGAAATCCCAAACAGAATTTGACGCCCTAGCTTCATGATGTATTGAATTTTCCCTTTGGTGATTTTCTGTGGGCACATTTTGCTAGAATTTGGTGGTTTTTAAGACTATAAAGCTATACAATAGAAGTCCAAGTATAGCTGATTTGAGGTGTTTTTTCCCTCTCATTACAAGAAAAAGACATGAGCATAACCACTGTCATAATTGTGTATTTGGACTTGTCTTTCTCTCTTCTGAAAAAAAGGGGGATTCGTATATGCCCCACTGTATCCCCTGGTTTCTCTCCTCAGCTTCACTTCCAGACAAGTGTTCCTCAAAAACTTGATGCTTATGGAGTGGAGGAACTGGAAGTAATGGCTGTAAGCAGATATTGAGGCAGTTTTGAGGGTACTGTGAACAGATACTGAGGCAGTTTTCTTAGTAACTCTGCCAGCATATTGCAGTACTGACCTGCGAAACACCTCAAACATTGTCCAGCTTTCTTTGTTTGTTTCTCAGGTTGTCTCCAATCAGATTTGATGAGTGTAGCAAGTTTTATGATAGCTTTCTGATGTGTTACAGGATGCACCTCCCAAATCTTGCCAGCCACAACTGGTTTTTACTTATGATCTGAAATAAGATTTAAGCCCAGCCTCAGGCCTTCTGTGTTAACCCACTGCACCACAGAACGGTAATCCATGCAATCCTAAAATAATACTGTTAAATGAGAGACTGACTTTTCTTTACTGCCAAATAGGTCTTCGTTCCAGAGAATCTGATGTGATTAGACCTCACTGACCCTATGATAGATCTGTTGGTGAAGGGATGCTTTACATAGGGCTCAGAATGCATAATTGTCAAGAGAAGCCTTCTTTCATTCCAGAATGACAGGAAGAAAAATAGCACCTTGAAAAATATAGTAAATGCCTATGATCCAAAGATCCTGCAGGCCTGGTCTTGAAACATTGCCATATTAACGGGATATGTAATCCCCTCTCATAACATCCACCTTTTCATTTATTCGTATAAAATATGCAGTATTAGTCTTCCAAGGGCAAGATTTGAATCTCCTAGCATGGTATCTCCGTTTTGAAAATGGATATGAAATGAGGGATTAATCATACAGGGAAGGACAGATAGAAAGTGTTTGTGGGAATTATTTTTGGCCTAAAGAAGCCCACAAAGATTAGCTACAAAGATCTCACTATACTCTTCTCTGTGGAACCATTGATGATAAATATGGCTGTACAAAACCAGTTTAATCCCAAATAGATCAGTGCATCCACACCAGCAACACTGAATCACCAGACATCTTTGACATAGAGTAACCAAATTTAAAAAAAAGGGGGGGGGCAAAGAGGTTTGCACCCTTGGGTTGCACGACAGTGACCTGCTACCCACGTTTTATTGGGTAACCCAGTAAAGCAACTGGCCTTGTCCCAATAACATAACCTGATGAAGGTCTCAGGATGAGGATACACTCCTTGCATTGATTTATATAGGACAGTTACCAATCTTAGATTCCTTAACTAAAGGCATGAGTAAGAGAGCAGGGCTGGAGCATCTGTCCCTCTCTATTTCTCATTGCATCGTGAAAATAGAGGACAGGGAGAATCCCATGTTTTATGTCCCTGTTTTCAAATCCTGAGGAAACTCCTTGGAAAAGCAGGACAGGGGAATTCTGTCATGATTCTTCCAGCTAAGCCAAGCTCTCTTTTCACCTTACTGCTACTCCCAGAACTCTTCTTGCTCAGAGTTATAGCTGAGTATGCCCTTGTGCAGTCCTAGAGGCAGTGAGCTGTGAGAAATGTTGAATGAGTACAGCTGCACCGTACAGCAGTAAAGAGACTGATTAAACCCTTCGGCTAATCCGTAGCAGTACTAGAACTCCACACAGCAGTAAAAAGACCGATTAAACCCTTCAGCTAATCCGTAGCAGTACTAGAACTAATGTTTCATGTAAGTACATCTAAAAAACAACGGGTGAGGCCCAGACCCCTCTGATTCAATGCATCAACATTATGGTGTGCCCAATTTTCCAGTGAAAAATGTTGGAAAGTTTTGTTGTTAGTCTAACCCCTCTCTTGCCTTTTCTGCCTCCATTAAATACATAAAGGAAGCAAACGTTCAATAAAAGTAACATTATTTACAGAATCACAGAATGGTTCGGGTTGGAAGGGACCTTAAAGATCATCTAGTTCCAGCCCCCCTGCCCTGGGCAGGGACACCTCCCATAGACCAGGCTGCTCAAAGCCCCATCCAGCCTGGCCTTGAGCACCTCCAGGGTTGGGGCATCCACAGCTTCCCTGGGCAACCTGTTCCAGTGTCTCACCACTCCCACAGTAAAGAATTTCTTCCTAATATCCAATCTAAATCTACCCTCTTTGAGTTGAGGCTGTTACCCCTTGTCCTGTGATGACAGTCTCTGATAAAGAGCCCCTCCCCATCTCTCCTGTAGCCCCCTTTAGGTACTTGAAGGCCGCTATAAGGTCTCCCCGGAGCCTTCTCTTCTCCAGGCTGAACAGCCACAACTCTCTCAGCCTGTCCTCATAGCAGAGGTGCTCAAGCCCTCTGATCATCTTTCTGGCCTTCCACTGGACTCATTCCAACGGGTCCATGTCCTTCTTGTGCTGAGGACTCCAGAGCTGGATGCAGTACTCCAGATGGGGTCTCACCAAAGCAGAGGGACAGAATCACCTCCCTCAGCCTGCTGGCCACGCTTCTATTGATGCGGGCCAGGATACGGTTGGCTTTCTGGGCTGCAAGTGCACATTGCCTGCTTATGTTGAGCTTCTTGTCCACCAGCACCACCAAATCCTTCTTCTCAGGACTGCTCTCAAGCTCATTTAGCTTTCCCCTTCTTTCTGGAGTGGAAATAACATACAGCTTCACAGACAGGTGACACGGTATAAAGAGGACACCAGCCGAATTTTTACTGCTTGATGCAGGGTTTTTTCCCTTCATATTTAAAGTACATTTCTACCTGAACCCACAAATCACTCACTGAGGTTGTTACCCTCATGGTCAGGACCAACCTGTAGTGAGTGGAGAGCATTAGCAAGCCATTAGGGTGCTGCTGCCTGTGTCCTTGCAAGGGAGGTGGCCATGGGGATCCCAGAGAGCATGTTTGCTGTCCGGAATGAGGAGCAAGCAGGCTTACAAGTCCCCTCGCTGACCTTTGCCTGAGGTTGCATGTGCATTTGCTGGAAGTTTGAGGTTTTCAGCAGTCAGAGAAAATACCCAGGGCTTCATTTTGCTCTCACTTATAGCAGCGAGAAGGCTACTGTACTTCGCATTTACAGTGCTGTCACAGTGAGGAAAGCTGCTGGTCGTTATTATCTTACACCGCTTGAGCAGGGTGAGTCAGTGCCAGTGCGGGGGTGATTAATGGGAGAGAGAGGGATGAAGGGACTCAAGCCATTCCCCTGTCAACTCGTTTGTGTGGTACACATGAAGGAGAGTGATTTTGGCTTGATGCACTCATACACTCACCCACAACAGATAGGCATGCTGCAAGATATAAAATACATTGACTTGACTTTCAGCCAATCCAACTGAGTCTGGCCCAGTATGTTTAATTGTGTGGACACTTGGTATATAAGTAACAGTGCTGGTTCAGCTGCCACTGTAGCTCAAGAACCAGTGAGCAATCGGAGGTGCACTGGAGGAGATACTGGGAGCTGCTTGTGGAAATTGAAACTAGCTCACAGAAAGAAAATTCAAGATGATTTCCCTGTCACTGATGATTTTCATTCCCTATGCAGATTTTCTCTAAGTCATTCTGTGTCACTGAGCCTTACAAAAATATCTTGCTTATGACAAGCACCATATTGCTTCTAGCATCAGATTTAAAAAGTACTCTGCTGGGAAGCAACATGTTACACTGTCATTAAAAGGAATACTTCTCAAATCCTTTCTGTTACACATGGTGCTTACTCTTGGTGTCAGTGACATTGTGAATAGTGGTACAGTCTGCCTCTGTGAGAAAAAAAGGGTTGCAAGATCATACCCAGAAACAATAAATGCCCCAGGCATGAAGTAAAAACAGCTCTAGCCAGTACAAGTTTGTTTGCCAAGTGATAGTATCTCCCATGCTGGTTGTAGCAATTAAGTCTGCTGAAACATGAAAACAAATACATCCCCCCCACCTCCAGTTCTCCTCTCTGCAGCACAGTGTTATCGTAAGTTAAAGGCAAATTTTCTTTGGTTGCTGCTCCTTGGAAGGAATATTAAACCTCACAATCTAGGCTTTAAATCCATTTATAATGGGATGAGACCTAATGTGGGGAGGGCAGATGGGACAGATTATTCTACCTCTATTTTCCCATGAAGCTTCTGACATGGGCTACTGTTGGAAGGAAAATACCAGATTAGTTTGACCTCAGGTCTCATTCAGTATGGTAGCTCCTATATTCCTTTGTTAAACTCTATAAAGTATACTGCTATCAAATGGCTTTTTACAGCTCTGTCTGGCCCCCTCCCCCAATGATGTGTGTGGGAAGCCAAGCAAAACGTTCCATTAGTGTTTAGAAAGAAAATGTAAGATATGTTTTTCAGTTGATGCTGTAGGATTTATGATGTGTATAGTGCAGAAATGATTTTACTGGACTAGAATCATGTTATGTATTAATGAATTACCAGGATATGAGTCAGCCTTGGAATAGTTTGAGCAGGAAGGTAGCATTCTTCCACTAACAATAATCTGTTGATAAACAGTGCTGAAAGCTGTAATTCAATAGGAATTGTTTTGAAAGAGAACCAGAGAAAGACTGCATGTATATTTAATCTCCACTATTACAGTCATGCACGTTGAGATAATGCCATGTTACTGCCCTCAATCATTTAATCACATTGATTAAGGTCAGATATCCTTTACACTAAGAGCCATACAGAATTGCAGCAAAATGACAACCCTATCCCAAACCAGAAGATTTTAATTATCCTGTGCTTGCACCTACCCTTCTGGGCCTTTTAAAAGTGCCCTGTTTTGTTTATTTTGCTCTAATGAGAACAAAAGCCTAACCTATTGAAGCAAAGAGGTGTGATTTTCTTCCAGTAGCCATGTTATGAACTGCTACTGCTTGTTTTGATAACTTGAGGATGAGGCCTTAGTTAGGACAAGTGAGATAAAAACAAAAATCTGAGCTCAAATATCAAGAGGCAGTGGAATGGAGGAGTATCTTCTGGGGTTTTGCTGGGTGGAGTTTTTCTGATGCATATTTGCAAAGTATTTCTGTTAGTGTTTTCAGAAGGATACCTGCTGTTTCTCGACTCCATGGAGGCCAGCCTTTCTGGGCAGAGTTTTTAAGCAAGCCTTTGAAGCAGAGCCAGAGAACAGCAATTCTTGTGTATATTCAGTGGCCACTGACTTCAGCAAGAGCTTGAAGTAAGCTGGGAATGCACAGTCGGGTCCACGGGAGGTGAAGGGAAGTGCTGTGTTTGAGTTTTCAGTTGAAAACTGAAACTGTGTTGTTGTACTTGCTCTTTCAGCACCATCAAATAACACTAGGCACATTTTCACCCAGACTAGTCCCTTGTTCCTTCAAGAAATCTCACTGGCAGCTCCTACTAAAGGGTCATGGAGACAAACACCATAGCAAAGAAAACATTTTCCTCTTTTCAGAAATATGTCTAAAATTCAAATGTATTGCAGGATAGGGGGAATATTCCTTGCTTGATACAGAGAGGGTAAAGCCTTTTTTATGTTGTCTCATCAGGCTGTTAAGTTGGCCTTATGAAGTTGCTGCGTAAATAGTGGCTTTAGCAGCGTGCAGACTACTAAGCATGTTGATGTTTGTAGGAAAACAAATAAACCCGCCTGAGGTTTCTTTTAATGCACTTCTACTCTTGATATATGGCTTCTACCCCAAGCGCTTGGAAGTAGTAGCACAGTTTATTGCCATAATAGCAGTAGATAACTCAACTTTCCTTTGCCTTGGAAAATGATTGATTTTGGAAAAGGATACGTGTTTGCTTATAAAAACTTGGCAATGTTTTGATGAAGGTACTTTGTTTTCTTAAAAAATCTTGAGAAGGTATTGACTTCAATTGCATTTTAAATTGTCCTAGCAAAACAATGGTAAGAGAATGAAGGTAATAGGAGCCAAAGCAATTGCCTCCTACTGGGTTCCTCAGATTAATAGAGGAACCTGAGCACAACAAAGCCCTCGTGTAATGAAGGAGGTGGGAAGAGTGGGAAAGATCTAAGACAGGTAAGCACAGACCCAAGAGCAAGGGTAATGTCTGGTAAGTCTAGAGACAGTCTAAGCATTGACACAACTTCAGTCTCCAATGTCAAGATCTTCATCACACAGAAACTTAGCATTTTGCCTTTCTTGTGTCTATATCCCTTTCTCTTGCACCTTGTGTCACAGCAGATTCACTGCTCAAAGCTTAGAGGCCCTTGTCTTGCTGCTAAGTGATTGTGTCCAACTGCCACATGTAGAAATACCCATACAAGGAAGTTGGCTCACAAGGATCTTTATTTTTGTACATTAAATAATTTTGTCTCAAAATCTTGTGTCAAAGACAATCTGTATGCAACGTGGTGAGGCTATGAAACAAATAAAGTGAATCTCGGAGATGTGATGGGGATGGTTGTCCCCCACATCTGCCAAGCAATGCATTTGTTAGCACGTGCATCCAACTTTCATGTAACAATGAAGATGTGGTTGTGCAGACTGATCACCCAAGTGCTCATACAGGGCACTGAGAAGAGCTGTCACCCAAGAGGTACGCGTTCTGGTGCCCACAGTGCTACAACTTTGTTGGTGCTAGCATTCATAACAGATTTGTCTTATCACAAATACCATCAACTGTAGTTGCACTTTCATTCTCCAGGCTAAGCATTCAGGGGTACAGTTTTGAGTCAGGCTAATTTATCACAGCTATGTTGACCTTTCTCTGATTTGCCATCACTGGAAGGTTACAAATGTACTTAGACTTTCTTTGGCACATGGCCTTTCACCAAGCATTTCCAGCCCTCCTTATCCGACAGTGGGTAGATTTTCTAGCTCTTAGAAAAAAACTGTGATCTGACAAAACGCTTAGCTCAACTCATTTTCTATTGATTTTAAAAGTAATAGTTTCTAAAAATGAACAATACTGTTAAATGTACTTAGGCATTTTTATATACTATTAGCTTCAGTTGTATTTAGAAGATAGTGGTGTTTACTCGGGTTCAGATCCCTGTAATCCATTTTTAAATCTCCTAAAAATCCTTCAGAAATCCTTTTTAAAATTTTTATTCACAAGGATAACAGTAAGGAGAAAAAGTAAGATGAGAGCAACTGCCATGAGCTTATGGTGAGGCTAAGTGTGACGTGCTTGACAGCAAAAACCGGTAATGATTTGAAATCTTCCTTTCCAAATTCCTTTATTGGCTCCCTTTGTGTCTGTGACCTTGGGCAGACTTACTGGTTTTATACCATTGTGTCTAGTTATTAGTACTGTTTTTTCATGTTCCATAAGAGGCACAGCAAACTTTCTTACCTGCAAAAATAATTCCTTTCATTTTCACCTTCTCTACTTGAAAGAGAGCAGAGCTGTCTCTGGTGATTGGCACGTCTCTCTGCGGCTCTCTGGGGAGACTCACCTAGCTGAGGGTTTTTCTGCCCTCTCTGCCCCCTTTCCCTATCTGAGAGCAGATGGGGATCCCTAAAGTTTCTTCTCTTGGAGTACATGAATACTTGATCTGAGGGTGTCTAGAGAGTGTCTGTACAGAGGCTGCCACATGGCCAGATGTGTAGGTGCCTTGGAGTGCAGGCTCACAGGAGATGATCCACCCTCAGCTGCAGCACTGATCTGCGGCCTCTCCCCGGCTCCAGAAGCTCACACATCCAGTGCAGCTGGTCATTAAACTGAAGACCAAGTTGACTAAGGTTATCTATGAAGTGATTTCACAAACTGGGGGAGAAGCTATGGCAGAATTGGTTGAAATACGATCAGAGGCATCCGGGAGCAGGAGGCTAGAGAGAGTTCTGGAAGTTTTTCCTGATTGGAGTGATTTTTTTCCTGATTTGAGTTTTTTTCCTGATTTGAGTCTTTCCTGATGTGAGTGATGAAGTGTCCACACAGAAGAAACAAGCTTACCTCATTAGATACGAAATGTACTGCTGCCTGTCGCTCAGAAAGCCTCGGGACTCAGCATCGGTTTTCTCATTTTTCTCTCTGCTTGGACAGCTGAAAAAATTCAGAACTGGCAAGCAGTTCAGCTCAGCTGAAGAACGGGAGGAAGAGGGAAGCTTGGATGGCACTTCTGAGGCCCCGTACTTTTTCCTCCTTAGCAGTCCCATGGGGAAAAGCTGCCACTGCCATTCTCCAGCTCTCCTTGCAGTACTGAGATTTAGCAAGTAGTTTTGCACAACCATGTTTAAAATATTAGAAGAAATTATTATCTGCCAGACAGGGAATTTATCAGGTAATCCTCTAGTATTATTCTGTTTTTTTCAGTTTGGTGCTGCTTACAAAAAAAAGAAGGCAATGGGGTCCTTCATAATGCTGCAGGGAAAAAATGTTGGAAACCTTTTTCTTTGCTCAACAGCAGAGAAATAATAATGTAATAATAATTGTGGTGATGATGATGATGTATTTCATTATAGACATGTAAAAGACCTCGGGCCAAATCCCACCAACTGTAGTCAAAGATACCCCCAAAGACCCCAAAGTTGGCTGCCAATTTTTGCCTGAATGAAATTGCCAAATTCTGCAGTATCCACCCAAACCCATAAATCTTCCCAGCCCCTCAGGCAAAGCTTTTGGTGATCCGGAACAAAACCATAGTCACTGGGAGCAGAATTGTCTCTGCGCTGCTGACAGAAAGAGGAATGTATGGTGGTCAGTTGATTTGGCACATGCATTAAGGGGAACACAATAGGGAACAGGTATTTACTGCATTAAGATGTCGTTCTGCAGCCCCATTTCTGCAGACGCTGAGGAAGCCCTGAGGGAAGCTTGTGGAAGAGAATGAGCTTGTGAACTGTGTGGAAGAAAATTAAATAGGGAATTTTTGAAAGAAACTGAAACGAGAAGGGAAAATTAATTTATTGGTACGTGAGATCACATTAAACTCCCTTGGAAGAGTTCCTAAAGAAAGGATTCTGTTTACTCTGGAGAGGGAGCAAACAGTTTAGGCCTACAATTTTATTGCCAAGTCTCTTTTTTTACCTGCTTTCCTTCTGTTTTCAAATCTCAGAGATAGTACAATGGTTGCCAGAAAGTGCAACTTGTCTCTTTTGATAAGGTCTGATAGCAGAGATAGAGAAAACAAGCTGCCGTTTGTCTTTAAAGAGTCTCCCAATTGTACTGTCTTCACTTCCCTTTGCTGTAACTTGTAGGTAAACAGTGGGAAACCAGTTGCTCTGATGTTGATGAGGGTGATGAGTTTGCTGGGTTAAGAGTTGTCCCCTTGGTGCACAGCATCAGGGAAGGATCTGACTACTGCAGTTCCTCCAACAACTAAAGGGGACAATGAAAGATTACTGTCTGCTGAACTGAGCTTTTACGGTGATAAATAGAGGTAGGCAGCCAGCCCAAGGGAACTACTTAGTCAGAATCCTGCTTTCTTGTGTGTAACCTCAGACCCAACATAATAATATGAGAAATATATCAAGAGGTACCTGCTGATTCCTGTAAGGATCATGTATGCATTACACTCTTTTAAGATAAATTATTCAGCCTTTGCCAAATTTAGCAATTAAAAAGGATCACACCAATTTGAAGTCTGAAAATTAAACTGATGAGAAAACTAAGAGATCAATCCTGGAAAACTAGACAGTCCTTTCTGAAACAGAGATGCTCATGGAGGTTACCAAGCAAGGCAGTTTAAGTGCAGGAGGTCAGACTAAATGGGTATGGTCATCTTGTTGGCATTAAATATATTCATTCTGTAAAAATAAATATCCAGTTCCTATCCACTCTGCTAGGAGGTGGAAGACATCATTCAACTTCGAACATGTAGCAAAAGTGTGAAAACACACAGAGAAAGGAGAAACCAGTGATGTCCAGATATTCCTTAGAGCAAATAAGAGTATTTAAAGTTACCAGACCAAAATGACAAACAACAGAGATAACTGTGGCTCCCTAAACTGCATTTGCATCAGAGCTATAGAGAGTTAATGCTGCATTTAGTACTGTACAAAGACACAACCTCTGAAGAGTGATGCTTAGCAGTTTGAGAGCCTCAAGAAGAGAGATACCGCGTTACTGAACTTACCGTGGGTACAGGTAGGCTGGAAGAAAGATGAAGACAAGCTGTTGCCGGGATCTCAATATACTAAATAAATACAGATGTAAAAGGATATTGAGGCCATGAGGCAGAACTAGGTAGATGATAACACTAGTGGTCCTTAGTACAGCTATGGATTGGAAGGGGTGGGATTCCCTCTCCAGGCATTGCACACCATGCTGGATTAAACAAGTAGCAACTGTGGCCTAGTTGCATCTTCCACGGCATTTGGCTGTTTGGCAGAGCGCTTCTGGAGCTAGCCTGGAAGAGCTGTCAGGCTCAAGGTCCATGGAGACTCCACTGCTTGCAAGAAAACAGCCACTTCAGTGTGCTAAACCCAGCAGAAGGAATGTGTCAAAATTACTGAAGTCCACGTTAAGCCACACGGTGCATTGCTGTCTAGGGCTGCAAGTACCTTCTGTGGGTTGCAGAGCAGGAGCTAACTTCAGCCCAAATTCCTCTGGTGGGAATGTGACTGGAGGCATATCTGCATGACCCTGGTGCCACTGCAGGTCCTCATTGATTTCCGTGGTTCCCATGTGGACCAAGACATGGACCTGCTTATGACATTACTGCTTAAATCTGTTGCTCGTGATCAGAGGTGTTTGGTACGAGTGAAGAGTACAATTAAATGCTTTGTCTGGTCTGGGGAAACTAGATTAACTCTAATTTGCTACAAGCAAATTTTTGTTGCTGAACTTAACCACAGCAGCATGTGTAAGTAATGCATGGAAAGGTGTTCTTACCTATATTACAGCGGGTAGGAACCGAAGATTCTGCAGAATTTGTCAATGACTGCTACTGTGTACCTATGCCTGAAGCTGAGTAATAGCCATTTCATTTTGTACTGCTAAATCCTTGAAATACCTCCTCTGTGGGACGCTTAGCTAATAAGTCAAAGGTTTCAAACTATTTATTGCCTCTGTCTTGAGTATATTTTGCAGGTTTCTTTTGCAATTTATATATATTTATTTGTTTTACTACCACTTTGCATTCTAAGAACAAATCATCTCTAATAAAAAGCACATTTCCTTGTGAGCAGAATCAATTTCCTTCAGAAGTCTTTCATTCCCTGATTAGTGTGTTGCATTTGGTCTTCACTAATCACATAGCTAACTGTGAGCAATAAAGTTCTTAAATAAATAAATGCTCTGATCCAAGTCAACGTTAGTCATAATGGACAGTTTCCCACTTAAATTTCTGAAATACAAGATGTGACTGTGCTACTTAGGCACTTAACAGTCACATTAAAAGCATAGCAATTAATCCCAGATTTCTTTTTTCTGCAGGTCATTAGTATGTTATTAACAATTATGTCTCAGCAGCAAGTTGACTTGATTGCAAGTCAGTATGGGAAGTCTAAATGGGTGTGGTTTTTCAATTACTTTTAAAGGTTTGGGTTATGGCTTTTTTTTTCTTTTTTTCTTTGTGTTAGTCTCCTCCAGCAGCACTCAGTGGGAAGGTAATGAAGCAGAAGGTTTGTATATTACTCCATCTTTCCATGCTTCCTCTTTATCGGTTTTATTACTGTGGACTTTGAAACATAAGGAGGTTAGCTGTAAGCCGTTCCTTCTGGTCGGTGCTGGGCGTGTATGAGAGTTGCATTCTCAGATGGAGGATGCATTTTTACTAACTGTGAACAGGGGTAAGTCACTGTGGATCAGAAAACATGAGCTGTGGTGGAAACCCCATCATATGGCTGCTGTAGCAAAATAATACCTTTCCCGACACTGAATTTAAACCAGCGTTTGTTGGAGAACATAGCTTGAATCATGACTCCCTATGGTCCAGCAACCACTCAGATTAAGATATGTGGTTTCCCTAATGTCTGTCAAATATTGTTGGAAACCACGCTGGCTGGGCTGTAAGGTGAACAACATTACATGGGTGGTATCAGTTCCCTGCAGACATTGAAGGGGAGGGGGGGGAAGACAGAAAATAACTTTCAGCCAAAATACATATAAAAAAGCATTAGTGTTTATTTTAAAAACATCATGTAACACTTCTTTAGAGTTTCTATGTATGTGTGCTTAATGAATGAGAAAAAGGAAAGGCTGTGTTTCTCAGAGGAGCCAATGACTTGGAAGCTGAGAAATGTGAACACAAAACGTTCCGACTAGCCTTGAGTTTGGCTTGTGTGCATGAGTGGTTGAGTGGGGTACTCAACACTGAGTCCACGATTGGCTTGGCCGTTAAAAATAAACCAACGGTGGGTGAGACAGACAAAATCAAACTATGTATTATGGACTTGTGCATTAGGAGAATGTGTCCATATTGGGAGGTAACCCCACTGCATTGAGCAGTGGCTTTGCTCTGGACAGTGTGGTGGGACACTGGGCCTATCACTTCCAGCCTGGGCAGTCAAACACTGCTAACGTATGAATCTGAAAACCACAGATTTCTTGCTGTGTAAATTTTTCACAGCATCCTGGGCAGCAGTTATGAGATATATATATATGTATCTTTGCTGCCATAATGAAGGTATGCTTAAGCTAACTGGGAGGATTGGAAGTGTGTGGAGTCATGACTGTGGTAACATCTCAAAGTATTACCGTAATATTGTCATCGCTTTTGGCTGAAGTGATCTACCAGCATTCAGAGTGTCATGGGTCACTTCTACTGGTGAAGGTATTGGTAGTAGAGATCGGTATTTTCATTTCATTTTCTATTTTTAAGCAAAAAGTACTTATTTTCTTTTTTTTTTTCTATTTGACATCATATATTTAAATTTAATGTATATATTTTGCATATGTGCAGTGATCTAGTGCATACTTCATGTCTTGCCTCACTGAACACAGACAAATCAATATAAGTTGGGTTCTTTGCGCTCAGTGTCCAGAATGATTACAGTCTGCACCCTGGCCTAAATCCCTGTTATAGCTTCTATTGCTTGTGTTTAAGCCCCTCTTGTCTTGTTCTCTGTAACACAATAGCGCCATCAAACAACAGTCATCTCTCCTTGCCGTGTTTATTTTTAGGCCACATGAAAAATACTTCAAGCAGCAAGACTAAACTTTTAGTCAGGCATCATATGTGGCCTGGTTTTGGAAGGAGGCTCCCAGTTTCATAAATTAACCTAGTTGCTTAATGTATGTCTCAGAGAAAAGCTGTTGTGGTGACCGCTAGTTTTCTCTAACCAATTTCTTCACTTGTTATTAATATTAACAAACAACATTTGTTTGATATTAAGGAAGAAGGAGAGTGGGAATCCTTATTTTTGCAGTAAATTTTTAATGTGAGATTGTGCAAACTGGGCATTGAATTGTTGAATTCTATAACCACAACCCCCAAATCACACACGTACCTCTGTGTGAGTGAATTTTGCATGTGTACATTCTGTCAGGGAGTCATAGCAGCTTCTACACCAGTTTGCAGTCCTCAAAACATCTCTAAGCAAGTGCTATTTACCAGCCCCATCTGTAAATGTTTAGTGTTGAACTGCTTGCTTGCAATGCTAATGCTTTTTGGAAGTCATAGAATCACAGAATGGTTTGGGTTGGAAGGGACCTTAAAGACCATCTAGTTCCAACCCCCCTGCCCTGGGCAGGGACACCTCCCACTAGACCAGGCTGCCCAAAGCCCCATCCAGCCTGGCCTTGAGCACCTCCAGGGATGGGGCAGCCACAGCCTCCCTGAACAACCTGTTTCAGTGTCTCATCACCCTCACAGTAAAGAATTTCTTCCTAATGTCTCATCTAAGTCTCCCCTCTTTCAGTTTGGAACCGTTACCCCTTGTCCTATCTTTACAACCTCCTTATAAAGGATCCCTCCCCATCTCTCCTGTAGCCCCCTTCAAACACTGGAAGGTTGCTATAAGGTCTCCCTGGAGCCTGCTCTTCTCCAGGCTGAACAGCCCCAGCTCTCTCAGCCTGTCCTCATAGCAGAGGTGCTCCAGCCCTCGGATCATCTTCATGGCCTTCTGCTGGACTCGTTCCAACAGGTCTATGTCCTTCTTGTGCAGGAAATGTCCCGCATTACACTTTTATTTCCTGATCATTGGTTTCTTTTAATTACTCTGAAATTTATTTTCAGGAAGAAAGCAATGACAATCAAAAACAGGGAACTGCATTTGAGGACTGGAAACAGAGTACAGAAAGGAGCCTTTCACTTCAGAGCTGCTGGTAGGAATCCAGCTCAGTTTCAGACTTAGCAAAAAATCATTACTGTGTGATGGCTTCTTGGTGCCCTGTGCTCTACGTCCACAAATGAGTCAGTGTCCACATCACACAAACCACCAGAAAAATTGGTGCTACTGTAATTGGGATTCTATTGGCAGCATCAGTGGAAAGGGCAGGGACTTGAATGAGCATGGAGAATGAGCTGCTTTCTCCCTGCTCCCTCGGGTCGCCTTTGCGACATAGCTGTGTGAGGAAACTTAGAAGAAATTTGATCGGTGGCAGCTCCCTTCTGGAGATAGACGGAAGACTTTGCTTTCCAATACTGACAATCTGACACCCACTAACAAACATTATGTTCAAGAAAAAAAAGATCATAATGGGATCGTTTAATGTGTGAAGCATGAACTAAAAAAAAAAAAGAAAAGCAGCTAAGTATGACTGAAAAATCAACAATAACTTGAAATAGTAGGAACAGAGCCAAACAAATATTATCAAGCATGACCGCCGTTGGCAACAATTGCTTCCCTCAAAAACACAGGGAAATGCTGCTGTTTTATTAAACCATTGAACAATCTCATCGAGTTGAATCCCTTCTAGGCAAAAATAAAGGAGTGCTTCCACTGTTCAAACATTCCCTTTGGAGATGAGAACGTGGATTGATAGAAGAGATGCTGGACTTTATTGAGCCTGAGATGATGCCTTGATGTCATGGAAACAGCAACTGGAAGGAGAGCTCTCAGCAGCACAGGACACCATAAAGAGAGTGCCTTTAGAGAGACAACCAGCGTGCATGTGAATCCATGGTGGTTAGAAGGGACCTCTGGAGGTCATCTGCTCCAGCCCCTGAACTTGGCACTTCCACCGAGTCGTCTGCTATGCAGTGTGGAGTTCCTCATCTTAGAATTTATAGCTTACTGCTAGTAATCCTAAAAAAACCTGCCTCTGGCAGGAAATCAATCGTGTACTACCAAAGGTGAATTTAGCCCCCTAGCTCCTGTAAGCGTCAAACAGTCAAACTGTGAAGATGTCTCTTCATGTGCTGAAATGACACAATCACGTATGCGATTACAGTGGTGAATGTGATTGGAATTTTTGACTAAGTGAAAGTAAAAAGAATGTGTCTGATGTCAAATAAGTGCATTAGCAAATCTGAGTGTTCTGGGAGAGAGCTTGGACTATTTGTGAATTCGTGCCAAATTCAACTAGAAATAGAATAGAAACTTGAACCTCAAGTTGAAGTTTTCCACTGCAGTTCCTTGAAAACAAAACATTTTGGCTTTTTGTGTTGAAACAGTTCAAAAACTTAATTTAGATTACTTTTAATTGCTTCAAGAGTTCCCCAGACCCAGAAAGTTAATTTCTCAGTATTTATTTTGGTCTGTGGGAGGGAGGAAACTCAGAGCAACCCAAAACAGATATGTGTGTGTGTGTATGTACATGTATTGGGGGGGGAAGGGGGGTTGCTGACCACAAAACTGAAAGAGAAATTATTTGTTCTCAATTCTTTAGCTGAAATCTGCCACATCTCTGCTTTTGTATTTTTGGGCTTCTCTTCAGTAGATAATGTTACCAGATTGTGTAGTGTTGGTTGTACAAAAGAGACAAAGATTTTGATTCCTATGTTGATTCCCAGCTGTGTGGTAAGCAGGGTTTGAAACCCAGAAGCGTAAAAGTGAAAACCAAGAGCCCCTTAGTCTCTTATGAGATATACCTGTACCGTGAGGGTGGTGGCAAATAAGCGCATCCTTTCAGGGTAGATAGGAAGAAGTATTGTGGAGCACCGCAAAGGTGTGAGGGACAACTTCAAAGTTTCTGGGATAACGGGGGGATAACAGCACCCAGAACAGAGATTTCAGAATTTTGTGTTCTTTTTTTTTAAAAAAAAAAAAAGTGCAAGAGTATTTCAGCACCCTGTATCACACCACCAGTTTCTTTGAGTGAAGAGCAGGCGGTGCATATTTTTCCCTTTTCTCTGACCAGTGCCGAATTCCTCAGGGGACTGCTGATTCTGCAGACAGGGCGCTGTGGGAAGCTGGGCAGTGCCTAGCCCTACCCTCTGCAGGCAGGAGGAGAAGGGGCCGAGGGGCTTGTTTTTAAGCAAGGGAAAATCTGCGAGGAGGCTTTCCACGTTCAGAGATCAGCCAAAGCAAGATGCTGAATTCAGCAGAGGCTGAATTTATGAGACCAGCAGCAGGAGGTGGGATGAGGGGTTTAAATGGCGAAAAAGCTTTTAATAGCGGTCTTCGTATTATAATAAAAGTGTTTGTTTCAGCGTTTCTGCCGGCCAGTGTAAGCAATATAAGTTTATGAGCAGCTGATACGTCGTGTAATAGAAATGCATTTGTCCATCGTGAGTGCTTCCAAGTTGGCGAGCAGCTGACTGGTCATGCTGTTGGGCAGACGGTTGTTTCCACAGGCAAAGAGGGGTATGCATCCTTCTTCCTGGGAAGAAAAACCTGAAAAGGCCTAAGCCATAATACGTAACAACACAAAGTGGTATGTGTGAAAGCGACACGTAAACCCCATTGACTGTAATAGTTCAGGGTAAGATCACTATTGAGAAATATGAAATTATTTTTGAAAATGAGTTTTCCAAGGTAAGTCAGAGGCCAGAAAATGAACTGCTTTTGTAAATTTCCTGTAGGACCATGGAGCGAACAAGGTTACACATGAATGAAACCATGATGTATGATTTGGCTTCTTATGCGTTAAAAATCCTTTAAAACTATAACTGCAGTGTTCATTCCCAAATGATTTTACTTTATGTATTTATTTAGAGAAAACTGAAACAGTTTGCCATTTATGTGTATTCAAAAGCTGCATATTTCCAAGACTATAAAGGAAACCTTAAAAAGAAATTACTTTCAGAACTCAAATAATGATATGTTAAAATGCATAGAAAACGCATTAAAATGGAAGAGATTTAAAAGAGAGAAAATCTCAGTTGTCTGGTTTTGGCTACTTGATCACAACAAGCGATTGTGATGCATACATAAAACTGAAGAGCATAGATTTTTGTTTATCATGTGTATTTCTTTTTATGTTATGCATTTGCCTAAACAGTTGCTTTCCACATTGTGAATTCTCTTCTGTATGAATGTATTGAAACACTTAGAATTGGAGATCATATAAACTATAGCTGGTTACAACATTCTAAATTTGTGCGTAAGCTCTCACACAGATTTTGAGTTTATGTATGCGTACACAATATCTTAATTTTATAATTCTTGAAGTGAAGTATTTGCATTCATAGTTGCAAGATGAGACCTAGAATGTTTCATTAAACGTCAAAACTGTGTAAGTAATACTTAGATATAGGAATATAACCTTAAGTATTGGTGAGTTTTCAAGTTTTTTCAAGCACCCACAGATTTCTAAGCATGTACAATATGAAAGTCCGAGTTATATATAGTAATGGTGTTGCTCAGGTTATGTTCTTAATAAGCAATTCTAGAAAGCGTGCAAACTACTAAAGCAGTACTGTTCCATTCCTTTATACCTCAGGAATATTGGCAGAATAAGATTTGTTGAAATTACCACTCTCAAATAATGTCATTGTATTAATTTATATGACTTTTTAATACAAAAATTAATCACCGAAGAGGTTTTTTTTAAAAAACTAATTGTTTGAGGATAAAATTCACTCAGAAGTGTTGTTATTTTGCATACATTGGTATGTAAGTTACCTGTGACGTAACAGGTTTCAGCAAGTCAGTTCCATCACGACTGCTCTCAAATCAACCTCTGTATCACCCCGCTCAGCAAAACCTTTGTACGATCTTCGAGGCAATGTGCTCTTAATTGCTTTCTTCATAGGCTGCTGGATGGAACAGACTATGTAAATAAGGGATTCCCATTAGAGAACAGTGATAATTAGAGATGCCTGACTTTTTTAAGGGGAAGAGGTCAAATTTTCCCAGGTTAGGTAGAATGTGGTCTTTGGACTAAGATTTCCCAGTTCTTTAGGTGCAGCCTTGGGTTCATGGTGCAGGCTTATTCTCAGGCAGTATTTTGTTTCCCACCTTGTAGCCATGCAACTGTCTGTACGGTCTTGAGTAGGCAGAGCAGAAGTCTGTGAGCAACTCCCTGTCCTGGTGGGCAAGATGTCAGAGGAATGGTTGATGAAAGAGGGAATGACTTGATTTAAACCAAAACTTTTTTTCCATTGTGGCACTAACCCCCCTGAACCTTAATACCCCCACAGCCCTGCCGGATAAATATGATCGGAAGTTAAAGGTTGCCATCTAATGGTGAACTTACATAATACATTCTTCATGGTTTTTCTTAAATTTATCTTTTCTTACCTTTCTCCATGTACTTGCAAGTCCTTTCTTTATACAGCATTAAAGGAATGAGAATGATATTTTATTCAGATTTTACCTGGGATGATACATGATACTTTATCAGTAACAAGATGTTGCAACTGAATGTGCAATTCTAGTTTAACTGAATTCTAATTTCTTAATGCCTTTTCTATTAATTCAGATATAGATGAGTGTTCCTTCGAAAGGACCTGTGATCACACCTGCATCAACTACCCTGGAAGCTTTGAATGTCTCTGCCATAAAGGCTACACCTTGTATGGACTGACACACTGTGGAGGTTTGGAAACTGAGTTCTGCTTATCTGATTATTTGCTTTGTGAACTGTTTACTGAGCCACACATTCTTCTAGCTGAAGATTTTAGACCTGAAGATGATAAACCAATAAAGTTAAAGTAAAGCTAAAATAGCATGAGCTGGGTGTGATCAAAATTTGCTGAAGCATTCCCAGGAGAAGAACGTAAATAAAAACCAATGTCCTTGCGTTGTTCGATGGCGGTACACAGCAGCCTCAGTGCAGATGAGAAGCCTGCAGCTGTGACACTTGCACCCACTGCTGCGGGGATGCAGCCGTTCTTCCACAACGGTCACAAAGCAGCCTCATGGCTGGGGCAGCCGCACCATACAGGGTAGGCTCCCTGACAGGGTTTACAGGCGCAGGGTACCGATCGATACTTCCACAGGAGTGAGGTTAGTCACAATTGTGTTTACAGAAGGAATGCTTCAAACAGTGGGCAACAAAGAGAATAGAAGGATGTCAATTTTACCAAGTTTACAGATTTTGCATCTATCAGTATTTGTCCTTACCAGACTGTGACGTAAACTGCCTGTGAAACTCATAACGGAAGGCTGCGGGATATCTTCCTCCCATCTTCTGTGGAGCTGCTTCAGTTCTTCAACCTTTTTGGCATAACTGATGTTGAATTGATGTTGTAATATTTGGTTATCCAGGAGAGGGGTATTTTTAAGTGCATCATAGGGCAGTATTACCACAGTGACCAAATTAGAGGTTCAACTTCTATTTGGTCAAAGCAGGAGAGTTTTAGAGCACTCAGATTAGGTCCAGGGTTTGCCAGGAGTATCACAGTACAAGGCTGCCCGCCGCTGGCCTGGCTAAAACCCCCAGGTACCGCTGCAGTCTCCTGCCTGAATGTTTAATAAGTGGGGTAGGTTTTGATTGTATTCAGAAAAGGAGTCAAAGGAGAGCAAAGGGGTTTTTTGAGGGTTTTGTTAAGTGTATTAAGTACGAGCTATGCTGTTAACCTCTCAGGTCAGCACTGCACAAACAAAAGTGAAAAGAGAAAATTATGAGAAACCATAAAGCCCTGAATCTGAATTAATTACTAGAAAATACTGACACAGAAGAAACTCTCAATGTTATTTTTAAATGTAAAACGAAGTGCATTTCTTTAGTTAAAATATGGTTAATAGTTAATTATTTAATTATTCAAATTAGTCAAGAAACAGACTAAGTAAAGCTTGCATCATACCATAAACAAAGCCCTGACTTTAAATCCACAAAAGCCATGTATTCAGGCAGGTTCTGATAGACTTAGCCCAGGGAAAGCCTGCTAGAGAAATTGTTGAGAACAGTGTTGGGCCCTAACAGCTCTTAATTCACGGAGCAGGCAGTGATGAACATATTATGTGCAAGAGTTGTCCTCTGTGTATTCATAAATAAATTGTGCTACAGCTTGAGCCAAAAAGATACAGTTAAAGGCTCATGTTGTTTCCATTCCCATGTGATTTGGTTTGTGCCATGCAAACTGATGCAGCAGGAACAGTTGCTTCTGTCTGAGTGCTGATTGCACATGATTTTGTAGGGTTAACGTGACACCTTGCTAGTGATATCTCTGACAGGCTTCTCTCTGGGAGAAAGGTGTAGGAGATATATGTTAGTATTTCTTGTATAGAACAGGATAAGTAACAAAACAANGTCCCTTACAACCCTGACAAATCTATGATTCTATGACATGAATTCACTGTGTAGCAGAGGCAGGCAAAGAGAAGAAGTAGGAGTCCATCTAAGGAAAGAGTTTGGAAAAAGACTCCATGTGAGGGCAGTTCTAAAAGCAAAATCAGAGTCTGAAAAATTTGAGGACCTGTGTTATGTGTGGTGTGGAGAGACTGATTCTCAGTTTCACTATTAATTCCTTAATGACTTAATGTATGTATTAATTTAGGGAAAGCTTCAAAGTTTGGGGTTCAGCCTCAGTCTTTAATCTTCAGCCTCAGTTCAGCTTCAGTCTTTTAGATAAGACTGGAGTAGGACAAAAACTCTAACTGGAAACACTCAGTGCTGAACTGCGGGCAAAAACATAACCAGATCCAAACCTCCTACTTTTTTCCAGAATGGGATGATCCAAAATCAGAGCTCTGAATACAGACTTGTCCAGGCTCTGAGCTTTGTGCTCAAGCCTATCATTAGTTTTAGTCAGCCCCTGGAGAGTGATGTTTACAGTGGAACTTATCCTGGCTGCCTTCCATGTGGCACCGAGCAGAAGTCAAAACTAGAGAGAAATAATGAGAACCTTCAAAAACATTTGGTGCAAGCTTGCCTCTTAGTAAGCTTTCTCTCCATCTTGCTTCCCATCTACTAGTAATTAATAAACCACAAGGCAATGTCCTTGTTCTGGGCCTTCCATGCTGAGGGGCAACCCTTGCTCTCTCTGGGATCCTTTTCTACGACATCTCTTGTAATAAAAGTCGTGTGTCATGAGAGAATCTTTGAGAAGGACAGTGCTAGCGCTTACACCGCCTGCTGATGTAAAGCCCTACTTGCTGTATATATTGGCTTAGGAAAGTCAGTAGAATTTGCAGGACTGTTGAATGCCTTTGGGAATTTGGCTGCTTCTGCAGGAGCTTGGTTCTGGGCTGAGGTACTTGACAGCAAGGGCTCGGGTTTGAACAGTTCAGCCGGAGCTCACTGGCAGGAGCACTGTTGACTAAATGTGTGTTTCAAAGTGTCACTTCACAAGTAGATCCCACTCAGCATACACCTGACCACTATGTACAAAATTTCCCAGAAAAAAATTGTTCTGGGACTATCTCGCTTCTCAGTTTTTGGAACTGCTGACCCAGGACCTCCAGAAGTCCTGACTGACTCAAAAATCATAACGTTGTCTAGAAACATGCCTGCCATTATTGTGTGTCTTTATATGAGTGTCTTTACATGTGTGTCATTATTAGAGTGTCTTTCTCAGTTTCCTTTGTGCATGCACTCCATGCTTTCTAGATTTTTGCTTAACCACACAGGCTGAAATGTTGCATCAGGAAAAGAAAGCCTTTTCTGGGTTCCAGCATTTGCCCCGGTAAATACTCCTATGTTCCCATCAAGTGCCCCAGGATGGCAGAGGAAAACGTGACTAATACGTATGAGCCTGTATTTGTGAGCCAGGGCAGGGCCTAAGTGTGTACTCCAGCCCGATTCCTACCGGCACCTCACCCGCTGCCTTCAGAGGGGGTCACTGGGCTCCAAAACTGGGGCCTGGGGAGAGCTGGCTTGAACTCAGAGGGTGTTCCTGCAAACCTCAGGGACTGACACAGTGCCAAGCACACGGCAGCCGGAGCTCAGGCCTGGAAAGGCAGTTAGACACGCCGCCTGTGAGCCTTTATGGCCAGACCTTCCTTAGAAAGACATTAGGTGGCAGTTTTCTTTCTAGAGTTACATTTTGAGGCCTGTCGTTAAGCCAGAGTATCAGCAATTCAGTATATCTCATGTTGATTTGGTGTCACTCTGGGTTGTTTGAACATACGTGAAATGGCGCGACCTGCATGCCTTGTAAAAGTCTATTGCAGTAACGCCACCGTTTTAGCAAGCAGAGGGGGAGCTGCGTTCAAAGGGCAGAAACCAATTGTTGTTGAGGCCAGTGCGGTGCCTAAAATAATGGGGCTGTGGTTCATAACAAGGGCTTTTAGGTTATGGCTATACTAGTAATTTAAAGGCTCTGGAGCAGCAACGTGCAATTGATGGTTCACTAGTGCCATACGGCAGCTTTGGCCTGTGCCATCGGTTGTCCTAAACCTGCCTGAGCATGATCCAGAGGTGAGTACATGGCAGCACAACTCCTGTTGAGCGTGGAGGATAAACATGCTTTCTGGTGGTGGGAGGAGGGGAGATGAGAGGTCAGCCATGTTGGTATAAGTATATAAATGCTGGTTGGATAGATTAAAAAGACTAAAACATTATACGTTATTGTCCAGATGCTGCAGAGACTTTCCAGCATGTTTCATATCTTGTGAGTGCCCCCTAGGATTTCAGTGTAACTAGTCCTGGCAAGTAAATTGTATCGTGTGCGTAAATTCTTCAGAGGGTAGGAGCTCTACATGTCTCAGAGGACAAATACATGCAATATGTACTGAAATTGTTTGATGTGAGTATTGTCTGCATTTATACACATTTTTATAGACTTAAATATAAAAGATATAGTAGAAATGGGTATCTTTATGCACATAGTATGTTAATGCACGGTATACATGTGTACCTACAGTTAATACTCTTCTCAACTTTAATTACATTTCAGATATTGATGAATGCAGCATCAGCAATGGTAGCTGTGACTATGGGTGTCTTAATACAATGGGGAGCTACGAGTGTGTCTGTCCACCTGGAAAGAAACTGCACTGGAATAAAAAGGACTGTGTTGGTAAGTGTGGGAGATGGAGTCAGAGGTGACTGCAGTGATGCTCCTGTTCTCCAGGAGGGTGGAAAAGCCCGTGGTTTTGTCCCTCAGATAACACCTGATCCTATGGGGGTCCACGGGCTAGAACATAATGGCAGGTGGATTAGAGAATGGGCAATATGTTGGATTTTATTTGTGTTTAATTTTTTTTTTTTTCCAATTCCATTCACACAAATCTAAGTTATCATATTATTGTTTTAGGTATTCTGTTGTTTTGTCCTTTGTCCATCTCTATGACCCCAGCTATAACTCTGTTTCCCTCCAAGGCCAAGCTAGGTATTCAGGTTAATATCTACATTCACAGCACCATACCCCAATTTTTCAAGTTATATCCAAAGGTATCCTGCTTAATATAAAGTACTGACACTAGCTGTGTCAGAAGTATTAATTACAACGAGCACAAATCCTGACACCACTAAAATGATGGCACTTGCTGCTCGTGCCACCTACTTTGTGGCAGATCTGAATTTTTGTATCCTTTAAGTAGGTGACTTCTTTTTCTGGGGTCTTATTTGAAGGACAGGAAATCTTGGCCATGGCTATAGCCATTCTGTGAGATTTTAATTCTGATTTCATGTTTTTAATGGGAATGGCATACCTTAGGTCTTTCATAGTCAAATTTAGGTTGTGGGGTTTTTGTGTTTTGGTCTTTTTTAACCACAAGTAACTTCTCATAAATACATTTAGGGCTGATGTCTAATGCCTAACTGGGAGCAAGACAGAACAAGAAATGGTGGGACCTTACTTCAGGGAATATTTTTAGTTTTCCACTAGGTCTCCCTTGCAACGTATCAGTTAGTCCTCTGGAAAGGAGTTTGTAAATTAACCGCAGGGACTAAAATTTTTTGAGGTCTGGTATATAGACCAACCACAGAAGTTTTGTACTATATTCCCTCTCAACCTACTAAAAATACTGTTCCCATGGTAAGAGGCTGTATTGAAAATATTTTTCTAGTTGTAAATTTCTCTTCATTATTTGTGATACTCAGTAGGAAGATGGAAAACAGAACACCCTTCTCTATTTATACGCACTGTTTTATTTGATGAATTTAATGAGGCTTAAAATGAGTGTCATCTCCCTGCTGATCGCCTGCCTTTATTACCAACATTGTTTAGAGGAAACTGCGTGCTACATTGTTATAAAAGCACAATAAAAAGGAGGAGAATGATATCTAATGGTCCTGAATGACACATGATTTGGAGGCATTTGCAGTAACAAAATCCTCTTTTGCTCAGCAATGACACTTTGCGCTTGTGTTGTCTCCTCAGTCCAAAGAAATAATTTCTTTAAAAACATCACCAAAGCAACATAAAAGCCTTAGGAGGGAGGTAAGTGGAGGATGATTATTCCCATATTTGAGATGTGAACATCAGGTGTGTTTAAGGGACTCGTATATATTTATATTTAACCAGCAGTGAGGCCAGGAACACAAACCAGCTGGTAGCTCCTGGGACCCTTTCTTTGCACTCAAGCCAAGCCAGGCAAGGCTCGTTCCAGTCACCACATTTGAATTGCCCTGTTTCATCTCAGTTTTACTGGGCTCTTCCCAAACCCTGGCAGACCCAAACCAGTCTGGCTGCTTCCTACTGGGCTTGGATGCTGTAGCTCTCGTCTCCCTCCTACCTTAGTGTGGTTCAATGGTGAGCTGAGGGGTAGGAAAAATGATGCGTGCAGTGGCACAATCAGCCATGCGCAAAAAAAGAGTCAGCCAAGTCCATCTTGTGAGGCGAGCATGTTTGGAAGAAAGATCGAGGAACAGTCAGAGAAACAGGATATGTATCTGAACGGGCGTTTTTACGGGGCTGAAGCAAGAACTACTCTACAGACACCTGGCTGAGATTTAACCAGCTGATGCAGCGTGAAATACCTGCTTGAAGAGGTGCCCGGCTGCAGGTGGCCAGCGGCCAGCGGCAGGTCGGGTCTCTGGGAGAGAGGAGGGAAGCGGCGAGGCTGCCTCAGTGCAGGCAGTGGTGGCGCCTGCCGACTGCAGCTGAGAATGAACCTCGTCGTCTGTGTGGAGAAAGATGTAGTTAAGTAACACTTCAGTCCCAAAAGATGTCAAATTAAAATAAATGCAGGATTATAATTATCAGTGGCATACCGTCATCTTAGGGTGAAGCACAGAGACTGGTCCAACA
Organism: Rhinoptilus africanus; assembly: GCA_013400135.1. Taxonomy (NCBI): domain Eukaryota; kingdom Metazoa; phylum Chordata; class Aves; order Charadriiformes; family Glareolidae; genus Rhinoptilus; species Rhinoptilus africanus. Next base: position 207,021 of record VXBO01007653.1, on the reverse strand, counting down.
GTTCATAACAACTTTGTGTAATTTCAGGTAAAACACAAACTGTCCCTTACCCAAATACGAAGAGCAGCTTGTGAGACCTGCGGGATACTCTGTCTTCATCCTGCCATGAAGCAAAGAGGAGAAGCTGGATATTTCCTCTTTCCACGCTGTGCCTCATGTGGTGGGCGCTGATGAGAAATCGCTGATGTCTGTGTGTGTGTCGCAGAGTCCCTTCTGGCATTGCTCAGGACATTTTGTTGGCCGCTGAAAGGACCAGTGGGATTATCCATCTCCATCCCAGCATGTCCTGCCTCACCTCTGCCTGGCTGGGAGGCTGCTTAAGCAGGGAGCTGAAATTAAAAAGTCTGCAAGAGTTGGAGCAAGAAGTGGAAAATACCATTTTAGCTGTCATCTAAATAAGCAGATCTTTGTGAGGGTGACTCCTGTGCATGGTGTGGTAGTTGGCCTGTTAAACCAGAGAGCTGTGTCTCCAGAAAGGGGAGAGGACATCTCAGGTCATTAGTATTACCTGTTGCTTCTGAGATCAAGATGTACACACAGAATTGTGCTCATAATTAGAGATACACCTGCTTTTCAGAGTGCAGATTTGAACCCAACCAGTCCCAAAGTGGAGGACAGGAGAAAAAGGCTGATCTACAGTTTACGTTTAAAAATGTGAAAGAGTTTCATTTTCAAGTCCAAGCTCCAGATCCAGATACTTTCTCCCTAATATCTGTTTTTTTCAGAAATGCCTGAGCCTGTGATTTTGCTTTGTTTCCACTTCTACCTTTCCTCACCACTGTATGTGGGCGCACAAGGTTCTGGGTTGGGCAGTGTCTGATTTTTTTTCATTTCTCTTTTTTTTTTCTCCTCAGAGATGGTGAAATGTCTCCCGAATGCCAAACCAGCTCCCAAGGCTCAGCTAGTGTGCAGTAAGACAGGAGGCATAGAGAGCTGCTTCCTGTCGTGCCCATCCAACACTCTTTTTGTTCCAGGTTTGTACAAAGCCTTTGTCCTCCTAAGTCTAGAATGTGACTTGATGTTTTTTCTCTGCTAATGTATTCACGATTCTTGCATTCAGTTTTTGTTACAGACAACTATAAATGAGCAAAAACATCATTAAAAATTAAATTGTGCCAGATGTGCACATCATTAAATACAAGGAGAGCTGACTGTTAGTTACGCTAGAGGTCTGGCCCTTCGTTATTTTAATTTGAGGTGCCGTTTGCAAACCTGAGAGACACATCCACCTTAACCAGGTGCAAAAGAAAAACTGTAATGTATTGAATTGCTATGTCAAAAGTGAGGGAAAATGAATAGATTTCCGTGAATTCCTGCTCATTTTTAGTAACATGTTGCTGGGTTTTAATAAATTTTGCTGGTAATAATACATCTGAGTGTTAATTACAGAAACTCAGGCACTTCAACTCCTTCCCCCCTCCCCATTTGATTGTGTCATTTGCTGCAGGTAATTTTCATCTACACAGTTTTACAGAGCAGGTAGAGTGGGGGTGTTGCTGTTGCTTTCTCATAGATGTTCTGCTTCTGACACAGGATTGTTTTCCACAAGGGTGTCTACTTTTCGTGTTAGTCCTGGCATTGTGTGCGGTAGAGCTGTTCACGCTTTATTTTCAGTTTAGCAGAGCTTACTGGAACCAAGCATCTATCTAATTCGCATGCACCAATACACAGTGTGCAATATGTAAACTCTGTTACGGTTCTAAGTATGTTGTTTTTTGTTCCTGCCAATAAATTCTGTCAGAGTCTGAAGCTAAAATTATTATGAAAGTACATAGTTTATTTTTTAAATTCTAGAGATGATCAAAGCGCAAGGGTTTTACCATGGAAAAACAGAAAATATTTTCTCCTTGTGCACCGTGGCATTATTTACAGCTAACCTCGTGCCAAATTGTTTATAAAACATAACATTTCAGTGCTGGAAGGAACAAACTATGTAGTTGACACTGTGGAGCAGTAGTCTTTGGCAAACTTTTTCAGCCATTGAAAAATCCAAGTTCAGCACTCGAAATGTCTCCTTATTTAGCAGTATTAATAAATTTGTTCAAGCACCGAACATTAATGCTTGGGGTGATGAGGGGAGCAGGTGCTTTGTGAGACTGTTGCCACATGTGCTGACTCTGCGTTCTGCCCCGCAGATTCGGAGAACAGCTACACGCTGAGCTGTGGTGTTCCCGTCCAGCAAGGCAAGGCTCCGCAGAAACGCAATGCCACCCTGCCCAGCTGCGCAGGTAGGTGCTCTCCTGCTCGCCCAGGCCTTGGTGTCCAGGAGGTAGGTGATGGAGGTCCCCCAGACCATTTCAGAGTTGCAAGACATACAGCTATCAAGCTACACAAGGCCAGCCTGTGTTTCATCATGCGCACGCTCGCTTTTCTGCAGCCTCTCCTCAAGGGCTGGTGTGTGTTTAGTTGCCCTCTGGTGTGGCATCATGTTGGTAGGTCAGTATAGGAGCAGTGAAGGTTTGAGATATATTCAATAAGGACAAACGTTTAGAATACTGTACTTTCCATAGTCCAGCAAGGCAAATTTCTTCTCCCAGACTTGGAAGCGAGCCAGAGTTGCCCAAGAGTAGCACAAGAGCAGAAGGCTACAGTGGGTTTCAGCTCTCACGTGCAAAGTCCTTCCTTAGGAGCACGGATCCTCCTACTGGGGATTCCCAATAAAAAGGTTATGAGATTTTTGTGAGCACACACTGTGTTTAATTCATCTTGTTCTCAGAAATGTCTGGATTATTTTTGCAGAGAGATTTCAAAATATTTCTTAAAGCTGATACTCGGCATAAAAAAAAAGTTCAGCTCAAAGTGGTTGAAGTCTGGCAAAACTAGAAGCAGCTGAAACAGCATCCAGCGGTGGGAAATGTCAGCGCGCTTTATGTATCATTACCTGCTGTACTTCTCTCCAATTTGCCAGTCCTCTAACAACATCTTTCTTACATATTCGGAATGTGTTAGGGGGCACAACGCTGTGGAGCGAGGTAACACGGCAGCAGACGTGGCTGTCGTGTCACAGGGGCAGGCTACCTCTATAGTCCTGGTTCAGCCAGGAAAGAGGGACCCACGTTGCAGCCCAGCCTTTTCCACCATGGACTTTGTGAGGAAGTCAGTCAGCAGCTACGTTTTCTAAGCAGGGCATGGCTGTATAACAGCCTTTAAAGTCACAAGATGTAACTGGCTTGGATTTAAAGCTGAAGAATAAAGCTTGCAAGCCATAGACCGCAGTCAAATAAAGATGTTTCCTTTGGATTGTTTTCAACTGCCAACAGCGTAGCTCCACTAAATTAATCTTATTCCTGGTTGGCATTAGCAAGAGCAGGACTACAGCCAAGTAACATGGGAAGTCACAGACAAAGAGTCAGAAAAAAAAGGTAGGAATTAGCCTTTTTCATATTAAGAGACATATTTACCCAAATTCCATCAAGATGTGCAGGCCTGCTGGAGGGGAAGCGTATGTGCATCTGCGATATTCGCAAATTCATTGATCTTTATGAGCTCAAGAGTAAGTGCTTATGCAAAAAAATGAATTTATGGAAATGGATTGTATTGCACAAGGTGTATAACTCTTGGGCTGTCTCTTTTCTGTGTCACAAGAAGGCTTTTGAGTCTGTTGTTAAAAATAAGTTCCAGACTTCATTTCATCTGCATCCCAAATGATAGCTTTTTTACTTTACTATCAACAGATTCATTAGCCCCTCCAATCAAGCAGAAAGCTCGTTTTAAAATTAAAGATGCAAAGTGCCATTTACGGCCTCGCAGCAAAGAAAAACCAAAAGATTCTGGGAAGCAAGCTGTTTTAGGTATGTGGTTTCTTCTAACATGTGAACAGCATTCTAATTTTTTTGTTTGTTTGCTTGCTTGTTTGCATATTTTGTTTTCACACTGCAGGCAGAAAAAAAATAATGGTTTTTATATTTAGATCTGAATTTAAGTTCTGGCCAAGGTTCACACTCTGACTGAACAGTGCCTCGGGTTTGGATCTGACAGTGCTGAGATGTCACCAGTCGCTTGGAAAAATCTTTTTTCAAAAGTGCATGAGTTTGGAATTAAGCTGATCCTTTTTCTGGCATTGGTAATGGCAGAAATATCCTGAGACAAAAAGCTATGACCAATCCAAAGTTACATGAAACAATGTCCGTTTGGTTTGGATTAGCTTTCCCAAATGAGGTTTATAAAAGAAAACAAAAGCTATTATTCATTTGCTTTGTGCTGGATTAGTATCCCATTGCAGCAGCAAAGACAACCCTAAGCAGGAAAGTTATAATCAAAGTCTGATGTTACACAGCCTTAGATCTTTTGTTATGTTGGAGTGAGTGGTTATGATGTTAGAAAAAATATTTAGAAGATTTAGACATAATTACCAAAAATCTGAAATTAAAGTCAAAGTGATCAAATGTTTTTAGAACTCTGTATGACTAGGTATGGGGGTTTATCATTACTGGGTTTGAACATCACTTTTAAAGTTGAACAAAAAAAGATATTTTAAAAGTTATATGTATTTAACGGGTCTTCATGACATTTATTTCTTTTCCTCCATCCCCTTGATACCGTGACAGGGACAGTTAAAGAGTGTTTGGGTGTTATTGCTGTGCATTTCCACAGCTTAAAATATTTGGAGTTAATTTAAATTTAATATGAACACAAAATTTTTCAGATTTTAATACACAGTATTGGTGTAATTGCAACAGCTCATACTGTTGCTTAAAGCAACTTGGCAGCTTACAGCAAACATCTACTGGTGATATATTCTCTGTTGTGAATCTGTCTTACCACCACTTGTGCTAGCGATTGTGGAATCATATCTGAGTCCTGAACAGCGAAGAGTAAAAATAGCTATCCTAAAAAAATGCTAATGGTTTAAGGATTTAGAGTCATATTTCATCTTTACCCTGAAATCTAGACATTTATCTCTCTAATTTTCCAAGTATTGTCTTAAAACAAGTCTCAGTTGTCAAGATGCTTACCTTGTCCTTATGTATTGTCTTCTTTTAATAAGATGTGATTGTCAGACTAATTTTTAAAGTCAAAGAAGTTGGGGGTTTTGGTCCATACAGCCACCATGGGAATGTATTTCTTGGATCCATTTCCTTGTCTGTTGCTTGCTTTGCTTTGTGTTTGTTACATCATGTGAACTTCTGGGTCTAACAGTAAGATTGCATCTAAAATTACATGCATGGAATGAAATCTTTCTGGTGGCTTCAGTGCTAGAAATTTCTCCCTGATCTGGAGGGTCCATCGGCTATCACAAAAAGGATGTTTTTCACGTTGATTTCTTTATATAGGAAGAGGATGCTTTTGTGACCGTGTCCTAACAGATTGTGGCCTTTCTCCTCAGAGGGTACACATAACTGACAAGGACATTCAGTTCCTCTGGCTTGTGATAGGATGAGAGGAAACAGCCTCAAGTTGCTCCGGGGGAGCTTTGGATTGGATATTAGGAAAAATTTATTTACTGAAAGGGTTTTCAAGCATTGGAACAGGCTGCCCGGGGAAATGGCTGAGTCACCGTCCCTGGAGGTATTTAAAAGACCTGTAGACATGGTGCTTAGGGACATGGTTTAGTGGTAGAATTGGTAGTGTTAGTTAAAGGTTGGACTTGATGATCTTAAGGGTCTTTTCCAACCTAAATTATTCTGTGATTTCCCCTTAGATAAAGCCTTCCAATCTATTTTTATAACCTCCCAATCAAAGGCTTTTAAAGTCTTTGGTACCTGCTGGTTGTCATTGCTGAAAGAGATGGAAAACCAGCTGGTAGCTTCTAGAGGCCCAGGCCTGCCATTCTCATGAGTTTGTGAAAATTGACTCTCTTGCTTTGTTTAACCATCAAATGACTGTATATAGTATTGCTGATCTTAACTAATTTCTGTAAAGAGCTTTTTAATCCTTATGCAGAAGAGATGGGCAATTATAGGCATTACAGGTACTGCTGTGCAGCTGAGCATCACCACACTGTATTTTTGCATCTGGCATTCACTAGCAAAATGAGCAAACCCAAAATTGCGCAGAGGAGGTGTTTGACGACGCATGTGAAATGTTATGAAGGCTGTCATTGCATTCATGATAACCCAGCTGAAATATTGCTTATTAGCCTGTCACTTGCCACTTTGCTACTTGATTTCTTTTCTATGTTGCTTCTCTTATGCAAAGGAGGTCAATTCCCTTGTACAGACAACTGCCAGGTGACCTTTGTGAATCTCAAATGCGATTCCTCCAAGAAAAAACGCCGAGGCCGCAAGTCACCATCAAAAGAAGTGTCCCATATCACCGCAGAGTTTGAAGTGGAGATGAAGTCAGAAGAAGTCTCAGGTTTGTGAAAGATCTGTCTGTGGAAAGAAATAAGAATTCAGTTCCTCGGTGTGTTGTTAAAATCTCTTTGATGCTATTTCATCGAACTGCCATGCAGACCTTTTAGTACAAGCCACGTTCAACGGCCTTTCCTATCCCAAAGTTTCAGAGATTTAACCAAAAGGAATCAGGTATAAAATTAAGACAAAGGAACAAAGATTGAACCTGCAGCAAAATTCCTTCAAACCCTCGAGTTAAGTCACATACTTTAATTTGGTCTAATTTCCTCAAACAGCAGAAGTGCTAATTGATGCACAGAGAACATAAGGATTAGGTAGAAGTTATGCAACAATGATGATAAAAAAATCCTCCAAAATGTAAGTTGCTGAAACTTCAGTCTGAGAATCAAACTTTTTTATCATACATCTGAAAAATTCATGTTTTCATAACAAACTTCAGGAAGAACAAGAATTGCTTCAAGTTATTCATGAGATGGAATATTATGCTATAAAATCCAGCCAAAGAAAGTGTGGGCTGAATTCTCTAAACATGTCAGTCCTCAAAGGCAGGTTTCTTAACCCTGAGGGGTACTTCACTAGCCAAGTGATTCAAACAGTAATCGTGCCAGAAAGCACCTTTCGTTGTGTCACTCAGGTGTTTTGGCCAGGAAAGTGGAAGGAATTCCTAATCAACTGAGTAAAGCATGGGCAGAGAAATTTCAGAAACGTTAGTGGTGGCAGACTGAACACGCACCTGGAAGTACAACACTGCAGCCCTCTCCCTGTGCACTCAGTGTAACCACATTTCTTAATGCTGGAGGTAAGATACCAGCACTCAGTCTGCATTTATGGGCCGTGGAACTCAGTTTGATGGACCTCGGTGTACTATCTTGTCCCTTTAAACGGCCTGATTTTGAATTCAGTGAGCCGCTCCTACAATTAGAAGAAGGAGAAGACAGTGAAGCAAACAGAGGTGTTACGGTGCGGTGCAGGCTAAGGTTTTTGTTAAGCACCTCTTCTTAAACATGAATCTCAATTGCTTCTAGTTTTCTTATCATTTCCCATCTAGACACCTGTAACATGGACTGTGTTCGGAAAAGGATGGAGCAGAAGCTGCAAACTGCAATCAAAACATTGAGGAAATCTATTAATAAACAGCAATTTTACATTCAGTTTTCTGGGACAGAATATGAAGTGGCTCAGAAGCCAGCTAAAGCTACTGAGGGGCACGAAGCTTGCAGTACAGGGCAAGTGCTGCAGGATGGAAAATGCGGTAAGTCCCAACAATTCTAGTCAGCCATATCCCTCAAAACAAGCAAATCCAAAATTAGGTTGTCCCTTGTGAGCAAGGCAGGAAATCTCTGAGGTAACGGTTTAGACGGTTTAGATCAGTATTACTGAGCATACGTGCATGGACCACTGACGGCTCATAGGACTTTGAAGGGAGTTCGTTAGATGACTGAAGGAAAACAAAAGAAGCATCTATATACGTATGTTCCCATGCTGTCAGCTGGTATGTATCAAGGCCTGCCACAAGGCAATGCTGGCAATTAGTTCCCAGTGGCTCCCAGCATCTTATGAAAACATAATTACAATTATGTAAAACAATAACGTGGTGTTTGCCTAGATGCTGTGTGTTTAGTTTTGCACCGCCTCTCTCACTCTCCTCACCACCAATAATCCATGACCCATGGATATATTTACATTGAACACTCAAGAGGCCCAATAAAAAAATCTGTAGAAATCTATTTTAACTTTATGTAAAATACCTAATTTCTTTAAGCCTTTTCTGAGGTTATCAGGCTCTAGCACTTCACTGGGGGCAACGTGCCAGTGTAAACCTGTTAGTGTCAGTTCTCAGCACTGCAAGCTTTCTAAGCACTAAAGTCATCTTTTCAAAATCAGCATATCTGTTTTTCCAGCTTGTTTTAGACACCAAATGATCTACAAGCAAAAAGAAATAGTTAAGTGCAGAACTGATAGGTGCCTCTAATGAGTTGGTTCAGAGGCTGTTTTCATCACATAGGAGGAGTGATTTATAAACTATGATGAAAGACTGTTGCTATTGGTGTCTAGAAACTCATACATTTTAACTACCTACATCCAGCAGATAAAAATATTTAATGCAGTTATATGCTTTGTTGCAGCAAGAAAAGCATGTGGATTCATATCCATATTTAAAACACTTTCCAGTTGGGGTATTTGAGTGTCAAGAAACATAAAATACTACATGGGATACATTGCCCTCAGAGAAATCTCTAGAACTGATCTCAGGCAACAGACTTTTTGTAGTCATCTTCCATAAAACCAACACATAAATGCACCTAGTGTAAACTAAAATTCACATCACTTCCCATCCGTTATGCACCACTGTCTTAATTAAACTGTGATACACTGTTTTAAGAGCACATCAGCTTTATTAACAACATATGTCTGATAAACGCTTCAGTGCAGTACAAAGCCATTAAATGGCTTAAACAATAGAAGAAGGACCTCGCTGTGATGTAAATTGACCTAGACCGCAGTGGCGATGGGCCTGTTTACATCAGGTGAGGATCCTGGACTACCATATGTAAAACATATGGCACTATCATATTGGTGTCAGAGAGACCCATCTTCTCTAAATGTTTGATATAAAGGCAAATGATGTGATCAAAACGAAAGTCCTTATGTAAATTCCCCTTTTCTTTTCTCAGTTACCTGCAGCACGGGCACCTTTTATAGTGGAGAACATAATCAGTGCGTTCCTTGCTCACCAGGAACATACCAAGACACAGAAGGTCAACTTACCTGTGAGCCTTGCCCAAGTAACGATGGACAGGGAGTAGCGGGCGCCCGGAATGTGTCAGAATGTGGAGGCAAGTCTAATTTGATTATAAAAGGATTAGGTGTTGCCACACAGCCTGTGAGGCATGGAGTTAAAAGAAGGGAGAGCCTTCCACGCTTCTGTCTTGTAAAGGTAACAGGAGAAATCTCTGTGCACTTACAAGCAATACACAAAATGTTTTGGCTTTTTCCAACCACTGACATTGCCAACAAGAAGATGGGACCTGCTGCAGCAATGTGAGCTGTGGTGTGGAAATGGGCAAGCCAAGCGAAGCGCTTTGCTTCAAGTCAGGTATGGAATCTGGGCATACCTCGACTTGTAAGGACTCGTACAGTACATTGTGAGCCAAAGGGATGGATTACTTTGGACTGGTATTGGTGAGGTTAATGAACCTGCTGATTTAATGTTTGCATGAGATGCAGTTTACCTGGCCTAATCGGCAGCCATCATAATTTTGAGATAGTTACGCTGCAGGAATCTGTAACCTGGACTCGGAGCTAATGACTACAAGTTTCAGTCCTGCTTGAATTCACTGTACCTTTTGGCAAGTGATGTGGCATCTCTGACTCAATTTTATGATATATAAATTAGATTACAATGGTGATAATGCCTGCTTTCAGAAGAGAGCTGCAACATTGAGTTTGTCAGCACTTCTACTGTTACTGATCAAGATAAGGTTTAAAGATGCAAATGTGAATTATTTTCTTTACCTTATTTGATTACAGATGAGCAAAATCTAATTTATAGCAGATACATTATTTGACTTTGGAAAAAGTCTGTCCTATCTGCTACACGAGTTCTAACTTTAAAACTCATCCATGTAATTTACATTAATGTTTTCTTCAAGGATATCTAGAGTGAACACACAATGAACGACACTTGAGGAACTGCCCCTTTTTCCCCATGCACTCTTAACGTCTCCAGTCCAAACATATGGTAGATTTTGCTGATTTACTGTATGAAGGAACTATCACAGAAAAATTCTTTAAATGCATGTGCATCTTCATTATTTTGACTTATATTTAGCCAAAATCCAACAAGATTAGATAATCAAAGTAAAGCCTGAGTATATAGTATATAGGATATAGGATATAGGATATAGTATACTGACCAAAGCAGCACAACGACTAGAGGAAAAATACTGTTTTGTTTCAAGGCTTCACTTGAATTATTGTTCAGCACAACAGCAAGAAGAAATCCTTCTAGTTACTTTTGCAGAGTGGATCTGTCTCAAAATGTTGGTTGTCAGATCACAACATTCTGGTTTTCTGCTCAGCTCTCCCCCTTTCTCTGCAAGTGGCAAGAGGGAATTTGCTTTGGACTTTCATAAACCTCCCTGTCAAAGATTTTATCAAAATCAGTATGTCTCCATGAAATGTGTCGGCACCTGTGATGAAACAGCGTATTTGGATGAACACAGATTCTGTTAGACATGTAGTCACCACCTGTAATCAATAGTATTTTTTTGTCGTATCTTCTGAAGCAGTGATGCCTGTGTAGTAACAAACCAGCTGTGACTGAAATCCTCACCCCCGCAGGTGAGGCACATACAAGAAGTGCGTAAGAGATTTTAAGTGCCTGTTGTGTAGAACTCTATGTTGTAGCTGCGAGTAAGGTGCTGTGATACTTAAGTTACATGCAGTCCATGTTTGTACAAGGCCAAAACACAGTTAGGAAACCTAGTCATTTGGGGCGTTTCTCAGGGAAATCACCTCAAATAGATTTGGTTGGCCGTTTCAATGCAGCAGGCAAGAAGGGAGCAAGTTGGCTCGTTCTTATAAAGAGGTGAGGACTGAGACACGTTAGTGCTGACAGTGTTGGGTATTTAGCAGTATTGAAACCCAGCTGTACCACTTCTCTAAAAGGATGTCTGTAAGCCGTGCTTCACAAGTACTTAATTTTCATACTAAAATCCAGATATAAATCCACTTTTCATTAACTGCCTTCATATTAAAGTCCAGGGACCAGTTGGACCAGACGGGTCAGTTTTGCTACAAAAACAGTAGCGGAATTGCCTTCATAATGCCATAATATTTCTCAGAGGTCTGTGTCACAACAGCCAGCATGTAGTCGTGTTCCACCCAGCTGGGATGGGAGTGCAACTAAATCACAGAGATCGTGGTCCCACAGGTGTCCACAGGAGCTTGGCTTTTGTCAAAAAGGAGTTCTACTTCATCCTGAGTGCCAGGTACCCAGATATTGGTTGCCCACAACATTTCCCAGCAAGTGTTAGGGCTCTCAAGAGACCCCAGCCCCACCTAGAGCTCTCAGAACTTCCAGGTTTTCAAGCCAGTTGTTTCTGCCTGCTGTTCAGTTCTCAGGGAAGCTAAAACTACAAAGTATTGGGATTAAGCAACCTCAGGGAACACCAAACATCTCAAAGCGCTGGTCTCCAAGGCTGGGGTGGTGTGAAGATACGCATTAATGCCATAATCTTGAAAAACTTGACATCCTGATTCTCAGGTAGATTGTCAAGGAATAAAGTGCCCAAGCTAGCAAGAACCAAGCCAAGCAAAGGCCTGTCAGAAACTGCCTGGAGAGGAAGTTTTGAAACTACCTTTTATCTGTCAGTAGAGTCACTCACAAAGTGCTTTACACAAATAACCTTTTTCTGGCAGAAGAGCTTCTGACAAGCACTAGTTTTCACAGCTACTTGGAAAGCTGCTGGTGCCAGCTGTTCCCACAGACGGAGCACCGGACTGGTCCCACCAGTTTGGTAAATCCCATGACTGACCGTTTCTGTATCTATAAAATGGAGATATGAAGAAAAAAAAGTTGCTTGCTTCGTAGATATGGTGCAAAGTTTCACTGTTTCCTAAAAGTGCTTTGAAATTCTCAGGTTAAAGAATTGGTGAAAGTACAAAGTATTCAAACATCTTAATAGAGCCGTTGCTAAAAACCAAACAAACAGAAACACAGGTAGCAAAGAGCTTATTAAGAAAGTAGTGGTATTTACTGGTGTTGTTTTTAGGAAGCAGTTACAGGAACAATACAAAATCAGCAGGTAAGATGAGAATTTGGTCTGCAGCTGCCTTGATGTTAAGTGTTTAAGTTAACGGAAGCATTGCTAACTACTAGTGGGTTTTACATTTTGTCCAGAAAAGTCGGCTCACTAATATAGATCATTTCCAATTTCTAGGGCAGTGTTCTCCTGGGCACTATTCTTCAGATGGTTTTAAACCCTGTAGAGTCTGTCCTCTTGGTACATACCAGCCTGAACCAGGAAGGACGCTCTGCTTTCCATGTGGCGGTGGGCTTGTGACCAAGTATGAAGGTGCTGTTTCCTTTCAAGACTGCGAAACCAAAGGTGAGTTTCAAATCTTTCCACAATTCGTATTCCTGCTGCTTGCCCTTTTGTTTGTAAGCTTCAGTGCCAAGGGGCTTTGAAAGGCTCCAAAACAAACATGGTCACTGCATGTAGAAACACGATGTGTGATTAAATTAGCTGGTCAGGAAATCGGTAAACTGGGAATGATCTCCCGAGGTCACGGAGACTGAACAGGCTTTATGGTTTACTTTGGAGTTTCCCACAGGCAGGTAGAGAGTCGGTGCTGCAGCTGGTGAGTGAGGCAGCCCCACTGCATGGCAAGAAATAAGACAAACTTGCATTAGATAATGCTTTAGCCTTCACATCCTGTGTATTTTTATTTACCAAGCTAGAAAAAGTAAACACTGCAGAACTTACGCAAAGTTAAGGATTGATTAGTAACGGGGTAGGCGGAAACTGTAAGCATGCAACATGTTCGGCCTTCCATATTGTCAACTTCCAGATGCCCAAATGCATTTTGGTTTAGTTGCTGGAATGACATGCTGGCCCTGGCAAACAGACACTAATGGAAACATCTCTCCTGCTATTGTGAAAGGCATTTTTATTGTTGAGGCAGATATGTGTCAGCTTCCATTTATTACAAACTCATTGGAAACCACTGCACTGGATACAGTAAGAGACATGTAGCCCATGTTATTAGTTTGTAAGGGTTTAGCTCTAGTCTTTGAAGATAATTCTAGTTAGAAGGTCCTTTGTAATAGGAAATAGAGGGAGCTGGTGTCTTTTTTACCTTTTATGGCCTAATAAGTGTATTGCAGAATGGGAACGATGAGGTGTGTCCAGGGTCGAGGGGAGTTCTCTCTGCACTGAAGATTGCTACTTCCTGAAAATAATCCACCTCATACCTTACAGTTCATTGTTCTCCTGGACACTACTACAACTCCACAACACACAGGTGTATCCGATGCCCTGTGGGAACATACCAGCCTGAGTTTGGTCAAAACTACTGCATCACCTGCCCTGGGAACACGAGTACAGATTTTGATGGCTCCACTAATGTTACACACTGCAAAAGTAAGTTGCATTTTTATTCATTGTGAGATGAAGCGTATCTTCAGATTTTAACTGCAGCTTGAAGGTTCCATCTGTCAGGCTGGACTTCAGTTCTGTATTTCCTAGTTAGCATATATTTAATGCCAGAGGGAGTAGTAAAAATTGGAAAAATGATGAGAAAAAAACCTGGAAAAGTACCACTTGATGCATATGATTGTTTGGGCTCTGACGTAATTTGGCAGAGTGCCAGCTTCAAGTTAAACTACAGAGTTCTAGTTTCCCAGATCCTGTAGGCTGCCTTGCAGTGACGTGTATTCCTCCGTGTCTCTGGAGAGCAGAGTGACTGCCATTCTTCTGCCTATCTTCTTCTCCGTATCTTCTATCAGAGTAACGGCCATTTTATAATAGTTATACATACTAGGAGATATGGTCCCGCACACTGCAATTGACAGATTGTCGCTCATGACGCTGAAATCTTATTGGCTTTTTTGCAGTACTCTGCTTCCTGTCTTCAGTTGCCATTTTAAACATCCCCAAGGATTCCAGTGCAGTTTTATTTGATCTTTCGTGAATGACTGATTCTTTTAGGCAAGCAATTTTTTCATCTCTAGCTTGCTAATTTAACATAATGTCTCTATAATAATTAGGTAATGTCATCTCAACTAACTATTCATGTGCAAGTCTGTTGTAAGTTTTCATTCTGATTATGTGTCATGTGTCTTTGAAGCCCTTCATCATTTCTAATTAGATATTTGTAAGGAATTTGAAGGCTAGGATTAAGGAAAATATTTATACATATATCTAGTTTTATGTGGGTGAGTAGGCCTGGAGAGATCAAGCTTAAGTAACTTCGTGAATCAGGCTTCTGTGCCAAATTCAGTAGGAGTTTTGAAAACTCAGAAAGTAAAACTGATCCCTCAGTGGAGATTCTGTATTAACAGGTTTAACCTAAGCTAAAGCAAGGCAGATCTGTAATCAGGATAAGGCTGGCTGTTAGGATCATCACACCCATTCAGCTAAATCAGGTTAAAAACTAGGTGAGGTTAAGGCAGAATTCCTTCTACGTGTCAGCATGGTCTCGGTGGTAAGCACTGTGTGAGAACCTCCACAATGGCGTCATGTTTACTTACCTGATTTCGTTTCTTAATCAAACGTTAAAGCAGCCTGAAGGAAGCGTTGAATCAGTTTATGCACCAGAGATTAAAGTTTTGCAAATCCGTTGGAGCAGCCCAGCAGATCAAGTATTCCCTCAAAGGCTTTCCATGCTAAACAAAGAGGCAGCCGGGGAACGTGTGCATTTCTACAGCCACAAGGAAGAGTTTAGACTTGCTCTTGACAGATCTAGAAAAACACTTCAAATTAGCTAATCGGCTAACACAAATGCTAATTTATGTTTTTCCACAGACCAGCACTGTGGAGGAGAACTTGGGGATTATACTGGCTACATTGAATCGCCCAACTATCCTGGAGACTACCCAGCTAACGTTGAATGCATTTGGAATATAAATCCACCCCCGAAGAGGAGAATACTCATCGTAGTACCTGAGATATTTCTCCCAATTGAAGATGAATGCGGTGACGTTTTAGTAATGAGAAAAAGCGGTAAGTTGCCAGGCATGGGTTATATAAATATTTATTGCAAACTGACTGAGGGGAAAGTTCATATTGAAGGGACAACTGTCTTCACCTATCCGGTGTTTTTAAAAGGATTGTTGAATGAACTGGCACAGCAAGTTAAAACAGAACATTCTACCAATAACAGTTAACAGAGCAATATTAATTATTCAAGTGTCTTGGCTGAATCACAGAGCAGTTAATGGGCTTCTGTCTGGCCCAATTATCACGTGGGATAAAGCACTGCCACTCTAGAAGTCAACAAATCTATGCTGTTATATCGGGAGAGCTCCCTCCTGTCATCTGTACAAACTGGGCTGTCTCTTACCCTTTGCAAGTATACATACGCTGCAGTTACTGCTGAATCTGTGCGGTGGCACAGGGTGGTACACCTGACACCCACAGGAAGTCCAGCGTCTTCCCAGTTTTATGTAGAGTGGGGGCTGCATTGTGTCTTTGATTATTAAGACATTCGACAACTTCTGAAGTTAAGGCAGATGCATTCCTTCTTCCGCCCTATGTAGGCATCCACGTTGTGGTGATCTGTTGCTAAGCTTCCAAGGAGCACCAGACCTAAAAGGCCGTTGTTTATAGGGAGGTTTGCTTAATACAGCATATTTTACTTGTTAAAACAGTGTATTTTATTTGCTAAAACAATTTTCACAACTTTTTTATCCTTGAGAGCTTGTGTTGTCATCTCTATATATCAGATTAGTACAAGAAAAAACCTGCTCACTTGAGATGGAAATAAATTATATCTGTCCAGGTCAGCTTTTTAAAAGCAAAGCAAAACAAATCAGTTTTCCTTCTAATCCCAAACTGTGGTTCCAACAGTGAGTAAAGCCAAGCACATCAGGGAAAAGTTTGACTTCCACCTCAGTACCAATAGCAGTACCAAAACAGCACTGGAAAATGGAGTTTTTCAGAGTCGTGCTTTGTGATCACTGGATGTTTGGCATCATAAGAGTAGATCTTACAAATATTTATCATAGTTCATGCAAGGTCAGCTGCTGACAGTACTGTGTAAAAAATGATGGCACTTCCAGATTTACAGTTAGATTTTCTTCTTCGCACTTCAGGAATCCAAATCCCATTCAGTTCAAAAGGTCCCTTTTTGCTAACATTGGTGAAAGTTGAATCAACCCTAGCAACTTCAGATTTCAGGTTACACTTCTTATTTTCCCTAATTATGCTGTGGCTATGGAGTGGGGTTTTTTGAACTAGGTAAGAAGCTGTATTTTCCTTTTGTTTGAAATTCATTTCAACTTACAGGAGCCTCATGATACGTCCATAATGATTTGAAGACATCCTGCCCCCTCCATCTGTTACGTTAGGGACAAACGGGGGTCGTTCTGTTTCCCAGCTATTAGCTCTGTTTCAGTGTAGATTAATGAAGTTTTCTTTTCAAACCTACAGCCAGGTGGTTTGCACTGGGAGGTACTGGTCCATTATGGTCCCAGTAAGAAAGGCACTTAGACATTTTAAATGCTATTTATTAGAGCTGTGATATAGGGAGAGGATAGTATAGATAATCTTACATCCCTTTGGACAGTGGGAACTATAGGCAGTGGAGCACTGAATGGGCCCCGATCCACGTGCAGCGTGCTGGGCAGAGCCTGTCCACGGGAGAGATTTTGCCCTTTCACTCATTTGAGCTACTACAGGATTCTCTTACAAGGAAACAACTCTATTTATCATTTCTACTGTCAAAGAGAAACAACATTCTCATGAGCACATCTTGCTGCACTTTCAGATAAAGGCAAGGCCACGCAGTAACATAATCACCGGTACCAAGTGGGAGCCGCCTGCAAGTTCCTCTCGTTACGACGAGCTGGCTGAGGTTCTCCTGCAGCCATGGGATTTGTGCAGCAGAGCACTGGCCTGAAGGCCACGCAGCACAGCACAGGCTGTTTGGTGGATCCTTAACTCCTCGGTGTGCAATGCTGTTTTGGTCAGAATCACCACACCAGGCTATTACGTTCTGAAAAGTGGTTTATTGCTCACAGATGAACTCCCAAAACTGGGCATGTAAGGAGCTGGCTACCACACCTGCCGGGGGTGCCGATGACTTGTTCTTACCTATCGGGGCCCAGCATATTGGAACCTTGGAATTCAGTGCTAGAGTAGTACACAAAGTAATACTGATAGTAATTTTATAATGTAAAAAATTATCTCTGGCACCTCACTGTATACTTAAGTTTCTTGCTGTGGGACAGAGGGGTTCTCACTACCTTTGTGGAAAAACTTACTTTTCCTAATGAACAGATAAAGACTATGTCCCTTCTATCACAAAAACCTTCTGCTCGCAGGAGTACGTCAGCTGAGAAGTGTCTTGTCAATTCATCATTTCTGATCTCTAGATCACGAATGGTGCAAAAAGTTATGTTATAAAGAACATTTCTTAGAACGTTTCTTTATTTAACCTTCTTTCTAGCTTCTCCTACTTCAATTACGACATATGAAACGTGTCAGACTTACGAGAGACCTATTGCTTTTACCTCAAGATCAAGGAAGCTCTGGATTCAGTTCAAGTCAAACGAAGGAAACAGTGGCAAAGGATTTCAGGTCCCCTATGTGACTTACGATGGTAAGAATGGGGTTGTTTTCCACCTTTGTGTTATATCTGAATTACAGAATACTGTCCTTTAGAGTCTCTCTTACACTGATTACAGGAAGCAAAAAATGAAGGAAAACTTGATGTAACTCATTTTTAGTCCAGTGAATTACTTTAAAAGCAGTTGCAAAGACTTTGAAATAATACCTCTTCTAATACTTTAAGGATGGACAGCAAGTTACACAGAATTCTTTACACTTGATTCTTATCCCACTGAATTCAACAAAATCTTGTTAATTGGCATGTATCATATGTGTAATGAGAATACCATTAATTGCTGTGCATTTTAGGAAGCCCCTTCATCAAGTCCTACTGGTAACCGACACAATTTTGAAACGTATGAATTAATAAAATCACAAGTCCAACAGAGAAAAACAATGATGCAAAACAAAAATACCCTTTCAGAAATCACTTTCATAAATCCACATTTTAAAACAGTCTGGCTTGTCATATAAATGATGCATGAAACTGTATATTTTGGGCTTTGGGATGATTTCTGTTTTGATGAAACAAAGACTTTTCTGTGAGACCTTTGGCAGCTGTTAGTCCATCTCTTTTCCAAACACCAATGCGATTTTGCGAATGATGAGAAAATCTGTATTAAGCTGGTCATTGAGGAATCAAAATGAGAGCTGTTCTCAGGGCAGAAAACGAGGATCTGTTCCTGACTGTGCTGATGACTTCACGTATAACCTTTGACAGTTATCTGATAGCCCTGGTTCTTCTTTCTTCATCTCTAGAATACAGATAATGAATCGGTGTTATCTGGAGGCAGTAGTTTTCTAGGGCTAAGTTAGTATTTATATGGATAATTCAAAATTACTTTTCTAAAGCAGTACAAAATTTTAATGTGATTAGCATAGATTACAACAGCTCAAGAGACACTGAACAATTAACTGGATACTAAATTACTCAGCTCTGTCTTGAAGAGAAGGTCTAGCTAATGTCTGGCTGTTAACCTCCCAAAGGATGTCACCAACAGTCACTCAACTTAGCTTTATTTTTCAGAGGATTACCAACAGCTGATAGAAGACATTGTTCGAGATGGACGATTATATGCATCAGAAAATCATCAAGAAATTCTAAAGGTAAGAAAATCGTGCTTTATCTTAGGATAACCAAGAATTCCTTTTACTAAATATTTTCTCGAGATCGTTCTCATTACCCTGATGGGGTCATAATATTTAAACCTCAAGTGTGACCCCAAACTAAATTCCCTGTCTTCTGAGGTTTGTGCTGGTATTTGGAGTAGCACAAAATCAGTAGCTCAGTTGGGCTGAGCACGTGCGCACATCCTTAGCTGAATCGGGAACTAAATGAAATGTATGCTAACATGATTGTATGTTAGAAAAATCAGTTAACCAAGAATGAAAAACCTATTGTTTGAAGAGCCTTCTTCACCCTCAGTCTGGCATGTGTTTAAATGAGTCATTAAGTTAGAATTTCCTGTGCATTAAAAAATATATTTACCTAAATCACCGGCCTGCCTCAACAAGACACAACTGTAATGTAGCGTTGTAAGCTGTCCATGAAATAGTTTTTCAAAGGCACAAGCAAAACATTGGAGAGACTTGTGGAGGAAGGCTGGTGGGCTGCCACCTGTAACGACTGACTGATTAAAACTGAAGAAAGGCTGTTCAGAAGGCAAAATTCAGCCTTGTAAATGCACAGTTTGGAAGGACAGGAACTGATTAACAGCCAGCTCCCCTGGCCGTGCCTGCCCCAGCCCTGACAGTGTTCTCCCACTGGAGCTTTGAGGTTGCTCACGTCCCGGTGTGTACGGTCATGCGCAGGCGCAGATGAAGCTCTGAATCAAGACTTTACCAAGGTACAGGAGAAGGTCCTGAAAGAGCTCAGCAGCACTGGAGACCAGCCTTCTCTCTTGTTTGGGGAGGGAAGGCCCTGGAGAGCAGCGTGAAATGGGCTGGAAGGGCAGTCAGAGGCAGTTTGCAATTCTAATGTCTAACTTCTGCGGCTGGTTTGTGGTTAACCCAGCTGCCACCCTCTCAGCTCAGAACCTTCCAGGAACACTAATTGCAAAAAAATGTCCGGCACAGTAGTAGGATTCATCAGTATAAAACTCCACAGCGGCATGGAGTAGTTTCCTTACAGTGCTTTACCCAGCATCAAGTTTTGAAAAAAACCCCTGGTGGTTGTTGATTAAATTTGAAACCTGTGCAGACACTAAATCCAAACCCTATTTTTATCTAATATATATGTTGTCTCCCACAGGACAAGAAACTGATTAAAGCTCTCTTTGATGTACTGGCACACCCACAAAACTATTTCAAGTACACAGCACAAGAATCGAAGGAGATGTTTCCCAGATCATTTATAAAGCTACTGCGATCAAAAGTTTCCAGATTTCTACGACCATACAAATAGTCTCCTGGTATTCAGGTTTTGGTTATTTCGCATTCCTGTCAAGTATTGTCTTTTCTCCATAGTAGAAACATTTGCTACTTTGAAGGCTCTTTTTTGCAGTCTTTGTTTTCAATTGTATATTGAAGAATACCTATAATGTTTTATAATCCTTAAAAGCCAATGTTCTGAATGGGATTTTTACTACAAAAAAAAAAAAATCTGTGCATCCTTGAGTGCATCTGGTTGAAGATCCAAATTTGTGTCTGCACTAGTGTATCTTCACTCTCCATTTGAAATTACATCATGTAGAAAATATTCTTTCTAGCTTCTTATTTTTCATCAACAATAACTTTTGTCAAAGCAAAGAAGGAATCTATTCCAATCTGATTGAACTACCTGCAGATAAGTTCTGTTGTAGAAAGAAGTATGTAGTATAAATGATATTTGGATTTTGAATTGCACTTGAAGTTTATATTTGAATCTTTAGAAGAAAACAAAACAATCGAAATTTTGCTATTTCTCATTTGTGGCTTAGTGGAACCTCTGTCCCAGTAGAAACCAAAAGGGAAAAAAAAAGAAGAAAGAAAAAAAAAAAGAAACAGATGTATGATTTTGGTTTATGAATTACGTAAGATTGAGTCCCATGCCCTAATGCCCTAAAGTTTTTATCTGTCCTCTTCTAAACTTCTGCAGAGGTTTGCCACTGTCAGTTACTTCATTGAAACAGATTTAGCTCTGGATTTCCATTGGTCCCTTTGAAGGCATTTACTGTAGGATAGGTGAGAAATGAACAACAACAGTAGTAGGCTGTTTTTCTTTCCGTTATAGAGCATCTAATTAAGTACAATATATAAATATATAAATATATACTTCTATTTGTGGGTACATTAGTAATGTTATCTTTAGTTACTGTAAATATTATTCATGCTTAAATCTCTACTCCCGCACACCCTATTTACTCATATCTATTTGTAACTTTGCGTAGATGATTAAATGACTTCTCCAAGTGCTTCTCACTTCCGTTAACACCAAACTGAAGCCTTTTGAAGTTTTATAATACAGGATAATGGTTTACTCTGGGACAGTCTCCTTCAACATACGTTATTCCAGGAAAAATAACATCAGTTAAGATGCAGCTGCTGAGGGTCAGCTATTGCCTCTTCTTTGGGCACCCCTCACATCAGCCACGGGGCCCATCAGCCACGGGGACTCTTGCAGACAGTATGGCCTGCAGGAGCGCCTTAGCCTCATGGTCAGGGCCTCGCCACAGAGAGACAGGTACTGATGGGTTAAGATGATGATAAATTCTGTGTTTCCTGATGTTTCCTGGCACAGGAGCTGATTTCAAGGAGAAAGTAGATATTTTTATTAGCATTTCAGTCTCTTTACTTTTAAGTCCCTTCCACTTGTATATCATTCTCCCTTTTGATCCTACAAGTCTATTATATGGAGAAATGAACTATCACGCCAACATCCTTTCAGAAAAAGACTAACATACAGTTTTGCTTCACTGCATCTTTCTTGCATACCTACCCTGTAGTTTACAATACCCTTGGATGCTCTCAAGACATACGTTAAGGTTACGGTTATGGTGGTTATGGTTAACTTCTTACACTTTTTTTTGTCTTTGACCAAGTACTGTTTAAATTTGCAAAGTTGTTTTTGTTGGCTAAAAGTGGTTGAATATCCCATTTCTACGAAACAGTTTACGTGTTTTGTTGAGTTTTCCTGCTTCGACCTCTTATAATTTTGCTTGCCTTCTTTCCTGTTCTGTTGAAGAGTATAATTTTTTTTCTTTCTACGCCTGAACAGTTTCAACTTAGGGTCTAACAGTTTGTATTTTTCACTCATGGATCTTTTTGACAAGCTTTCTCTTTAATATATATGTATTTATATATTAACTCTCATTCCAAAATGTAACATCTCCATAAAAGTCCTTTTGAAAGGCTGTTAAACCTAACTTTTTTGAGGATGTTGAAACTACTTTTATTAAATATTCATTATGGGTTACTAAAGGTGGACATTCAAAGGAGAACATAGCATCAGTCCTAGATTCAGTGCATGCCTGGAATGAAAAAAGTTACATGTATTTTCTTCTTTAACAGGAGTTATTTGTAGAAAGAAATTAAACTGTAAAAAAGCAAAAATCTTTTTAGGTACTCAGTCATGAATTAGCGTATAGCTAAAAACCTACTTCAGCCAAACAGTATTTCGAAGTCTGGCAGGTTATCCAGAGTGATTAGAATGGGTCGGGACTGGAGGCATCCTACTGAAAGATATGAAGAATAAGATATGAAAGATGTGGAGAAAAATAACTTCCTTGTTTGCTGAATGATTTGCAGTGATATTTAGTACTTCAAATTTCAGTGAGCAAACTTTGGAACCTGATGCTGTGCAGTGAATTTAGGAAAATCCTTGCTAAACTTTTTGCTTAGCAACCCACATTTGGACATAATACCACTGTATGACACTGGCGTTAAGCAGGACAAGCCCTGTTCCTCTCTGGAACCAGGCTGAAAGTAATTGCCTTATCAGTCCAGAAACTCCTGGCAGCACCGTAACATTTTGAAGGTTCTTGGCTACGTGGGGAATGCAGTGCCAGGTTGTGACTACAAGAGGGACGTGTCCCCGTTGTGACAGCTGTCAATGGGACCTTGGTACAGCTGTGAGAGGACTGGCTGCATTTAGCTCCGGTACAACTCGCCGTGACTTACAACCACGTTAGGCAAAATCAGGGATTTGTCGAGTTCATCCTGGCGGACAGCCTGAGACAGGGTGCTCGGAGACTTCTGTAGCAAACACAGACTTTGTGTTGCTGAAAGCAGCGAAAGAAAGAGAATAATTTGGCCTTCAAAAGTATACAGTGAAATGCTGAACATACAGGGGTTTCATGTGTGATATATTTATAAAATTAGTCAGGTTTCAGTGTTTGCACCTCTCCTTAGAAATGCCCTTGGATGTACAAATTTCTAATGAAATAAATAATTACAAATGGTATATCAGGACTGTCTGAACCGCTTTCAGCTGATTTGTACAACAGGGAAGAATTTTTACATCAGCTCTAAAAATTAAAATTGCTTTGACTTTGATACTAGATTCATAGTTACAGAAACTGGCGGTCATCAAATAGAAGGTGAGCTCAGCTCTTCATTTGTTAATGCAGGTGTAGGATGTCTTCATGGTCAGAAGTCAGAGAATATATTGCTACTACACAATAACAGTACAACAAGGAATGTCTTTTTCTATGGAGAAGACCTAGACACATGTAGGAATCAAAAACTATACAAGGAGAAATATGGCTGCCTTTAAGAAAACCAGTTTCATGAAATGAATCAATGCATCGCAGAATATAAAATTTTGGCTTTTACTCTAAATGTGAAATATTACATTTAAGTGCATTCAATAAATACAGCCCTGTATCTGTCCTTATAGAATTATGCATTGCGTGCAGGATAGGTGCATGTGTTATTACAGGAAGGCTGAAGAAGTGTCCGTTAGTGATTGCCCAATTCCACGTCACAAACTGAGCTTTGTGTTTTCAATTTCCAGGTGCCTGTAGGCTGAAAAGCTGCACCTGTAGCACTTACCATTTTAAGCCTCTCCTTCTGCTTTAAATACTGCACTTATTTTTAGTGAGGTGGTGGTGAATAATCTCTAAACATTCTTATGTGCCACCAAATCACCGCCTGCATACCTGCTGCGGTCCAGGAGACTGCAATTATCAGAAGTTGCTAATCAAGCCCTAAGCCGTGCTGCGACATCGTCAGTGATTGCCTGGGTGCCTGTCATTTGAGTACAGGAAGCATCAGGATTCAGCATTCAATAGATTGCCGCCTGCATCTTGCCTGCAATAGTGAGGTTTATTCTGACTGAAGAATTAGCTCACTGAAACGGGATTTAAAGCCACTGAATTCTTCTTTCAGTCCATTTTCTTGCCTTCTTGCCATGCCTGCCTTCCTCCACTCTACATTAGATTTTTAGCTAAAGACCATTTCTTTTAAAAAGAAATTTATTTCCTCGTTGTGCCTCCCCCCCACAATACAGTTAAATCACAGCGTGTTATAACTGCTGACAATTTAGACTGATCTTTCCTACACATCAGCTTCATCCTAGGGTAAGCTTACTTAAAACCAGGTTACCTAGTAAGCTAGATTTAGTTTAGTGTAAGTTTAGTTTTAGACTAGCTGAAATAAGTACGGCCTTGGTTGCAGAGTGTTCAGGGAGTCCGCATTCTGAGTTGTCAGCTGGTTTTGAAAGAGCACGGCTCGCTAGAGTCCCCTGTAAGCAGAATGCAAGGATGATGCCACATGAGTGAAATGCTGAACATACTGCGTTAAACATTCAAGGAGGGAAGTCAAACCCCTCCCCATGCCCCTTTGTAAGCGTGCCCAACAGATCTATCAGGTCAGTCTTATCTATGAACTGCCCGGTTTTAATCTGGCAGAAAACAAGTTACGAACTTCAGGAGCAAAAGTAGCAGTATGATTTTTATACAGGAACAGCTGACGGGTCTTTGCCAGCAAAACTTAACCACTCTGTGACAGTTCCCATGTCCGGACTCCAATTACCTTTGAGTGCTCTTAAAAAAAGAAGCTGGAGTGAAATCTTCAACAACAGAATCCAGTGGCAAATTTCTCAGCCACCTCAGGGGTCTGGATTTTCCCTTTGCTAATGGTGGGAATGAGCAACACACGCAGTTACTTGTATCTGTGTCATGAGTTCAAGTAGTTGCATTTTTTTCATAGTTTGAAACCACTGATTGATAGGAATAGTAGTAACTGGAGAAGTTCTATAGGCTCTCAATACTTTGAGACTTCAATGAAATAGTTTTCTAGAGTGAGAGACCGTTGTAAGCACTTGGGGGGGAAAAACAAAGACTTCTGTCTCCCATAAGAATTTATGGAAGAAGGGAAATTTCTGTAAGGTAATATAAACTTATTCCTCACTATGAAACCTGGATTCAGCCAGAAGTCTCACGTTTCTATCATAACATTTTTTCATCTGAATAGAAACAGACTGAGAAATAAACTCCTAATGTCAAAAAACTGTTATCTAAGTACCTGAATATATACAATTCCAGGTTTTTTTATTTCATTTATTTATTCTGTTTCATCACTAAGCTTTTAATCTATAAAATTAATATGTAATATACAAGAGTAAAATGTACAGAAGTACCTTTAGATGTAATAATTTAAACCATCTGTATTCAGAAAGCAGAGATAACAAGTTTAAAGATATACAAACAATTGCAATTCAATTTTAGATTAATTTCTCAATATCTAGAAAAAGAAGTGGCTTTGCTTAATTAAACTTTATTTTAATGATTGTGAAAATATCTTTGTTAGAGTTTGTTTTTGTTACTTTTTTAATTAAAATTATTTTGTAAATATTGTTTTCAATGTTTTATACCTTAGAAAGGCTGTTAATTTGCATTGACAGCAGCAGATATCCAACAGGATGGTTACAAAGGTACTTGAGGAGACTGGGGTGGATGTGGTCAGTACTCAGATTCATCCCTCCAGAGATCACTGCTCCTGCTCTTTCTGCAGACTCACTGGTGCCATAGGAAGGGTTCTCTGGGGCAATTTAACCTGCTAATTTTCACAGAATTGACTATCAAGCGTCGTTCAGAAGTGCTCAACATCTTGATAGCATATAAAGGATATCTATTTTACAGTTAGTTCTTCTAGTTCTTCTACTGTTGTTAGGGTAAGAAACAACCCAAAATTCGCAAGTTAAAGGGAATTCAAAAGATGTGCCCACATATAGTACAAAGACAGGGAAAGGAATGGTGTCTCTGTGCACCTAGGGAGCCAGGAAAGTGATAAAACCTCATATTGGATGGGATCATAGAGCCTTTTTTAGGCAAAACTGCCACTGAGATCAGGGGTAGTTTCACCTGCATAAAGTTCCGTATGTTGTGTCTATCATCTGTTAAGCAGGAATTTCTATAGACTAGATTTCAGGGGAAGATATCTGTACGTGTAATACTGGTTTCTGTACCAATTTGCTCCGTGTAAATCGCTGGGCACAAGTGACATTTTGAACTAAACCCTCATAGATGCTGCTGGGAATTCTAAGCTTTATTATGAATGTAAATTATGTACAAACAGCTATTTCCATATGAAATGTACCATGATAGTTTAGAGCAAAGATAGTGAATAACTGTACAAAATTTGATACTTAGAAATAAAATACGGTGGTCTAAGCTTTACCAATATTTTAACAATACTGTCAGATTTGTAGTAGAAAATGTTGTTGTAAATGTACCTTATAAGAAAATACATTTCCTTTTGCCTCTGTATATTAATAGCTTTGATTTCTATGTCAAAGCTCAAAATGAAGCATGTAATAAAACTTTTGTTAAAAACACTTTCATAATAAATGTAAAATGGAATGGATACCCCTGCCTGGCATTTATTTGTGTGCGTGGAAGAGGCTCCATGCACCAGTGTAATGTAGACAGGAATCAGAAGAGAACAACTCTTTTTTGATAGCATTTACCTATTTCAGTCTAATTTTCATCTTTAGGCAACAGAGAGCTTTTTCTCTCTTATCGAACAGCTGGAGTTTGTGAGTGCTGGGACACTGAGTTAAGTTCCTTCCAAATACACTGCAAGGAGACTTTTTCAGAGGAAGAAGAAATCCTGGCTACAGCAAAGCACATCACCAACATCCCTCCAGGACCTTTAACCATTTTTTTCAAACAACTCTGTATATCGTGCAGGTGGCCTTTCTCATGCCCCTCTGTTGAGAAACTGCCTCAAAAAAAGAAAGAAAGAGAAAGGAAGCTCTCTTCCACTGGTGGGCCTGATGGGCTGTCCTACCACAAGCTCCCGAGAAGACTGGTGACTTCCCAACTCACCTGTTGCTTCTCCCACTGAGGACTAGGTTGAGAGGAAAATATGCTTGCACACAAAATGCTGATTTCAAGAGAAATCAAAAGTGTAGAAGTGTAGAAAAAGTGTATTTGCCCAGGCCCTCCTTGCTGCTGAACTTTATGATGACAGGTACACTTCTGGAGTCAAAGATTACAAAGTAAGTAGAATTTGTACCATCAGTGACGGCAGTGAAACTCCTGATTCTGGTAATGATGAAAATGGATGATGGCAGGCTGACAAAAAATAGACCGTCTGTATTGACACCAAAGCTCGGTTAGATCTGCTTTAAATCATCTTTTGCAGCTTAAGAAGAAGTGCAAGTTGTCAGTAAGGGTACACAGCAGGCTAGACCAGACAAAAAGCAGGGCTGTTATTAATTCAGTTGATAACACCTGATAACAGGTTTGCCTCTCAGCAGTGCTTGTTAGATGAACACAGCCTGCGGAGCATTATAAACGGTCCAGCAGCCACCTACTGTAGAACAGACGGGAGACTTCATATACCAGTGCGGTGTGCGGCATTCTCCTGATTCTCTCATGTAAGCAGTTAATCTTGTTAAGAGAAAGCATTTATCATATGATGGTACGCTCCACTGAGCTTATACGTGTTGTAAACGATATAAATACTATTAGTATGACTGATGACTATTGGTGTCACCAATAGGTTTGAAAGGCATAAAGAGAGAGACGGCTACATTATGACTGGCTGCAAAAAAATCAATTACTGCCTTTTTCAGCTAGTAGCAATCCAGTTAGGTCATTAGTTATCCTCATTACGCTGGAAAATACAGTATCACTTTTATCAGACTACAGATGGCGCGATCTGAGATGGTGCTCAGCTGTCTTTATAGCTTCAGAGTTTTAAAGGAGTAATAGGAAAAGTCAGCTCCTATCAAAGACAGAGAAAAGCTGAACTCAAAAACTCCTAATGGTCTAATTAATTACTGGTGATGAAGCACTTGTGTAAAAGGGCAGAAGCCACTGAAAGTTCAGCAGTTGTGACAACATGCACTTGATTAGATTCTAATTTACTGAAATAGGCACTGCCTGGTGAGAATTGCAGAGGGATCCGTTCTAATTTCAGATCTTTCCATGACTTCCCAACAAGGTCACAAAACAATGGTCTGATGAAAGACACCCCAGCATGACCCAGCAGGTAACTGAAGGCAGACTGGGCATAGATTTAATTTCTCTTTGTTCAGCCATCAACATTGACTGGTTCCTGGTGTCACAGAAGGGCTCTGTCCCGCGCAATCTTAGTAAAGGGCTATTTTTGTCTCTTAAAAAATAACATCTAAATGAGCAGTCAGCTGTGAATCGCTGGCAACAGGTCTCCAAATCTTCATCTAAGTTGCAAACCAGACTTCATTCCCAGAGCATTTTTAGGAGACACTCCCTGCCCAGGTGCATTTTCTTTCTCCCTCTGTTTTACGTAGCTGTGCTTGAACTCCTACAGCACATGAAGCTAACAATGGGCTGCAGTCTGCTTTCTGCTGCCCATGAGTGCATCTTGCTGCTGCTGTTGCTGCTTTGTGACCCAACAAATTTCCCTCTATCATGCTGCTAGGCAGCCAACATGAACAGAGATGCACTTGCTCTAGGTAGCCACAGGCTAGTTTTGCTACAAAATGTTTCTATGTTTAAAACATAAATCAAGAGATGTACTGTAAGTGCCCATCTCTGCATTTTATCCAGTATGGTATTTATTTTGGAGTCAGCGCTGTTACCAGTCACAGCTTTTTTATGACCATTTGAGGAGATCCCTCACTGACGAGCTGGAGAGCCCCAACATCGCCTGAGGAGATGGATGCGGGGCACCTGGCCCATCAGCATCCCAAGCCACTCCAGCACGAAGGTGACACACATACCAGTTGTCACCTGTGTGCCTGATGACACGCGGTGAGCTACACCACATTCCAATACCACTTCTTAATGTGTAGAATAACATCACCTCCAGCTCACTTGTACTGTGTGTGCCACAGTATTCCTACGTAACAGTCATACTTTTATAAAAGTAATATATTAGACGACACGCTATGTATGCCTAAAGACACAGGAAAGGGAAGAACAGGGATCTGCCTGTTTGAAGGCACACTTCAAACTGCAGCACTTGTGACAACTGGCAGCCTCCCTCCACCCCAGTTCTGCGTGGGCAATGAGAGCACATCTTTGAAATTAAAACACTGCACTTGCCAGCATGTGTTACGTCAGCGCATAATGTAAAGGCAGTAAATACCTTTCTTGGGGGATGCAATAAGTAAAAGTATTGTTTGTGCCAGACAATTAGTTTGGCTTACTATCCTTAAGACACTGATCTCTTGTCAGACCTTTAGGCCAGAGACCAAGTCCAACCTGCTGAGGTCATTCATCTGCCTGCAAGCTGCCCTCCATGGCTCTTTTACTCCAGGGCCTTTTCCAAACTCCACACTCACATGGGCACCCGTCCCAAGATCAAAACATGGTTTTCCCTCCTCACTTGGCTGCCCATCCAGCCACACAAGGGACAGTGCAGCCCCACTATCACACATTGGCAGGGTATGGGAGAGACTTCATGGAAGGCCCTTGATGGACTCCAGCTGACAGGTGAGTAAATTTAATTAAATTCAGTGCTTTATTTTTCTGTCCTCCTTCTGTCAGTGGCTCATCTTCTAGCCATGTCATATGCAGAAATCTTTTCTACAGCTGTACACGCAGCATTTGTGCACAGCTACATGCCGCAACGTTACTGCAGGCCCAATGCTCTGAGTTGATGACCCCACGGCTGTCTGAGCCTTAGGCTGCCCATCACAGAGTCATGCTCACAGCCTCACAGCTGGTTGCTGTCACTGCCTCTGCACAGGTTCCTTGCCAGGTGAGGGCAAAAAACAGTCAATGCTGTTTTGGGGATCCTTGCAGTTGGAGGGATGTAGTACCTTTCCAAAAATGTACCTGTCCACAAAAGCAGGTAAGCAAAAGCTACACACAAGCACTGCTATTTTGAAGCAGAAGAATACATTTTGCATTCTTGTAACACCATCTATGAGGTTTTAGGCTTGTAGATACAGCTATGATAAAGTATTGACAGCAAATGATGTTCCTCTTATCTAAGCCCCTATCTCAGCTTTCCATGCTTAGAAGTTCTAGTTTTACTGTTGAGAAAGTTGTTTGTTTGAAAGCAAATGGTTTCTTTGATAACATATTACAGCCTTTATTGCACAAGAAATATGTCCCCTCATCTCCTTTTTATTACCATGTTAAGGGTCGCTTCTGCCTCTTACGTCCCTACCTCTCTCTGGGAGAAGGCTTCCATGACATGCTGCCAAAGAGGAAGCTTCTAACGTGAAATAATAGGAAAATTAAGTGGGGAATGCACATCTGATCTATAGGGATCAGATAGCCATAATCATTTCGAATAAAGCCACACAACGTTGTAAAACTCTACCTGTATTTGTTGGAGGCCAATGCTGCTTTGTGTGGTGCTAACTCATGATAAATTCCTGCTACGTGCTGCTAGAGGGCAGGAAGTAAATAAGGAAGTGGTGGATAAGTCATCGGCAGTGCTGTGACAGAGAGGCACAATGGCTGCATGGGTTGGCCCCCTACAGATTGTGCCAGAAGGCTAAATCCTCTTATTTTAGACTGGGGTAGTGCTAGTAAGCTCAGCCTTGCTGAGAACTTCTTGGATTCTCTGCAAATACCTATGTAAAATAACCCATTAAATTTAACAAGCACTTTGCCTGAGTAAGGACTGCATTATTCAGGCACTGTAAATTAGTCACTCTTCCTAAGAAAACAGAGTAATATACTGTGGTAACTTTTTCTTTACAAAGATTACCCACAAATACCTGTTTTCATAATGAGAGGCTGACAGTGGTATCTCTGGGCTACGGCTCTGGCACCACAGCTGATCTAGGCTGCAGAGGAGGAACATCTGCTCCTGAAAGCCTCACTGTGCAGCTGGCGGCTGAAGCGGTGATGGCAGAGTGGAGAGCGCTGGACTTCGCTCCCTACTCCAGGAATTACTCCTGTTGTGGAAAAACAGCAAAAAAGTTGGTAGGCTGCCAAGGACAGCAGTTGAGTAAGATCGCATTAGGTAACTGTTGGACAAAGTCAGGAAACCGCCCACTTAAGAGTTGCTTCTGTGTCTCAGGGTCTTATCTTCCCTAACATCCAGTGACTCTGACTGCGTTTTATCATTACTCGGAGTTTATCAGCAGCACTGTAGCCCGCCCCCAGACCTGCAAATGCACCCAAACAGCCTGGAACCACAGAGAGCTGGCCAGTGGCCAGAACTCCTACCTGAAGAGAGGTGGAAGTGCAAACAAGCACTGAGAAAGCACCTGCCTGCACTTGGGGAGAACAAGAATTATGTAAATCTCATGTTGGAGCAGGATCACATTCCCCTTGCCTCCAGACAAGGCATGATCAGTGTAGCTCTACCGAACAAATAAATGAAAATACCTCCCACTTTTCTTACTTGGTCTGCCTAGGGAAAAAAGGTTGACTTTTTTTTCTTTTTTAGGTAATTAAGAAGTTTGACTTAACCGTAAAATTATTATTGTATATTTTCTGGGAACTTTCTTATTTTAATAAAGTCATCTGGCAAAAAAAGAAGCAAGCAACCAGTTCAAATTAGCAGTAGTAAACACTCCCAACTTGAGACAGCATTCGGTGTAGTGAGCAAAATCTATGCAAAAACCCCAAGTTGTGTAACTGGATATACACAACATAGGCTGCGTAGAACTGTATCATGTTGTGTGCATATATTATATGCTATCAGGTACTGAGTCTATGGCAAAGGGAAGGGTGGCACTGGGAACCTCGTTGGTAAGCAGGATCCCCATGGACTGGTAAGTGATCTAGTCTCCACATTTTATAATACTAGGGCAAGATCACCACCACAGCCATCCTCTTTTTCCAAACCACAATATAAGCAAGAATGTCCTCAAACTCAGAGTAGCATGGCAGGAACCTGGTCAAGGAACACTGGAAATACAACTATTTTTTGATCGTCTGCTGTTTAATCAGGTAGGTCTCCTTAGCAGCATCCTAGCAAAGCCTTTATGCTGGGGAAGTGTGGGAACACAGCATGCGGTGAGGCAGACACAGTCTCAGGCAAAGAGGACGATTTGCCTGTATTTACTATTCAGATGTCCGACCTGAGAACTGTGCTAGATCCTCAGCTGCAGAACAGTGACATATAGTTACAGCACGTAGGCATCATTTTCAACCTCTTTCTTCTCTCTCTGTGCCTGGCCAAGCTATTGCAGCACTTTAACTTAAGGACCCTCCACCTGATAGCCCTGTAATAATGTGGGGAGAGGGATTGCTGCTCTGGGTAGTTACATAGGACACCAGTCCAGCAACCTAAGACAGGGCAGTGAGCAAAGAGGTATTTCTTCAACGTAACATTCAGGTATATTCTCCACTGACCACACTCCATGAATTTGAGGCTTTCTTGACCACTTACTGACCCTAAAATCCTGTTTCTAGAACCTGCCTTTTATTTCTAGGGCTGTCGGACACCCCTCCCAGCGTGGTGCCATGCTGCCAGCACGAGCAGCACTGAAGTCAGATCCTGGCTCGATTTCAGGATAGGCTGGGAGGAGAAGCCATTTCCACAGTACCTGGAGCAGACAATCCGCCAAGGAAGCACTGCAGTCATCCCTAGCAGCAGCAGCAACTCTCGGCCAGCCACAAAAGCAGGCCTGCGTTCCAAGCAGCCACCAATGTCGGACACCGTGTTTTGCTCTCATAGCTTTATAACCATATATGAGTTGAGGCCAAAGCTACCAGTAATGTTTAGGAAGCCTCAGGTTAAACTGGTTTTGGCTATTCCCTACAAAATCTGAGCAGGAATGGATATTCTTAGCAATGTCTTCTAAACAACCCAAGAAAAATACTGGGAAGCCACCTCCCTTCTACAAGCACCTGCAAAGAACACATCTCCCTCTTACACTGACAGATCTTTAAGACAGGCCTACTGTTAAAGTTCAGTTGTCAAAGTTTTTTTAAAAAAAGCTTTAATTTTAAAAATTACTGTTTGGCACCATATGTGGTGTCAGTTTTTCCTCTGCACATATAACTCAAAGGGAGGGTTTCCTGTGGCTGTGGCAGGCATTAGCCCGTCATGCCTCACACCCTACCTGTAACCCACGTCAAGGGGCTGTGGTTGGGGCCTTCCCAAAAAGCCCTTTCATCACACAACACTGGGAAACTCAAAAGTCTTGTGGCCAGCACCGTGACACAAATGCTGCCATTTTGTTCATAGAATTACAGAATACCAAGTTGGAAGGGACCTCAAGGATCATCTGGTCCAACCTTCCTTGGCAAAAGCACGGTCTAGACAAGACGGCCCAGCAGGCTGTACAGCTGAATCTTAAAAGTGTCCAAAGTTGGGGAATCCATCACTTCCCTGGGGAGATTATTCCAACGGATGATTGTTCTNCTGCCCTGACATAACTTGAACCCGTTCCCTCTTGTCCTATCCCTTGTCCCCAGGGAGAAGAGCTCAGCCCCCATCTCTCTACACCCTCGTTTCAGGGAGTTGTAGAGGGTGATGAGGTCTCCCCTCAGCCTCCTCTTCTCCAGGCTAAACAACCCCAGTTCCCTCAGTCGTTCCTCATCTTGGTGGCCCTTCTCTGGACCCTCTCCAGCCTGTCCACACCTATTTTGTATAGCGGGGATGAAAACTGGACACAGTATTCCAGGTGCAGCCTGACAAGCGCTGAGTAGAGTGGGATAATGACTTCTTGGTGAAGCAACCCAGCACCCCCTTGACTTCCTTTGCCGCAGCACCACACTCTTCACTCATATTGAGCTTATTGTCCACCAGGCCCCCTTTCCACAGAGCTGCCTCCCCGGCCGGGCAGATCCCATGATTAAAACTGAAGAGCAGGAGAAGAACAAAGCACAGGCAGAACCCACACCTGCTGGGCAGACTAAAGTCCCTTCAGACCCTCTTCTCCTCGGGAAAGCGGCCTTCTCCTCCCTCAGGCGAGTCACCGCCCAACGGCCCCTCACAAACCTCCGCCCTCGGCAAGGCCCCGCCGCGCGCGCAGCTTCCTCCCTCCCTCCCTTCCCTCCCTCCCTCCCTCTCAGGGGCGGTCCCGGCTCGCCATGCTCCGGTCGGCGGCGGGGCGGGCAACGGAGGTTCCCGGCCATGTCGGGAGACGGCGAGGAAGATTTGGCGGCCTTCGTGGCTCTGCACGGAGCCGCCCTCCGCGCTTCGGGGGTGCCGGCGCGCTACTGGGAGAGCCTGTGCCGCAAACTGCGTGGAGAGGTGGGTGGCCGTGGGCCGTCGCCGCGGGGAACGGCGCTGAGGGAAGCCCCTTCGGCGGGAAAAGCCGCGCAGGGCCGGGGGCGGGGGGGGTCCCGCCGAAGGGGCTTCATCCCTCAGTGAGGAGAGAATGGCGGGGCGTGGGGTCCCCTCTCCTCCCTTTCTCCCCACCCCCCCGCGATGGGGGGGGGGGGGGGGGGGGGGGGGGGGGGNGGGGGGGGGGCCGTGGTGTGGGAGCGGGTTCCCCTTTGCCAGCCGAGGTGAAGAAGAGAGCCAAGGGGTTGCTGTGAGGAAGAAGCTTCCTGCCGGTTGTGTTACCGAAGCCGCGCAGCTTTTGGGGCTGGTGAGAAGAGGTTGGGTGTGTTGCGCGTATCTGGTTTCGTCTCACCGTTGTCAGCGTAAAGCCTCGAAAGCGTTTGGGGATCCNGCATAAAGAATACCCCAGTAAGGTGTGCTAGATTTGTGGGTTTTCCCCCAAGCACCCGATGTCAAATAAAGCAATATCTCCTCTCTAAACTACTTTCATTTCAGGTAACACTGGTAACTGGAGATCTAGTATTGGAGGGTGTTGATGAATGTGTCCTAAAGCCTTCAGCCATTTTTGCCAAAAGGGAATTTAGGAAAACAGCAATGGTAGTATTAAAGTCAGGATGTTGTCATATGTTAATGCATTACGGTTTGCCTTGGCTTTTACCTGATTTTTTTTCTTCTTCTTCTTCCCTGTTTGCTTCCATGCTGGTCTACCCTGTTCTCAGTTACCAATAATTGAGCATAGCTTCATCAATTGGCTTGCCCTGCGTATGCACAAGCTACCTGTCTCGGGCTTTCTGGAGTGGTTTTGGCCAGTTGTTGTGTTCATTTATTGCCCATCCCAGTAAAAGCTGTTCAGCTCTTTCAGAGGACAGGGGTGGTGAGAGAATGTTCTGGCAATGGTTACAATAATAACAATGCAAGAACCACTTTGTAGAGCATCTCAGAGTAGCGGTGCTGTCGGACTTTATCAGGCCAAATCTGGGGCAAGTTTAAAGCCTTTGTAAAATTGCCTTCATAGATGCAATGGCATAATTTTGGGAACATTGCATTCTTGAGTTTCTCTCCTGTAGCTCTGCCCAGGCATCGTGCAGACCATACCTGTGCAGGGGCTGGGTATGTTTCAGCTGAAGCTGACACCAGAAGATGTCTCTAGACCTGGCCCTGAACTAAAGGGAATATGGGGGCACAGGCACCCTCCAGGATGGAGAATCCTTTTTCCCCTGTGTTTTTAACAACCATCCACTCCCTCCCTGGAGCGGTGTGATGAGAAAGGGAGGAGAAACCAAGTTGAGAAAAGGAGTCATTTTGGACAAAGAACTTGTAAAGACACAAGCTGAATTGAAAAGAATTTTTTTGGCTTGGACGTAGGCAGCCAGCCTCAGCGGTGAGGAAAGCTGGCTTGGGTTTATTGGAGTAAAGGAACCAGGAACTGAAGCAGGAAAGAGGCAGAACCCGAAACTAGTTGTCTGGAGACTTGAGAGCGCTCCAGGGAGTCTGGAGGTGTCTACCTGGAAATAAGAATGAGGTGAACTTTCTGTCCTGGGGAAAGAAAGAGATCTGTTGGGAACCTCAAGGTATGGGGAGAAAAGGGAAATAGCGTTGGGGTGCAGGAGGGCATGATGAGCAGTGGAGAAACAGACAAGATGGGATGAGAAGTTTGAACAGGAAGTGTAGGACAGTGGGCAAGGAGAGGGGACTGTAGTTTAACACCTGGGTATAAGTACAATAATTTTTAATTACTTGAACAGTTCTTTTCCCCACATCAACTTCAAAGTTGGGACCAGAGGGAAGCATAGCAAGGTATGATATAATCTGTGTGTTTATAGCGCAGGGTCTGAATATGTTCCTACTGCTTTCTAACTGTTGTGTCTGGCATTGCTAATAACAGGAATGCGTGTGTATTACAGAGAAAACAAATCTGCGTTAATTCAAGCATGTGCTTGAATTACAAGCCTCCTGTTATATTATACCTCTCCCAGTAAGTGTATGTGCAAGTGACTTGGAGCAGGGAATATCTACTGCTCTGCTTAAATGGGAAGGTATGACAAAGAATGTATTGTAACAAGATGAAGTAGAAGGCAGTATAAAGCTGTTAAAGAAATGCAAATTTGCCATATGCCAGTGTTAGAAAGCTGGAGGTAGCTGGCAAACTGTGGAACTGTCCTGTGACGTAACACATGCTGAAGATTGGTGTCCTGTGGCTGAAATCCTTGCATATTACCAGCTTTCTTGGGGGGATGTGAAATTTGGAAGGTATGACAATAGAGTGAGAGGATACTCATGGTCCTGACCTTTTTCCAGAGGCTAGGATGGCGAAAGGCAGGCTGAAGAAGCCATATGCCCTAAGGTGGCAGGCTGCTCCGCAGTGGTGGCTGTGTTCTTTTGTATGAAGTGTTTCAGTTCATGTGGAAAGAGAGATCTAATGATTTCAGTGTGCTTAGGAAGATAAATTATGCTGCTGATGGTGCTTGTCTCTACTGTTGCAGCTTCTGGGTTTTGTCCAGAAGAAGGGCAAAAGGATATGGAGAAGACTGGGACGTCCAGGGAAAATAACTGTGAGGAGTGCTGTGCACTGGGGTGAGCTCTTGAAAGGAGGTAGAAACAGCTGCAGTACCTTAGGTAGAACTGGACCGTGTGGAGTGGTTGGAGGACCAGCAGTAAAGAAAGCAAGGGAAGTGAAGGGAAAGAATGAAAATGTTGTGGGAGTCTAGGTAATAAAGAATAACTGGGGGTGAGGTGAAAAATCAGTGGAACATGGAGCATAGGCTGAGTTTCCTTGTTTCATGCGTGAAGGTGGGAGGGATTTTTCATTTGCCCTGACCTGTTGCAAAGATTAAAACTTTCTAGCGTAGAACTTGGAAAATTTGCATCCCTAATACAGATAAAAATCTGTTTTACATGCGTACCTCTAGAACCCAGCCCAGGCAGCTGTTTTCCAACACACACACGTGTTTCAACATATGGAGTGAATGCACCCTCCTTCCTATGTGTACATTAAAGCCTGCTAGAGGAGTGGAAGGTTTGGGCTTTTTCTTCGTTTGAAGAATGAGATCTGCTGGAGCAGGTTTTCTTCTGAGAGCATTACGTAACCATGAATTGAACTGGATTTCTTATTCAAATCATGGTATATCTGCTAGATCAAGAAACCCGGTTCTATTTATTTATTTTGCATTTGGCATTGCATGGCTCCCTTGGGAAGCAAACTTTTCTGCCTTTCTGGTAGAAACTTGAAGAAAAAACATATCGCAGCAAGATTGTGTGGCCCTGAGATGTTGCTGGCAAAGGACTCCTTAGAGTTTCATCCTGATTAGAAATAGAGGCTCTTAATTACTAGAAGGAATGCAGCATGATCAATACTACTGGACTTAATTTTCCAGAGCTGGGGAGGGCAGGGTCTTGTTCAGAGGCTACCTGTGGCCTTCAAAGTAGTTTGCAATGTGCCTAAAAGGAATTTGCTGCAGATGCTTGTGCATGGTAATTGTCATGACATGTGCCTTGCTATGTTATCACATTCTCTGGTTCGTTAGGTTTGTTAGGTTGGAACTGCACCTGGATATGAAGAGGGAGTGATTTTACCCAAGCTTGTTTTGCTTGCAAATAGTTGTGTCACTGAAATGTGTTGCTATCTCTTTGCTGTCTTCTGGAGATTATTACTTATTCTGGTGGAGTACTTCATGTGCGTTCTCCCTATTCTGCTTCATGCAAAAGGTTATACTTTTTAAACTGGTGGCGTGATCTTATCCGACTGATATTTGCCTTAAGCAGCTTAAGATTCCTTTAATGGAGCTCCTGCGTTAATAGGTTCACAGTGTGACAGACCCTCTCAAAGGGTGGGGGAGAGTAGGACAGAAGTGTACATCTGCTTAACAGGCTTTGTGTCCACACTGCTGACCAGCCACTTCTGCCAAACTGGTCAGTTCACTACTCAACTGTTTGCATTATCAATTAGAAATTAGCAAAAAAAACCCACCATAAAAAAAACTCGGAAAAAGCCACTGATTAAGGTGGTCTTGAACTACTGTTCTGAGAAGTGTGAATTGCTTCAGGTGAGGAATACACCTGATTAACTTTGTCAAGGTTATAAATTCTCTATGAGGGTGTTTTAGCACAACTGCTGAAAAGGTATTAAAAGTGGAGATTTTTTGCTAAATTCAGCTGCTACAATCTCATGCTGCTGATGCTCCGTTTGAAGGAGGGAGAGATCAAAACTTTGCCTTAGGGGATTTGGAGTACCTTCATTTTCAGGTCTTGAGTTGATATTTAATAAAATACAAAGCCAACAGCTTCCCTTTAGTTGTAGGACTTGATATCAACATTCATCGTGTGTGTTTGGTGAACGGGTGGTGTCTGTGGCAAGTGAAGGCTAATCTCCGAGTCAGCAGCTGGCTCACCTCATATCCCAGCTCTTACAGGGTGTAGAAAGAATACACAGTGCTGTACTGTAGCAGGTGTCAAGTGGACTCAGTGAATCACACTTGTGGTCTTAATTTTCTAATGACTGTCAGTCACTTAGCTGTGATTTCTTCTGCTAGCTAATGAGCTTGATGAGGACAGCTTTTGATGCAGCAGCAGGAGCAGCGAAGTGTCACTTCAACGAGGAGTGAAATGTGTTTGTGTGCCCTGGTGCACTTTTTTGCTGCCCACTGTGAGCCAGGATTAGCACTTGTGTGGTGGGCCAGATCAGTGAGCTGATCCAGCTCGGAGTTAACCTGGCAAAAACGAATTGTGGGCACTGCTGATAGCCAGACAAGGAAGGACTCCTCCTTTTGCTAGGACCTGCCTGCGCTTACATGAATGACTATGAATTTTACAGGCAACCAAGCAGAGGATTGAAGAAACGTTAGTGGCTACTGTTATAGCAGCAGGAGGTTGTGATACTGCTTACTGTTGGGTAATGTTATCCTCTTCTAGCAAAACTGAAAAACTAGAAATAAATTAGAACTGCTAGCTATTTTGATGCCTGCTGTAGTGGAAGATACTAAATTGGCTTCTGACTTTTTTTAATAGACGTGTTTTTAATCTCCAGTGAGGTTGTTTGCAAAGTTATTTTCTTTATCCTAAGAAAAACGTACATGTAGAGTTAGCCAATGTATTGTTGGCATCTTCATTTTCTATCCCCTAGCCCAAAGGAAAATACCATCTCCTGCTCATCAGAAGGGAATTTCAGCCACCTCTCCACTTGGATCTGGTCTGTGATACCATGCTGTGGTTTAAGATCTGAAGAAAGTGGTGTTTCCCTCCTGCTTTCCTCCCTTGCTAGGTGTCTTTAGGCAGTTATCTGCTTTGTCTGGGTGGCCTTGCTTTACAAAGGTGGAATCAATTTCCTCACCCTCCTGTTGGGGCTTAGCAGAAATAGTTATCCTGAAGGAACACTCACTTGAACAAATAAGATTGTCCCAGCTAATAAGTTGTCAATGTCTAGAAGTAATGACTTCTAATAATGTGGTGTCAGAGGCTAGGTCTACCTGGTCTTGGCTTGTTGAACCAGTAACTCTAGAGGTCATACTTCTATGTCTTTCTCTCTCCCTGCTACTTTCTGGTGAGGTTATGTTGAGGTAAATGACTTGTCTGCTCCTGCCTGGTTCATTATGTAGCATGTTAGTGACTGAGCAAAATAAGTCCCTCCAAAAGGTTTCAAAAGGTCTTCTGAGGCTTTGCTCACTATTTCTTCTTAAAGGCATATGTTCACTTTGAAATAATGAAATTTGTCAGCAAAGTCTTGGTTCTTCAAAAGATATGCCAAGCCCACCATTTGTCAAGATTTTGGGCAGAAGGGAAACTTCTGTAGTGACCTACTTAATTTATGTAGATGAAGGTGTTATGTCCAAAGTAGGCAAGAATGTAAACAAACCCCTTTCAACACATTAGTAGAGGTGAGTGTATAGACTGTAACTTGCAGCAGTATAAGGAATCTTGCAACGTATCCAGAGGTGAGAGTGCACGGGCAGTTCCTTTTGTAGGGCAAGCATGCCGAGATTTCCTGACTGGTTTGGAACTTGATTGCTGAAAGCTCTTTCTCTTCAGGGACCTTAATGTACTTTAGTATGGTTATATAGCCTGGGTAACACCTGGTTTTGCAGGTCTTAAATTGTTGATTTTAGCAAAGCTAAGCAAAAATATTCTGTTTACAGCTCCTTAAATTCTTTATGAGGATACTACTAGGCGATTATCAGTAGACCTGTGGGTATCAAAGAAACCAATAAAACTTCCTGCCAATATTAACTAAAGAAACTTCCCAAACAAACAGCTCTCTTAAAATGTTAAGGAGTAAGTAAAGAGTTCATCTATCTGTTAGGTTAAAAATTCCAGTGTTTAACAGATTGCAGGCCAAAATTGTCTACAAGTGTCTTTCAGTGTTGCATTCTGCATATCAGGGTATTGCCTCAACCAACTGCTTGATACTTCGTGCACTTTCCATCTCAGGTATTTGATGCTGGTGACTACTTTGGGATAATGCAAGTGGAAGAGGTGGATGAGGAGGAAGAAGGTGATGAAGAAATGGAAGAAGAATTAAAAAAGAAACCAAATCCTGGAAATGAACCTTGTTTCAAAGTTATTGTAACAAATGAGAATGGGCTTCAAGCCTCCAATCCAAATAGGTAAGTAGTGATTTCAGAACTAGTGTTCAGTCTTTGAGTGGTCTTAAACCCTCAAATGGTACAGACAGTTTGCTTTAAAACTTTTTGATCCTAGTCAGAAATCTTCTTTTCTTACTATAACGCATAGCTGCCTGTTTGAGGAAAGGTGAATGCTATGAGGCAAATCTTGAAAAGGATACTAGGAGTGCAAGAAGCGTAACATTGTTCCTTTTTAAATCATGCAGAAAGATGCTTAGAAATTGGTTTTAGTAAACTGAGGGAGAAAATCAGGAAAAGGCAATGTTGAAATGAATTCTGCAGAAATAAAACAAAACTTTGTATCTGCAAGACTGTGTGCCCTTGGGAAAAAAAACCCTGAAGAAATAATTGTGACCTTCACAAATCTCAGACTAAGGAGGTACTAAACAGCTTCAAAGTAATGATGCATGGACTATTAAACTTCCTCCAGTTGGCTAAAGTATAATTCAGGAGTGTGATTGTGTGATTGCATGCTATGCATGCATACATTATTGCATATATCGAGTTACTATTGGCTTTCTTCAGAATCAGCTTATCTGCCATGAATATGAGAGCAGTATGCAGCTCTAAAACTTGTCTAAACTTGCATAAGAAACAACTTAATGTTACAACACAGCTTTTTGTGTTCTTATTGATTTCAAATATAGAACAGGCTATTTATTGTGTATTAATAAATAGCAGTGAGATTAACTCATCTCTGCTGAAGATCTAAACACAGTTCTGCTCAGTTCTGTAAAACTTCTTTGCCATAACTTTCATACTTTTTAGGTCCTAAGTTTAAAACAGCTCCTATGATAATCTTGGGCTTCCTTGCAGTGTTCAGATGTATGTGAATGTAGGAGCAGAACACAGACATGCCTTTTTGCTAACATTTCCAAAGAGCTTGACCTTGGCTTTCTCTGGAGTCTATGATTTTAAAATTAAATGAGGTTTCTTCTATATGTGGCATCTCAGATACAATAATTGTTCAAGGATACTTGCTGTATTTGACAACTGATATGTTTTTAACTTTCTGAAATATGAGTGGTGAGGTGGTTTTGCTTAGGGCTTATGGCTTGGTTGGCTGGATTGGTTTGTTTTAGCAAGTAGAATTCAGATTTTTCTCTGTTTTGGTTCAGTAAGAGGATAAAACCGAAATGTGGAGAACCCTTTTGTTTGAATAACTGTTTTTTTTGTAGAAATCATGTGGCCTAAACAAGGGTTAAACTTGTCAAGGGAAGCTGTGACAGTGTATGTTTTTGGTTTGTGTTAGATTGGTAATTCTTTTAAAACAATACATTTTTTCTAAAAAGATGCAGGGTGTGGGGAGGGTAGCAGCCCCAAAAACCCAAAGAGAAAGAATAAAAAACCTTAATTTTTTTTTTAAAAATATCAAATACAGGGGTTTGATGATCAGATCTCTTGATGTAGTTTTATGGCAGATGCCACAGAGCTCATGGCTAACAAGGTCCTCAAGTACTTTTGAAAAATAATGTATTGTTTTCCTGCTTCAGGCAAGAATACCAAGTTGATGCAGTGGAGTTAATGATCAAAAGGGAAGAAACTTGTGTTCCCAGCCTTTAAAGGGAATTAGGCTTACAAGCTGAGTGCCCTATGCTGTGTGTGTTCCTCATTTTCATGTAAATACTAACTACTGCAAAATAAGCTTTCTAGAACAAAACCAGTGTGGAAGTTACTGCTGGGAAGTTGTTCCTAACCTGTAATGTCACAATGTGTACTCAGGGAGTTACTTTGGGTGTAAGAGAAGACTTGGCTACAAGGAAATGCAGCTCTTATTTACGGACCGTTTGGCTGTATATGTGTAAAAAAATATATCATTGTAATATTACCAAAATTCTCTGTAAGCATTTTCCTCATTGACCACGCCTGGACGTACCGCGTTGAACATGCCCGCCAGCAGCTGCTTCATGTACCTGGCTTGCTGCACAGGATGACAAATCTCATGGGAATCGACTTTCACGGAGAGATCCCAGATGAGGGCAGTATTGAGCAAGTGTTGCGGGAAATGTGGAAATACAATCAGACCTACCAGCTTTCTCAAGGGGTAAGTCTCCAAAGCCTAATTAGGCTGCTAAAAAGTTCTCAGTGATCCTGAGTGAAGACATTCCAATACATGGTTATTAACAAAGATACGTTTTCAAATAAAAAAGGGCTTTCATTTCAGAATAAACTTCTACTTGGAGGGAGAGCAAATGCCATGTAAGGCTGAAATGCACAGTGGCTTGCTACCCGTTTTCTGATGAGAATTTTAAGGGGTGTTTTTTAAGTAGAGGGGGAGAGTCTGCCATAAAAGAAGGGGGATGGAAGTGGGGGATCTGCTTGTATGTTCTGTGGGGTTTTCCTACTCAAACTTTCTCATAGTGAAGGAAGGAACCTCTCATGAGTCAACTGTCTCACATAAAAGTATGTCTCAGCTATGCTTGCAGTTTTCCTCACCTGTATAAAGTGCTTTACATACTGGGGATATACCTACTCTGTCAAATAACTTCCTGGATTTTATTTGGCAACTGATTGTCCATACTATGTAAATGTTAGCTCGCCCTTGGTTGAGAACTGCCAAGCTTCAAGATGGAGCCTCAGTGTTTCTAGGCATAGCTTACTCCAAGACTGCTACTTTTAGTGTGGATAAGGCTGCTCCAGGTTTGGTCCTTCTGCCCTATGTGGTCCTTCGCACTGTACCAGCATGTCTTGAGTTTTCAAACACCTTCAGGTACATACATGCCATTTCTGAGGGAATACAACCCTCAGGGTTCAGTTAAAAATGCTTTTGCAGGGTCTGGAATGTAGCTTCTAGGCTATTGCAAGTCTTTTGGATTAAAGAGGAGAAAGGTGAATTCTTTGGGCTGAGTCCTGTGCAGAATGGGCAGGGATAACCCTAAGCAGTGTGAGCATAACCAGCCTGCACCTAGTAGCTCAGGGCCTTGAGGTTGTTCTCTGGAATGGTCATCTTTATCAATTAAGGTATCAGCTTGGCTCGCAGTAGTATCAGGCCTGAAAAATCCCCAAGAAAGGGATTTCTTGTGACTGCTTTCTCTTCTTTCTTTCAAGAGAAGTGGGATCTGAACAGTATCTCTCAGTCTTTCTACCCTGTGTCTTTGTGTCCTGTCCTCTTGTCATGAATGGCTTGTAAGTCAGGTGGAATTATCTGTGTTACCACTGGAAAAGCGATTTCCTGGAGGACCATTAAACCTGTAGCTGAACTTGTCTTCTGTTCCCCTTTTTGGTACTGGGTTGCTTGAATATCTTAAGTCT
Organism: Rhinoptilus africanus; assembly: GCA_013400135.1. NCBI lineage: Eukaryota > Metazoa > Chordata > Aves > Charadriiformes > Glareolidae > Rhinoptilus > Rhinoptilus africanus. The sequence goes on along the minus strand of VXBO01007653.1, from coordinate 162,966 downwards.
AATCTCTGTGTTCCCTTTCTGCCGCTGTAAAAAGGCAACGGTAGTGCTACCAGCAATTTAAAGTTAATTCTTTCCGAATTTTATCATAGTAAGTGTTGCAGGAAGGGGCGCTTTGATGATGCATCCTCAACACTCACAGCCAGCTGTTGTTGCAGGAGGCAGTTCTGCTGTCCTTTACTCTTAAACTGTAAACTTTAATCTCCTTTTAGCAAACTGATTCTCATAGAAACTGGAGGAAAACTAATCCTACCAATCAGCCTTCTGCCGGTTTAACTCCCTGAACTGGCTAGTTTGGGGAAGCAGGTCTGGTAGGCGATGGCAGCAGCGTAAGAAAGAGGATGGGACTGTGTGGCAGAGATGGGAACAGGCTGTTCCCAGCAGTGGCTGGATGCTAGCCTGGCTTAGCTCCAGAGTTGCAGGGATGAGAGTGTTACTCGGTACCTAGCACCTGCTCACGATCTTGGCTAGAGCAGGAATCAGAGAAATGGCGTGGGGGTGCTGCCAGTGCCTTCTGTCTTGCGGTGCTTTTCTAGCAGTTGATATGTGCAGGATGTCTCTCTCTCTTTAATCGCACAGACTGCAGAGGAGAAGGTTCCTGTCTGGTACATTATGGATGAATTTGGATCACGCATTCAGCATTCAGATCAGCCTAGTTTTGCAACAGCACCTCTGTTTTATATGCCTCAACAAATTGCTTACACTGTTCTCTGGCCTTTGAGAGACCTTGAAACTGGTGGTAAGTGTGTGTCTGTTGAGTATTTACTCTTTTTATGCTTGTAATGGAAGCTGGACCATATTCTTACAAATCATTGAGCACTTCACAATAGAACAAAAATTTCAAGACCTAAATGACTGCATATTTTTATTACTATCAAGTTTGAGTTCTGTGTCTGATATTTTCATAATTTGTTAGATAGAGGCCTTTATCAGTTCAAAAATGTTACACAGAATCACAGAATCCTAGGGTTGGAAAGGACCTCTGGAGATCATCTAGTCCAACCCCCCTGCCAGAGCAGGGTCACCTTAGAGCAGGGGGCACAGGAACGCGTCCAGGCGGGTTTTGAATGTCTCCAGAGACGGAGACTCCACCACCTCCCTGGGCAGCCTGTGCCAGGGCTCTGCCACCCTCAAGGGAAAGAAGTTCCTCCTCATGTTTAGGTGGAACTTCCTGTGCTCAAGTTTATGGCCATTACCTCTTGTCCTGTCACTGGACACCACTGAAAAGAGCCTGGTCCCATCCTCCTGACACCCACCCTTTAAGTATTTGTAAGTGTTGATAAGGTCCCCCCTCAGACGTGTCTTTTCCAGGCTAAAGAGACCCAATTCCCTTAGTCTTTCTTCATAAGAGAGGTTGTTCATAAGAGGTGTTGCTAATGTTTTATTGACAGAGAACTTAAATCTTGTATAACTGTTCAGTGAAGCTACTGTTTTGGTCATCTGAGAGTTTGAAAAAAAAAAAATTCCTTAAAAGTTTATGTTTGTAGCTTTGAGTCAGAAAGTGAAGTACTGGAAGTTGGGAAAGGCCAGGCCAACAACGATTTACTCCTCTAATCTTGGTTGGGGCCACCTTATGCCCCCATTGTGTCGGGGAGATAAGTGTTCAGCTGTCTTGACTAAACTGACATAAGTGAGATTTGGTTTCAGTCTAATTTTTGCATACTAAATAATACCCTTTAATTACCTCTAACTTTGCATTTAAATAACAAAAGCTGTGGTATTATTAACTGTTCAACTGTCACTTGTGTGATACACCATAAGGAAGGTTTTCAATGGAGAATGAAAAGCAGTTCCTAAAGGTTCTCCTTGTCTGCTGCAGATGAAGTGACTCGTGATTATGCTTATGGGGAAACAGATCGCTTGATCAGGAAGTGTCTTTTGTTACCATGGGTGCCTACTGAAGTGTTGGATGTCAACTGTTTTACACCAGAGCCATCAGACGACCATTACCAGGTATAATTTTAACAAGTTAATTGCATATTTTATCTCTTTTAAGAAGAGGCAGTGTCTTAAGCAAGAGTTCTGATTTTACTTCTTTTTTAGGCTTAAAGATTGATTCAGAGTATAGCTACTAAATAAAAAACAAATCAAAGAAAAGCATGGTGAGGTGAGAAATGTCTTGCATATAATATTTAACTGTTTAAAAACTGAAGCAACACAAATGAGCTCTGTTACTGCAGTATTGTGTAATTTTTTAATAAGCATGCTACAGGGTACTTCATGTGAGGTACCCATCTTCCAGTTAGATATTTGATACACTGTCTAATAGGCTTACTGATTGGATTTATTATTGCAGCACTTCTGGTCAGTCTTGAATTACTGAAAGATTTGGTTTAGTATTTTAGGAGTAGTTACATTTTTCAGCCTGGCTACTCATTTAATGTCATGGTTCTAAACCACTAAATATTGTAGCAGAGACATCTTTCATTTGATGGCACTATTACAAAGTACTCATCTGTTTTGTTTTGAGCTCTGCTTTCTACTAAAGGCTAGTGATATTTTAAGGACTATGAAGTTAATGTTGTTTGGAATGTCCTTTTCATGAACCAAGCCTGCATGCGCTTTCTTTTCGAGAAAAATGAAGAAACCTAATGCTTACGAGGGTGCTGTACTGGCCACTAACAGCGTTCAAAGTGCACCTCCTAAAGATGAATCTCTACCCCAGCTATCTGTTTCTTACGATGGGAGATAGGCAGAAAATGCTGGATCCAGCTTGTTATTAACAGTATCTAGTGAGAAGTGAAGTTAACCTGCTTCTGCCAAATAAGGGTGTACACTCAAAATAGCTAGACTGTCTCGTAACCCAAGTCAGACTGGTTCATTGGGATTTTGCATTTTTGGAAGAGGGGTAGATGTACTTTGCATTTACAGATGAGGAGCAACAATGCACCCATAGTTCGTGTCTTACAGGTGTTCTCTTGGCAAAAGTGCCTGGATGTCAGATAAGGCAATTTTTTGCATGTGTGTTAATTCTGGTTTGGGGTGATCAGGTCAAGTTAAAGAACTGTGTATGGCAAATGGGCAAACAGTATCCTCCTTTACCACCTCACCTTCAAAACATCTTCTCAAAGTATTGGGTTTTTTCTCCTTTACTGTGTCTCTGCCACTCAACTACTGATAAGAGAGGACAGCAAAATACCGATGATAAACCAAACCAACACAACTTTCTTTTACTCTAGAATGTTTAGCTGTAAGTTAAAGTCTTAACTGGTGACAGACCAGTGAAGAATAACTTAGGGCATAACACATCCTTTAACACCAAAAATGAGATGGCTAGAAAGAGATGCCATGTTGCTGACATGTCTAATTCCCCTATTTTCACATAAGCAGAGCTGCATGTACAAAAAAACTTCAGAGATCTGTTTACAGCATTAATATGTGAGCCAGGAGTTCTGCAGGGAAATACAATTGTGTAGAAATGTTTCTAAATGTTTATGCAAGTCATACAGTTTCAAAATCATTCACTGTACAATTTCTGCAACTGCTTTACTACTGTGCAAATAATCATTATTTTTTTAATGGGCTATGTTGAATTTTATTGTAGCTAAGGATGTTATATTTCTTATTCTGATTTTCCTTTAAACCTGAAGGTGTCAATATCGTATTTAAAGAATCACAGAGTTGTTGCAGGAACATTATAGCTTAACTTTTACCTGGTTTTTGTTCTGTTACCTGATTCTGGTCTCCAACATGTTCCACAAAGGCTGAAATTTAAATGGTACTATGGGTAATGATTGGGCAATGGCTGCAGAAACCAGTGTTAGGGGAGGCATTTTCTCATGAAGTATCTGGGATGGAAGAAGTATCTCTTAGAGGGACTAGAGTAGTTGCTCTTCTGCAACAGCTCCCTGCATTCAAGTTGCAGAAAAGACAGTAATATGAATCCTCTGGTATGGTTCTGAGAATTGTCTTCTCCACTTAAAAGTCCAGGCTCCCTTCCTATTCCTAGTCACTGCAGGAATTATTTTGTATTTGTACTGTCCATTCTGTTTTAGAAGGTGATGTCTAAGATCTTTGATTACAACTGTGGTTTTATTTACGCTTTCCATGACTATATTTCCTATAGCAGCCTTAAAGGTAAAGAGGTACGTCTATAACTGGACAGACACTTCACTGCTGCAGCTCAGAGGGCAACCTGCAGCAGACGGAACTTGGGGAACTGTTGCAGAAGGGCAGCTGCTTTGCCCTCTTAACATGCTCTTCTCCCATCCCAGATTTTCTGTGAGCTACTTCCTTTGGCAGGGTATCAGCAATGATCTAAGTGTGTATTTCCTCTTATCAATCAGAGATCTTGTAAAAGATGGAGTGAGATTTTTTTCAAGCATGTTTACTGATGAAGACTGAAAAAAGCCTTTTGCTCATTTTTACAGGAGCAGAATTAAGTTCCAAGTTCTTATAACTTTTTTGGTTATCTGTAATAAAACATCATGGCTACTTGGTCAATATTCCATTTTGTTGGAAATACAGTAACTTTGATTTTAACTGCATGTGATTGTCTGTGATTTGATACTTTGTTTAATGCTTAGGAGAAACAGGAATTTTTCAGGGTGCTTTGACAGTGTTCATAAACCCTGGTCTCGAAGCCATATTTCTTATTCTTTTTTACTAATAACCTCTTACCTCTGATTCCCCTCTGCTCTTGTATTGATTTTTTTTCTGAGCAGCATATTCATAGAATCATAGAATTGTCAGGGTTGGAAGGGACCTTAAAGATCATCTAGTTCCAACCCCTCTGCCATGGGCAGGGACACCTCCCACTAGATCAGGTTGCTCAAAGCCCCATCCAGCCTGGCCTTAAAAACTTCCAGGGATACACGATGTAATATATTTCTCAGTATTACACAATGTATTTCTCAAAATGCAGCTTTGACAGAATTCACTTATGTTGGTGAGATGTGCAGGTGCACTATTTTTACTGTGATGACGAATGCACCTGTGTACATGTATTTCAATACTTATAATGGAGATAAGGGATTGCAGAAAATCATTTGTAAAGGTTTACAGTTGGAGAAAATTTCAACAGGCTAAGCTTCAACTGGCTGTTGCTAATAAAACACTTGGATGAACATGGAGTCATACAGAATATTTTACCTGTAGCTTATGATTATGTTAAGATTATGTTGGGTTTCAGTCACTTATTTTCTAAATTTGATTAAGCACACTTTAAAATTCAGTTTGGTCTAAGCTGCTGTTCATATCCGCTGAATACTGCGGAGTTTGACCTAAGGCTGCTCGTTTATTCTGCCGAGTATTAACTTTTTGTGGGCTTTCTTGTTTTTCAGGCTATTTTAGCAGAAAACAAGGAAAAACTGCCTATAGTGATAAACCCACCAGTTTATGACAAAGACAAAGTTTTCAAGTACGTATCTGCAAACAAAATACTTTCTTGCCAAGATGAAGTATAATAATTGCAGTGTGCTGAGGCTGAGCTGCCTTTTCTAGCTTTGGGCAACAGAGGCAAGTTGAAGGTGTGTTTATATGTAGCCACTTGCTTAACATTGTGACTTACTAGTTGTTCTTGTTGGATTCTGCAGAGTAAATGAGTGTTCACTTACAGACTTTCCAAAATAAATTTAGATTATTTTTTTTTAAATAAGTGCCACCTTCTGGGTGAAAGAAAAGTTGCATAATGTTGTAACACTTGACTAAGGAGTATAACTAAAGTATATACGAAAGACTAAAGACTTCTCTTCTGCATTATAGTATGTGGACATTCATAGGGGTACATGTGCTTCTCTGTGCTGTGTGAATATAACAGACTATTCCCCTTCTTCAGATGAGACTGCCAAACAGGAATCTTGTAAAAACCTGGGATGTTTTAAATTGGGTTTGTGCCTTACTACAAAAATGGAATGTATGGTGTGAAGCTATTTCAGAAGAAAGCTGGAAGAACATTGCAAAGATAAGGGATTTTTGTGAGCAAAAGCAGTGGCACTGCATGGCTAGACTGCCTTATTACTATTTTATTCCAGAAAAACATAGTATTACATAGCATGTGCTGTGAGTTGCACTCCAGGGTGATTGCAGTCTGACACTGAGGTCCTAGTTCTTGCTTGCAATATTTTGCTTAAGGGATGAAGTTAGGCTAAAATGTATTTGGTTGCATTGAGGGGATTTGTTAAGCACTAGATCAACTTTACTTGAGAAGAACTACTGAAAATGGAAGTCGCTTTGAGTTGAGAGGCGTTTGTTAACTTGTTTAGTGATAGTCTAGATTTCCATATGCAGTTGAAAACTCTGGTTATACAACTGTGAGGATAAGCAAAAGCCATTTTTTCACCCAGTGTACTTACCTTTATTTCAGATAGGAGAGTCAAAGGTAGATGCATTCTAATGGAGATGGAAAAAAACAGTGAGGGTGTTGGGCAATGTCGACTTATTTTTCCCTGCTGCCTCTTTATTTTACATGTCATATTTCTAGCGAATGGCATTCACATCAAGGAGGGAAGGACAGGGAAAAACATGCCAGATCCTTCCTGCTCTGCTTCTAAGGAATGCCATCAACATGCTGTCCCTGCCACCCCTAAGGGGTTTCCTCTCTTCTTTAACTGGCTTCTGTCTGGAGAGGAGAAAGGAGAGCAGCTTAGCCCCCACAGGAGGCCAGAAGGTCCTTCATGTGTTCTGGGTTTCATTTACTGAAGTTCCTTCAGGAGCAGGGTAGCATCTCAGAGTCCAGGTTGACCTAGCAGGAACTGTAGTCTTCCAGTGCTCTTGGCCTCTTTCAAAGCTTTAAAAGTTTTAAGGCTGCCACCATGGACAGGCAGATGTGAACGTATGAAGCTGGGTAGATGTGTGTAGCCTGTTAATGTGTGTGCTCTGCCTTGTGTGTTGCTACTGTTGTAGGGAATTTGGAAAAAATAAAATGCATGAGGTTTCGCTGTTTAGAACCCGGGACACATTCTTAGTCATCTTTTCTCCAAGTAGAGCTAAGACAGAGAGTGGGAAGATGAAATAAATGTTTAACCTGAATCCTGAAAAGCAAGAGAGCAAATACATGTAGTTTGATAAAGCAAAATTATAGGTTCAAGTAGGTCTTGTAGCATTAATAGTAACTGCTGTCCTAGGGAGATTGTTCTATTCAGCTGTGCTGATTGCTGGTTTGAAAAAAAGGTGGATAAAAGAACTAAATGTTTCAAAGACAAAATTCACATGAAAAGTCCTTCCAGTTTGTGCTGGGCTTGATCTTTTTCTCTTGATCTTGTCTTTCATGTTTCTCTTTAGCTACATCAGGTGTTTTTTAAAATGCCCAAAGAGCTGTTAAGGGATGACAGCTCTTTCTTTCAGTCTTGTCAGCTCTGTGCTTTGGGAGTTGATTCTTATAACTGCTTCTTAGCTTTAAATGCTTTGAGTAAATTGGGTAACATCTAACATGTTTTATCTTTTGCATGATTCCACTGAATAATATCTTTAATCCCAGACTTTACAGCATCCCTACTAGGACATCTGTATGACAAGGTTGGGTAGAGGGGTGCGGGGGGAGTAAAATAATTTGGGAAGTATGGTTAGCAGGCTTCATTACTTCAATGTGTCCTTGATATCGGAATGAAAGGTCCAGAATAAGTTGGCCAATACCACAGTATTGCAGTGCAGAGGTTCTATCATCTATCAAACTCGGAATGGGACTTGGTGCATTTCTTATCTGTCTGTGTTTTTATGTATGTACATGGATGTGTATTACCAGAGTAGACATGAGACTGTGTACAAACTTATTTAACTAAAACCGAGGGAATACCAAAGAAAATCCTGTGTGCTCCTTAGATAACGACAAAGGAATCTCCAAGTAGTTGTCAAGGGCCTGCCCTTGTAGTCTGTGTTCTTTAGTGCAGAGGTCCAACTTTTTTCAAATGTATGCGTTATTACTGGATATACTAAAGTACTCAAGGGAATCGGACCACTAAACTGAGTGATACATGTGGCAGTGAAAATATGTTATGTATAGTGTTTCTCTGAAATTTTCATTCTCAAAATCAAATCACCTGCCTTCCAGAACCTTTGATTGTCCCAAGACTCTATGGTAAGAGGATTGTGTATAGAATGGATGGAGTAACTTAAAAAGTTGGAATGAGTGGAATGGCCTTATTTTCCCTCTAATCTTAACCTCCACCAGTTTATTTCAGTGGTCTTCCTGCACTTGGCAGGTAGATTGAGCTCCTCTGTTTCTTTGGTGCCGCATTTTTGTGTTCTATAAGTAAGTCTTCAGCTGCATAATCCAGAGTGCTCTGTCACATTAATTTTTTATCGAAACTTCAAGATTAAGAAAGCAGGCTTCTTATTGTTAATGTGAGCAGCACCTCTGTGAAATTTTATGTATAGCTGTAAGGCACTGGGGAAAAAAAAGTCTAATATTAGTCTTTGATAACTTTATATTGTAGAAGATGCCACCGTCTTCTGGGTATCTATAAAGGCAGCTTAATGTTGTAGTGGGAAATTTTTGAAACAGAAGTGTTAGTCTTTTAGGAAGGGGGTTCTTTGTTTTTAATACTTAACTAGAGGGAAAAAAGATTACCAGCATCTCTCTTTAAGTGTGCTATTTGGAGTGACTGAATGCAGGTCACTACTTGTATTTCTTTGTGGTGTAGAGCTTATGTAGAGTGTTTAAGTGAATTAATACTGGGTGGAAATGGATTTTGGGGTGTGCGAGAGAAGGTGACCCACCTCTCGGCTGAATCCGCAATTTGTGTAAAGAACACCCTGCTCTTCATCTGAGAAAAATAGCTGGTGCCAAGCCAGCAGTGGGAGTTCATTACTAAATGATGTAATAGGAAACATGGAATAAAAAGGGGGTAGGGGCGAACCTCTGACCGATCAAATGATGTGGAATAAGATTTATTGGACTTATCAGGTGCTGCCAGGCTGTCCAAGTGTCCTTCCATGCTGTGTAAGGCCAAATGCCTTGCCTCAGGCCTTTGTCACCGCAGCATTTTTGATACTGTTGCCTCTCTGATTGAAGTAAGGGAGTTTGCCACAGGGGTTATGTTTTTGTTTGGTCTTAAGCACTGATTAATCCATTTTAACACCTGAGGTTATAGTTCAGCCTGGTTGTTACCCTAGTTGGAAGAACTGTTGTGAGAACCATCAGTTGATGAACCAGAGGTTTCGAAGATATTTGCTGTCGCTGCAATTGGAGGTGAAGGAAGCCTTACTCTTAAATCTCAAAGATCCCCTACTGAGTTACTTCTGCTCATTTCAGTAAAAACTTTACGTGTAAGCACACTCAAGGTCTCTGGTAGTTCATACACAAGGAGTACTTTCTGTGACTCATCATAGCTCTAGTATAACACTAACTTTGAACTGAGGTTTCATTTATGTCCTGGAGAGAGCAACTGTAACAGCATTGTTTTCACAGATCGTTAACCACATGATTGTACAGCCTTAGCCCAACTCTAACCATGGCTGTATTCCAAATACATAACATTATACAAGTTTTAGCCAACCACATTGCTTTTTAGAATGAGTGTAGCAAAGTCTTTGCTTGGCTGGCTTTTACCCTTTTTCCTGAGCTGGAAACCAGATACTGCTCACATAGCCTGGATTGGAAGCCAGGAATCCTGAAGGCTGGCATTCCAGCACTCTGCCACAAAAAATTGTGCAATATGTTGGAAAAATATTTCCATACCATACTAAGGGGGCGTAGTCACATGAAGGAGAGAAAGAAAAGAAAAAAGGAAAAAGAAACCAACCAAACCACCAACAACCAAAATTATCGCTGCTCCCATTTGTTGGGTGTATTTAACAAGGAGAATAGGTCCATTGTGTAGACCTGATGATCTCCTTGCTACGCTAAGATCTATTAGCTAGGTTTGGATCCAGCTACACAGGACTAGTGTCTTTGTGGGATGATAACATGTACTGACTGCTCTGGGACTGCGTGAGCAACTTTAAATTCTGGTATGTCTCATGTTGGTTGTGTTCTTGCATGCCTGTTTGTGTGGGGGTGTTGGATGCTTCAAGCCTTTATTACAGCATTATAAGGCCTTTTCTCTTCAGGTGGGTATTTGGATAGCTTGTCTATGAAATGAGTTCAGAGGGACTTGTACTGGATCCAGTACATCAAATTTGGTATTGTACTTTCCCCTAGTGTTCCAGACTTAAAAGGAGAAGCCAAGAAGCCACATATTGCAGAAAGAAATACTAGTTGGGCTGTATGAAGATACTGACTTTGTTCTGTTGCAACAGTGGGGAAAGATTGGTGACCTCTTTCAACTGGGATGCCAGGCTGACTCTCTTCATGTACAGTGAAGTCATCACTCTTAGTCTTAGCCTCCAGCATAACTAGTGTAACTGTTGCAGTATGTCACGCGTGGAGTTATGCAAAACATCTTACGTACTTTTCTTTTTAAAGAATATATTTCCCCCCGTGACTTGGCTATTTTTACAGTTGAACGTTTCAGAGAAGTCTCTCTCAGGGGAATATACCTTCCAGTTGGTTAGTAGCAGAGAAGGAGAGGAAAGTTATGCAACTGATACAAATAGGTCTGGAGAGGAGGAAGAATATAGCGGTTTCTCATGGAAAAACTTAGTAGTTGCTTAGTCTGTTGAAATGTTCCCGTACCATGAGAAATTTTTTTCTATGTTAGTCTCTCTTTTTGAGTCATCATGCTGAATTCTGAATTGTGTGTCCTCACTTTAAGCTGTAAAATCGTCAAAATACCCTGTCTTGCTATCTGCTTATTTTAGTGTCTCAGATAGCCAAGTCACTCGTTTTACTTAAGGGGGGAATTCCTAAGATAGGCAACATCTTGCCTCATTTTTGTTCATGTTCTGTAATGCGTATCAGGTTTGAGTTGGGGTTTGGTGTGGTTTTTTTAATGGGGCTGGGAGGGGATTTGTATTAAACCTCGAAGTTGTGTGTACTTCCTGCACATGCCTAATGTACATACTTCCATATGTTTTGATTGTTTGGAAATGTCTCTCTGTGTGTTCATGTGAAGTTCTGAACAAATGAAGATAGTCTTCTGAAGCTACTGAGTTAAACTGATAAGATTTCCTATGAATTTCTTTCTCGTGGATGATAGCAGGTTGCTTTTTAGAGCTCTTCCAGCAGTGAAGGCTTTTACAAGTTCTGTCTCGCTCAAGGACTTTTCATATAGAATAGTGATTTCACGTTAGTGCTTCTCTGTCAGGGACTTAGTCATTGTCTAAAGAATTGCTATTGTTGTGAAGTTCTAGGAGCTAAACTATCCTTGAGATTTCTGTCTCACAATACAGTTCTTTTAATCTGTCACACTTCAATTTAAGATGTTTTTGTGGGTTAAGAAGAGGTTGTCACAGATAGCTTGTATTGGTAAAGCATAATTCTTGTAGAAAGCCGAGCTTAAAACTTTTTTCTCTTCAAACGCAAGTGGATTGGTTTCAGAAACCAAACTGATGTTTTCCTTCATATACCTTTTTCTTCTTCTAGGGTTTTCACAGATATTCAGCAAGTCCTGAACAACCTGACACATCCCCGTTTTGTATTCACAGACAACGAGGGAGAAGCAGACATCCTCTACAACTTCTCGCACTTCAAAGACTATAGGTTGCAATTGTTCCTCTGATTATAACAAAAAAAATAGTTTGCATTAAAACAGTGTTCCCAAATGTCTCCTCAACCTACCTCCTTCACCCAACAACTTCTTTTTTTGTAGGAAGCTAAGTGAGGAAAGGCCTGAGGTAATGCTGAATCAGTTCCCGTGTGAGAACCTCCTGACTGTCAAAGACTGCCTGGCATCCATTTCAAGACGAGCTGGAGGACCAGATGGGCCAAGATGGTTGCCTCGTACTTTTAACCTCCAAACAGAATTGCCTCAGTTCATCAGCTACTTCCAGCAACGTGACAGAAGGTGGCTCATGTTTCCACTTCCTTACATTTTGTGCTTTCTTGATCCCACTTTCCTCAAAGACCAGTAGCCTGCATTTTGAGGTTACACCACCATCAGTTTATTTCTTGTTGCATTCATGTTCAAGTGAATTTTAGGTGGGAAGGGTGAGCTTTCTAGGTACTTTCTTTAACATAAGAGCAGTTAAGCAAATGCATTTTGAAACACAAGCTTTGACATGATTTGCATACAGATTTGAAGGCTGTCTAGTCAAGATCTTACCTCTTGTATTTACAGATATACAAAGGATCAAAATGTGTTTCCAACAAATGTTGGGTTGTTTTTTTCCAGGGGACCAGTAAAATTGTTCTTGCACTTAAGACAGAGTGGAGTTAAAAGTACTTGGGGCTGTAAGGTTGTGAAAGTAAAATTGAGTTTTAATGTTAGCCTAAAGTAGTTGTGGAGCTTTAGGGTTTTAAATCCACGCTTTTTCTGCTGCTACAGCTGCCTTGGAGTGGAAGGAAACTAGGATTTTCTTCTGGTAAGAGAGAAAGAGCATTAGATACTGATAGTGAAATAACCTCTTTGGCCTAGCATGGAGTATTCTGGTTGAAAGTTTGCTTCTTTGGTGACACTGGCTTATGGTGCCACCTGCCAGGTGTTTCATTTGGCTGTTCTTTGCTCTATATATGCTGTTATTGACTGGCATGACCAGGAGAGAGCGCTCCTTCCATGTATTCCTAGCGTGTGCTGTTGTAATTGCTTTTTAATACAAAGGATTGACAGTGAATGTAATGTGTATGTAGGGAATGGGAAGGAGGGGATAGGAATTTTCAAATAAGCAAACAAAACAGACTCTCTTAAGGTAACTTTGCTAACTTCAGCTTAGTTTATGCTATTTAACGTGAAGCTCAGTAAGTTTCTGAGGGTGCTTTAATAGATTAAGGAAGACATCAAGTGTCACTCTGCCCTTACTCAGAAATACACATTGAAAGATCAGCATGTTGCCTGCTTTCCTCAAGGATATTTCAAAAAATTTTGTACCTTGAGGCGACAAGGTACTAGGAAGTGAGAAGATGGTGTACGCTTTCATTTTCTTGCAGTATGAACTATTGAGATATTGTGTCATTTCTTCCCAAAGAGATGAGCTATGGTGTCATTTAATGTGAATGATTTGGAGGTGTTAATAGGGAATCAACTTGGAAAATTGCATGATAGCTTGCCAGAATGTTCTCAGACTCCTGGCAGAATGATTTCTGCACCATGACCTGTGCCTGTTCTTGCCTGTTGGTGGGTGGTTTTCCCCTTTTGAAGGAGTCAGATACAGAAAGAAGTAAACAGTGAAAGCGCGCTAGACCCTAACTGAAAAGATGAGTGGAAGCTACCACCGCCTTTTCTCCTCTTAATGCCTAAGGCCTACAGCTCCCAGCTGTCAGTCAAAAGTCCTTAGTTTTTGCACTGTATCCCACATAAATAAAGTATTTGTTCAGGGGAGTACATAGATCAGTTCAAGTGGATGTTCAGAGAGATGAATTAGGTGGATACTTACAGGCGTTGGCTTCTCTCTCTTTCTCTCTCCTAGAGGAGAAGACAATCACTGGATATGCAAACCATGGAACTTGGCCAGAAGCCTGGATACCCACATCACCAACAGCCTTAACAATATCATCAGGCATAGGGAAAGCAGCCCAAAGGTTAGAGAGCATGGATTTGAATGTGATTTAAGGGGGAAGAGCTGAAAAAACTGGTTTGTAGAAGGAGGTCCAAAAATACAAAGAAGGAAATTTGCTTTCTTAAAAAAAAAAAAGCATACAGTTTCAATCTTTTGGCCATAAGCATATAGTTTCAATCAATTCAGAACTGATTCAGATTCAAATTGGTCAGCTCCATTTGTTGCAGTGATGAACTCAAAGAGCCTGGTGCTTTCTTATTTAAAAAATAAGACTTGCCTTGACGGTAACGAATGTTACTGTGTGGTGCTGCTCTAATGCTAATCTTCAGACTGGCAGATGAACACGTATTAGCTATAGCTAGTGTTGGTAATAAATTTCTGGAACATTATTGCTTCTGTCCCCTGGTTGATCATTATTGCTGATCCACAGCTCTCATCAGGGGCACAAAGTACCATCTTTGCCAACAATAGATGAATCATGGGGCTTTTTATAGGGAGTCTGCAATACGTGGTCATACCTCAGAGTGTCACTTCAGCTTTATTTCTGTTGGTGTGTGGACTGCATGTATCTTCTGGAATGCAGAAATGCACAAAGAATTGCTTTGCATTTCTAGTTCAAAACAAGGTCACCAAAATTATAAATAAAATTAATTTTGTGATTTTTTTTTTTTTAAATGAGTACATTGTGGCCTCCCAGTTTCCCCACCCTGATGACAAAGAATTTAATAAAAAGGTACCTATTTGCATAAGAACACTGCTGTATTGCACATTTCTAAAGAAAAATTGAAATGCATGCAAGGATACCAAGGATCATTGAGATCCAGGGACACTTTGTTTTCATTTCAGTTGGATTATATTTACTGTGAGTGTTTTTACTTTGTTGTAGGTAGTGTGCAAATATATTGAGAATCCAGTCTTGTTTCACCGAGAAGACGTGGGGATGGTTAAATTTGACATCCGTTATGTTGTATTGCTGCGCTCCATAAAACCACTCAAGCTGTACATCTATGATGTATTCTGGCTGCGCTTTTCAAATCGGTAATTACTTCTCCTCATTAGTGTGGAGGGGCTTAGAATTAAACCTGATACCTTGGAAACTAAGTAATTGTTTTATTCCTTAGGGCATTTTCACTTGATGACTTGGATGACTATGAAAAGCATTTCACAGTCATGAATTATGCTCCTGGTGTAACATTAAAACAGGTAAGCAAACAGGCCAAAAGATTCCCTCACCTTTCCATTGTTAGAAAATCTTCCAGTACCTCCTTTGTGACTCTTGCCAAATAACCTGTTTCACATCTACTTAAATAAGCAGTCAGTGTGTTGAAAGTACCCTAAGTCCTATGTGACTGTTTTCCTAGGCTCTTCCCCCACAATCATCTGTGATTATGTAAGGTAATATAAACCTACATCCTGAGTATGACCCACGTTGACAGAGATCAGTAAAAGAATTATTAAAATGGCATCTAATCATTGTCAGAGACTTCAGGGTGATCTTTTATAACAAAAAATACTGGAACAAGGAAGGTATTCAGGACTAATTCCCTAGTTCTCTACCTGGGTTTGTATAAATAGCAAAAAATATTTGATGTTCCATTCTCTTGTCCTCTGATTGCCCAGTCATTCCCAACCAAAACAATCTTTGATGTTGCTAAACTTTTTCAGGTACACTGTGAAGAATTTATTCCTCTCTTTGAAAAACAATATCCTGAATATCCTTGGACAACAGTACAAGTAAGTCAGCAATTCATCTTTCTTGCGTAAATGTTCATGGATCTTTTTTTACTCGGCAAACTAGCTTTTCCAAAAGTGTTGTGGATTTTTTTTCTGCTAAGACATACTTCATGTGTATCAGTTCCTCAAAGGACAACAGACGTTAACTTTTATTTTAGAAGCATTTATTAACTTAGCAGAATTCCCCCTCAAACACTTAGTTGTTAGCATTTGAGAATTTTATCTCATGATTACGCTATGAGAATTCTTTCTATCAGACTTGGTAATAAAGCCAGGCCTGACTACCCTCAGGACCTTGGGAGCAGGATCTTTTCTTTGTTGTGAGTTCCATCTTTTTTGCAGAAGGCTGTCAATAATCTAAGCCCATGGTTGTGAAGACTTAATATTTCGTGCAAAAAGGCAGGGAAGTCCAGAATATAAAGTGTGCTAATCACTACAGATGTTGCTCATGTTACTGTGGAAAAGTTGTTTTCAAAGCCTTCACAACTCTTCTTTTCAGCAGAATATTAACTCTGATGCTGGAAAGTTGAACCACAAGCATTCAGGCTCTTGCTTCTTTGTTCCAAACGGCTTCATGACTTAAGGAGTTGTAAGAACAAGCAGAAAACTAAAGTAAATAGGAAATTACAGTATATAGTAATCTCAGTGAAATGACATCACAGTTTTTGATTTATCTATTCTAAGCAGAGCTGTAGGTCTAAAGATCTCCCCGTACGCTTTCAGGTTTGCTTGCTGTGCGAGCTGGGATGTGCCCAGCTGTGCCCAGGTGGCTGGTAGAAATGAGCACTGCCCCTGCTCCAGGGGTACCACGCTTCAAAGCTTACACTGCCAGGTTGAGTGGTGCAGAGATTGTATTTGTATGCTGTGGCATAGTTAAAGAAACCAAGTTAGCTTGGTCTTCTCTCTGTTCTTAAAGACCCCTCCTCCGCCAACATAATACCTCTCAGCTAGTCATTTAGAAGGCCTGTTTGTTAAAGTAAATCTTTCCTTTGAGACTGCAATGCAGAATTTCCATCTGCTGCCCCAGCTTCTCTGCATTAGCAAGCTGGCCAGAGGCCTGACCCTAGTCATAGCACTGATGTCCTTTCACAAGAAAAACAGATGATTCCCTAATACTAAGGCATCTTTTTATCTGCAAAGAGGAAGCTCCAAATACTGTAGCTCCATCAAGCATGCAGGACAGTGGATGAGAGCCTTCTCAGTGACTTTTGCCTGTAATTCATGCTTGAAAGAAAAAGCTAGACTACAAATTCATAGGCAAGAAAAAGTCAGAACTTCACAGTTGTACTTCTGGGGTTCACTTTCCTGGGTTTTCTTTTTCTATCCCTCTACACCGAAGTGCAATACTGTATATAATGTCTGAGAAGGGCGTATTAATACTAATATTAAATGCCGTATTTACAGGATTTCTGTAGTACTGATTTGCTTCTTGGAAAAGTCCATCGGTATTGTCAGGTGTTTGGTGCTTCATTATGTTGTCTTTAGGTCTAAACACACATTTTGAAGCTAATACTGTGCAGATTTTCATCTGTTGGCTAGTGTAATTTGTACAAGCTCTTTAAAAAGCTGTATGAATGACGTGATTAAAAACATGTTCATTGCTTTTATGGAACCTCACTTGTTATTCTGAGACTTTTTTCTGTTATTAGGCAAATATTTGTAAGGCATTTGCTGAATTGTTCCAAGTTGCTTCAGCTAAACCTGCGCCTCTTGGCGTCTGCGATTATCCATCATCAAGAGCAATATATGCCGTTGACTTGATGCTTAAATGGGACACCAGCAGCGATGGTGAGAAGCTTATTTCTTTGAATGTTGCATTCTTTATATTTGTGGACCTTTTCAGAAATGTACTACTTCTGTCTGAACTCTTACTGTTTTTCAAGCAGTGAGAGCCGTGTCCTCTGTGCCTCCCACTGATATCTGCAACTCCAGATGTGCTTTGATCTGTGGTGTTAGCATCTGCCATGCTGGTTAACAGGAATCACGGGGGAGCTGTTTACTGTGCTTGGCTGGGTCCTTGCTTCCCTTGTGTCCCTGCTACTGACATTCTCCGTTTTTTAAAAAAAAAAAAACCACAAACAAACAAAACAAATGCCACACACACAGAGAAAAACCGCAGCTGTACAGCAATCTAGTCACTTTGACAGGAGCACGTTTTCTTTCCCATTTATGGTGAGAGAATGTCTGAAATACCTGTGTCTCTGAAAACTTTAGACTAGACATCTATCTCTGGCTTCCAGCCTTGGACCAGTGTCTTCAATGCACAGTTACTTATTAAAGCACGAAAGGGACCACGTTCATCATTTCAGTGCTACTGATGTCCTCAGGACCGTCACTCAGGTGTTGCCAAGTTTCTGCAAGAACACATATGTGAAGAAGCTTCATGTTAGAGCCACAGTATCGCTGACTACCTGGAGCCTTTTTTCCAGTCAGTTGTGGAGGACTGGTAAAAAAATTTGCCAAACAGGGTGAATTCTTCATTATCTCACCAGAAGGCTGAAAAATGTTCTGGAAGCATGCCCAGCCCAGACACGAGTCTCTTGTAGGTAGAAAAGCAGCAGAGGCACCAACACAAAAAAAGACTGTTGGGGGACTGTTGAACAGAACTGAGTGTACTCTTTTCTTGTAACATTGGGTCCCGAGGACATAGGAGAAGGTAATTGCTTGTGCCCAGGGTTGCTGGAGGAGTGATTAGATGTTGTATATTTGGTTGGCGGCCCTATCCCACTGCTGCAGTGGCTGATTCTGTAAATATTCAGTCAATTTCGTGGAGGGAAACGATTGAGAAACAAGAGGTGTAGAATTAAGTGTCTGCTGTTCAGATCAGGTGGAGGAAGGGTTTGTCTTTGGGCCTGCTGCATCCACGTTGAACACTTTTGCCTGTTCTGGGAGATGCGGGCATGGGTGCGAAAGTCATGACTGATGTTGTAGGCAACCTATGGACAAATAGGTGCTTCCCTGCAGAGCAGAGTATGGTTTACCTATGCTTCAGAAGCTTGTAACCATTTACAATATCAACACCAGACAGGAAACGAAATCCTTCATTTCTCTTTGCACAGAATGCATTTGATTCTGAACTGTACTAATGTAGTTTCAAGAGAAAATTAAAATTCCTGACTTCATTTTAGGGGCAAGATGAAGTGGCAGATGGGAGTGGCTTAAACATGAAGGACTGCTAGAACTAGAGAGGTAGATATCTAAGAGCTTTAAGAAAGGGAAGTTTGTACTGAAACATGAAAGGATAAGCAGAATTTTCTGAAAGATGTTTCAAACTGTCAAGCAGGATAGGATTTCCCTGACGCAGCTATTAAATTGCTGCAAATTCTTATTCCAAATGAGGCATTGGATTAGCACAGCAATTGCAGAATCTGTTGGATACTTGAGCTCTGGATAATGATGGCAGAACAGACCTCTGTCCCTCAAAAAAAACCAAACCAAAACAAACCCAAAACCCAGTCCCACCAAAATAAAAACACCCAACCGGCATGCCAGCTTGGGTAATAAAAAAATGGCTTTTTCTAGTAATTTTCTATAATCTCTGGCTTAAAGACAGGTAGTGATTCAGGATCTCTACAGAGCTTGTATTAAGAGGCAATATTTTTGTTCCCCTTTACAGGAAAAAGAATTATGCAGCCTCAGATCCTGGAGGTGAACTTTAATCCTGACTGTGATAGAGCCTGCAAATACCACCCTACCTTTTTTAATGATGTCTTCAGCACCCTATTTCTGGATGAAACAGACAACTGCCATGTGACGTGCATTGTCTAGCCGCAGGAGGCTTGACTCTATTAATTTCCTTCCAGATATGCTTAACAGCAAGGTTTATATTTCAGTTCTATGAGATGCTGATGCAACTATTTTCCTATACTGGCAACCCAGGAAAAAAATTTGTATTAGAAGAATATGCGTATACCATATACTGTATTGGTAATCATTTTGTCTGCATTTTTCTTGTCTTGCTTTGTTCTATATATCATTGTTTTGTGTTGACCAAATGTCTTGTTTATTGAATATGGGAGACCTCAAAATAGGATGGTAACTGGAGCAATTGACTTGTTTTTCAGGTAGCCTGATTGCTTGCTTGCTAGGAAACATTGCACAAGTTCCCCATGTCAACATTAAAACTATAATTTACTGAATCATGTTGGAGTTTGTGGATCTTTCTTATCTATCCCTCTATTATTCGAAGATATAAAATGTTCTGATGGGAAACGCAATGAATGACTAAGGTGTAATGAGATGAAAGATTTGATGGCTCTTCCCTTTTTTTTTTTTTTATTTAGAAAAAGGTAAACAAAACCTACAACATTTAGGAACCCTGTAGTGCTGGCTGTCCTAGCCTGCCCCTTAAACTAGATTTTTTTTTTTTTTTGAGAAGGGATCAGGCAGGAAGTAAGAAGGATGTAATGTCTAGAGCAGCACAGGAGAGCAGAAGAAGCCTGAAGGAATGAAAGGGATCTGGAAGACTCTACTAGAAGCCCAAGCAAACTTTGGACCTCAAAGTTTAGAGCAGAAGATAGAGGTACTTGAGAGTGGGCTGTCCGTTTGAAATTAATCACTCCTAATCTATCCTCCCTCCTGGCATCAGGGTAGCTGGCTGAAATTTAGCAATTTCAGGCTGTATTTATGTTGCTTTGAATGTATGTACAAGTTGTAAAAATTCAGATGTCTGTCATGAAGTATGTATTATGTGGCTAGTATTTTTTTAAGCTAGTTGCAGCAATTGGATCTGCTTGACAGAAAGTACAGGTATAAAATGGTGTAAATGTTCTAAGCTTTGCAAAGATGCAACGTTATACTTCACGATCAGGAAGGGAGATGGATATTTTAGGCTATTTCAGGCTTGTCTGTAGAAACCTGCTTTCCACTGACTGGAACGTCGGCTGGGGAAGTCAACCATCTGTGTCGTACAAAAATTAAGTCACTGGGCAGGTGGGGCAGAAGGGAGAGCTGGATTGCACAGCCACAAGCGGTGCTGACGGCTGTATCGCTCTCCTGCTCCTGAGTCAGAACTTTTTTGTACTCCTTACTTACATGTGATTAAAGAGATGATGAAATAGATGATGTGGCTACTTCCCACACAGGGAGAAGTTTGTCTGTGATACAAAATTCAGTAATGGGTGCTCAAGACTGGACATAAAGGGGCACGCGGTGCTGCTCAGCAGATGTATTTTTCACTTGTTGGAGAGCAAAAGGCACTTTCTGCAATCAAAGTACCTGAGAACGTGTATCAAAGTGCCTGTGGATCTAGACTAAAGGGGAAGGTTTCCCTTATCACAAAGGGAGAAGTGGAGTCATGCTTAGCAAACCAGAAGAATGAGGTTTTAAAAGTAGTAAGATTTGTGCAGTGGGACCACAAGCTGTTTGTGGTCTGCTGTACTCTTACAACGAGATGACTTTATCTTATAGGAAGCAACTGGTTGAACTAAGCATCCCAGATGTTACTCTGTCCTCTCCCATAACCCTGAGGAGAAGAAACCCTTGTTTCTATTTCTGTGCAGGGTGAGAGGGCGCAGGTAGAAGACACGAGTAGCTACTGTGTATGTACTGCCCTGCTGGGCAATAGACCTGGCCATGGCCTGGCTGCCAGCTCCACTGTCAAGGTCTGGTGGTGAACTGGCATCACACTGAGGGTCCAGGTGGAGCACGTCGGTGCTGTTTGGCCAGTGCTGCTGGTGATGCCTCAGAGGTGTGTCCAGGGGGCTGCTGAATATTTACGTCCTCTCAGTTTCTCTCCAGGCACTCTGAGATTCCTGTTGTCTCTTGCTTGTTGCAATGGTGAGAAGAGATGAAAGCACTATCTTTGAGGCTACAGCATCCTATTGCCTTCAGTATTTTTCTGGTCAAAACCATTTAAAAACAATAAAAACAGAGCAACAAGGTTAGTAAGTTTACATGTAGTTTAATGCATTTAGCTGATACTAGATCGTACAATGCTTCAAAGTGGGAAGGCACCAACTGTGGAAAAAAAAAATAACTTCCAGAGTACAATGACCAGATGATAAATATCTGGCAGCTGCAGTGGGACACAGCACTTAAGCACTGTGTCTAGTGGTAAACATGAAAGATTCAGGCCACCACGATGCCTGTCGCTGTCAGGAACAGCTTTCTGACGTTGTGTTAACATATGACTGGATTTCCTCCTCTGAGCATAATGGAGTTCATGCTTATTTCTGATAACAGTTAAAATTCTGCTGTCGTATAAAATGTAATGCTGTAATACAGAAAACTCATACTTTTCGATCAGCACTTCTAGTTTGCTATAAAACCCAGTCAGCCATACACCCCTTTGTGACTTGCCTAGTAAAGACACATTTGTTTTGAACAAGTACTGCTTTGTCAGTTTGTAATTAGCAAACTAACGCTGCAAGTAGTTCAGCTAAAAATAAAATAAGGCCATAACTTTATTTAGAAAATTATTGTGGGGAAAAAAAATATACTCTTTTTGGATGAAAACTGTTTATTCAGATTGTTTCTTGTTGCGATTGTCCTTCCAGATACGGTAATTGAGTGCAGAAGCCATGGTTAGCCAAGCTAAATAAGGAACCATCAAATAAGCTGCTGTTTTGTTGATGTTATACCAGGAAGCAGTTGTAGCTGTTGCGGTACCAGTCGTGAGCAGGAGAGTCACCAACCCCTGAAATACAGGAAGGTGGTTAGTGGGGTTTTTTTTATTTGTTGCATGTTCTTGTCCAGTTGGTCTTTGTGTATTTCTTTAGCTCTTAGCTTTAGCTCTGGCACTTGTTAGATCCCTCTATGAGTTAATTCCTTCTCAGAAAACCAGCTGGTAAAAAGAGAGAGGTTTTTGCTGAGTTATGAGTTGAACTGACTCATACAACAAGTCACGGGAAAGGGCATTGCAGCTGGGAGCAGCAGAGGGGGAATAAAATCCCTCTTGCCTGCTCTTTTTGGCAGCGGGAAGCGCTACATTGACTACAAACCCAGAGGGAGCAAGTCCCTTAGCTAAGTAAACTTATCCAGTCTTTTCACACCATAGATACTGTCTGAAGAGATACAGTGTGAAAGACTCAACAATGGATTGCAGTCTCCCGCTATTACAGCATTGCATGTATTTACAAAACCAGGCAAATATTTTTTATCTTTGAGCCAAGCTGTTTCTCTTCAGACGGCAGAAAATTAGTCTTGCCTAAAATGGGTGCTGATGATTTGAGCAATGTTAGGATAAGCTTCTTACCACTCTGTTTGCCCGAGATACCTAGGAATTTTAGTGAGGCATAAACGTTAACGTTTTCTGGTCACACAAAAGCTCTTATCAAAGGGTGGCAGAAAGAGCTTCTTGAAATCTAAATGTTTAAGGATGTTGTAGATATGCAAATTCTTTCAGGTGGCTGCTGGCATGCATTTAAGAGAATTTTGGAAAACTTCTGCAAGCCATATTCTGTACTGAGGCTCAGTTTTAGGGAGAAAAGATTGTAACGCAAAACTTGCATCTTAGCACCTTGCAAATGACAACAGAAGCCTACGATTAAGAAACTTACTTTTCCACTTACCCATCCCATTTTGTGAGCTCCAAAAAATATTGGAGTCCATGCCCAGTTTAATGCCAGCTGCCCTGCGTACAGACCCAGAGGAACCACCGACTTTTCATTGAAGCCCCCCAGTTCCTTCCACACCAGGTAGGAGCCGTATCTGGAGAAAACAAATGTCAGGCTGTTATTCAGTACGCTGGTTAGAAAGTAACCACACATTCTTGATTGAATGAAACGTCTTCAATGATGGGGTCTAAATTAATTTGGAAAGGTAGATGTCCAGGTACTACAGTAACTGACTGCACAGGGTTGATATGGAGCGAGAAAAATTCCCTATCCTGCTGGAGTTCTCACTTCTAGGTGCAGAGGAACAGATGACCTACTGCGTTTCAGTCTTAAAAAGAGAAAGTGGTGTTGAAATGGAAGCAAGTCTAAGATGCGAGGGTAAAAGTAAGTCTCTAAATAGTGAAGAAACTGTTAATTTTGGTACTGGGGGAACAGAACCCACTAACTTTTTAACTGGATGAAATCAATATAGAAGTAGGAATTGAGTGGCATCCCAAAGCACAGGTGAGTATGGGGATGGATGAAGTTAGGGCAGGAGGAGCCCTATAGTCACTTTTCAGAAGAAAGGGGGCGAAGGTGGGGAGAACAAAGAGTTGGGGAGTTCTGTGGAAAGAATTCACCACAAGGAGCATCGAGTGCCCTTCCTGTCTGCAGGATTCTGGCTACTGAAAGATCCTGCAAAAAGATTTTGAACAGATCTTAATGCCACAGAAGAACAGTTCACTGGAGGGATCCCAGAACGTGAGGTGCTAACGAGAGGAATTCTTAGGATTTGGGAGATTTACTAATGCAACGTTTATTTTTGCACTGAAGGAGCCAGATGAGAACAGGGAGCATTCATCACCTAAGACTATTTCTTTTGCTTTTGTTTGATTTTCCCTTTAGACATTAGCTGGATTTCAGTCCAGATGACTGCATAGCCATTCCAAGTGACTACAATAGAATCCCCTGGATAAAACGCCAACATCTGGAATTACACCCTTGTTTTGGAATTAGTAACTGCACACGGATTCCATCCTGGTAGGAATATCAGCTGGACTATGCACTATGCTGGACAGCAGGTGGCTCACACGTATTTCTGCTGGCAGTGGAGCAAAGATGGAGACCAACCTGTAAGCATTTTTTTTTTAGGAGCAGACAAATATCAATAGGAGTAATTGCAAGGAGTTTGTCTTCATTTGTAGGTCATACAAGAGGTAGTTTTTTTCCCGTTTAACCCAGTGACACAGGCATGCTTCTCAGCCGTCACTGTTGTAGGGACTGAACAATGCAGCTTTGATATCAGTTTTGGCAGTTTGATTGCCAGGAGTATTAAAAAAAAAAAAGAAAGGGAAGGTGGTTGTAAGCCTTAAAAACTTAACAGTTTATCTCCATAAAAAGCATCAGGACACAAATCTGTTTCTAAGAGATTTACGGAGCCGCAGTGCAGACTTAGAGTTGTTTGTACATCTAACTTTGACTTCAGACCAAGATCATGACGTACAACTCTGCTAGGAAGCTTAAACGTCAAGAAAGGCATGTAAGCTTGTTAAATCTTGCTTTTAGTTATTTTTGCTTTTAATATATTCAAGAGATTCTAAAGGAATGAGGTGTCTTGATCATTCAAGGAATGTGTGCACATGATGGATTACAGAAGAAAAGTCCTAGTAATAAATACGATCTTTTCACTGAGCGAGATGTATAGTACAGAACCAGGACCATCCACCTCCAAATATATGGATTCTGGTATTATCAAAGTAAGTGATAAGCTGTCACAATTTGGATTTTTAAAATATATAACTTGATATCCAGGTTTATGATGAGGAATCCAGGAACAGGGTTACAAATTATGCAGTCCACTTGAAGGAAGCCTGTTACGGGGAAGCCACTCAGCTCTTGTCTCTTTGATAAAAGGCAGTTATTTTATTCACAGGACAGGAATCACCTGATTCGAATGCTAACTCTTGGAATATACAAGAATAGAGAGCAATTTTTAAAAGTATACTCTCTAAGAGGAGCAAGGAAAGAGAATACTGATGGGCAACGACAGTACATGAGGCTATAAAAATTACAAAGCTTTTCTGGAAAGCAAATGAAACCAAACTGAGAGAATGTGTGAGAGCCAATTTAGCATTCAGATATGGTTTCAGACATTGCATCATTGCTGTGTTTTGCAACAGGTGGTGTGGTGTTTAAGATAACCTGCAGGATGGCTATGTGATGTTAACTCGGGAAAGATCTGTCCTCTTTGAAACTTTATATAGTTAAGCCACTGCTATATACAAACTACAAATCAATTAAAGTGTACTGTCATGATGAAGAAATGGGAAAGGTAAGCCATAAAAGCACATTGCAGACCAAAATCTATTACTGTCAGATTAGCAACAATCTGTACTTGATAGCTAGGAAAACACAATGCTGAATCTTGGTATGTAGCTGCTTCTTAATGACCAAGTGCAGAGGAGACACAAAGCATCACCGTGCTTGGGGGCTGCACCGACTTCTGTTGAGGCTCTAGGAGCAGAGCGCTCCCCCTCCTCTGTGCCGCAGCTCACCAGGGTTAATGTAAAAGCACGTACTGTTAGGTGAGCAGCTTCGAGAGCGGTCTGTGAGGAGTATCAAAACTGCCCAAACGATCTCCTGAGACAACCTGCCTCTATAAATACTTTTGCTACATCTTATTAAAGGCAGCAGTTGCCAAAATACAGTATTACTAAATTTTTAACGTTCCTGTGGGAAGGGTATTTGTCGTTGTGATTCCTGGTTCGTTTGACAGTAATTGCTGTGCTGTCAGCTATTTTAAACTAGTTAAATACGGAGGTGGTAGATGGCTTCAAACACTTACAGTTTAACAGCCTGGCAGTTTTATTTAAAAGGACACATATATTTTGATTTTGGTTTCTTTTAATTGAGCTCTGTTAGAACAGTTCTATCCTAATCCCCCCAGGCCCCCACTCTTTCTTTTTGTTTTCCTAGTACTAGAGAAGGACATAGACAGAAGAAACCCCAGTGGTGCCCTGCTCCATCGCTGCCAGCTTGGCAGGTCTTCCCCTGAGGATGAGTGAGGAAAGCACGTTAATAGCAGTGTTTCAAACTCCTGCTTTTGATGTGGATATTTATGCATACAAAATGTCCTATCAAACCCACACACAACTCCCAAAACATGTTTCTACCTGTTCAAGAGGCAGCTTGACACAGCTTCTTACAAACATACAGACACAGGAATACAATAATAGTTCTCTGGTCCAGCATTATACAATAAGCAACCTGGAGATCAGGTAAGCACCTTAATACAATGTGAAAAACATACCCCATAGATGTATAGAGAGTTCCCCAAACAGGAGCAAACACCCAGTTAGGTGGACACCAGGATGGCTTCTGTAGAGATTCATACCACACTGGGATTTCCTTTTTGGTTATCTTGCTTCCTAAAAATCCTCCTGTGTGGGGCAGGAGTGTGAAACCCACTGCTGGGGCCCAGGCTGGTACCACTTCCATTGAGACAGTGAATCTGAAACACAAACGTGTTGATTTGGCAGAGCAATTTTAAAATGCAACTACAAAGATTTTTCCATTTAGCAGATTTTTAAAATGTACGTATGCGTAGGATCTGATCCACAGCCTAGTCTTGTCACCGAGAAAGACAGCAGCCGAAATTCATGGATCTTGTACCAGGTCCACCGGACAATACTCACCTCATAAAGGAACCTATCACTTAACGTGGGGGGAAGTGAGGCCTTTATTTCCCCTCAGCTCTGTGCACTAAGATTACTGAATTTTACCTACATAAATATCCTCACCCATAAGCATGCCAGAGGAATAAAGCAACTGGATATTATACGAACTGCACTTGGGGGAAAAAAAAATATATGCACCAAGAAGTATGTATTTCTGTATTCACCAAAAAGCCCATTCACTCCATGAAATTGTGTAGTCAAGAATAAGAAAATGGTGTGTGCTTTCCTGTGCTCAAGTGAAATAATTGTATACCTTGTGTTGCATTTTTAGCCTCCAAAGGGTGCCGAGGATGCTCAATGGCTAGTAAAGGTGATGTGAATTAGTAGCCGACACTTGAGAAGCTGCCTCAGAAAATAAACACCAGGGAGGACAATGAGAAGGTAAGTACTTAAATGATGTTTTGCTAAACAAGGAAGGTGATCTCAGTGGATTAATGGGGAGCGCACCTGTGGCTTCTTCATGAAGCATTCAATCAGTTGCAGCAATCTTAGCTGCCAAGCCCATAGATTAAATTTGCCTACAGAAGTAAGACATAAGTAATGGCTTGTTCTGGTGGGCTGCCCTGCTTTAGTTAGAGCACGGGTGGCAGTAAAAAAAAGTAAGCAAGTAAGCAGGAAAAAGCTTCCTTGCAGATTTTCTGGCCAAAAGCCAAATGCTACAGAAGAGCTGTGTTTAGCTTGCTAAAATGTGAACACATCAGAGGTACAATAAAAAAGGGCAGAACTGAAAAGCATTATTTTTTCAAATGTACAGTAGGCAAATACGCCCAGTTCCTGTTCATCCGTTACGCAGGAGGGGGAGACAGCAGGCAGGAATCACAAGGGAGGTTGCAGCAGTGGGGAAAGAGCAACTGCAGAAGCCCCAGGAGAGAAAATCAAGTTTAAGAGCAACCAGCATTTCAGAGGCTTAAGGCAATAAGAAAAGTGTCTTATTAACTTGGCTGTTGCCTTGGCCCGTGTTTAGAAGTTTTCATTGCTGTAGTTGTGACTGCCGGGATGAGGAGGCAGGGAGTGGGGAAGAGGAAATCCCACCTGTGACAGATGTGCTTAAACTGATGGGAAATGGCGCACAGATGACGTTGCATTCTCACAGTTCTGCTGGTACGGTGGATTTCTGTTTGGAGAACAGGTGAAAGCTTGGCCAGGGAGGGAGCTCTCTTTCATTATGGTTTTTGTCCCTGTACTCAGGGGTCTGCCCGTACAGTCACGCAGACTTAACGGAGAGATTTCAGTGGCTGGGACCACAAGCCAGATTGCAAGGGATCAAGAAAAACCCTGGTGGTTGGTGATAGAAGCAGAGCAGAATTTTGAAGGTAAAACAGAGAGGGACTGGTAAAGCATGAAGGATTAGAAAGTTTGTAAGGAGCAAACAAGAAAAGGCATGTAGGCTGCTGGGCTGTGGGCATGCCTCAGGGGAGAGTCGTGGGAGGGCAGGGAGTAGGAATGCACACAAAAAAAGGCAGCAGACAAAGAGACAAAGCAGTACAAGAGTCAAAGTCAAAAACAGAGCAGAAGAATGACCAACTGAAAGAAAAACTAAGCAGGGAAGAATTCAGAACTAAGGTTGGGGAGAAGTGGGAGAGCGATGTGCTAGTCTGCTGGAATCGTGTCAATTAGGTCTTGGGTGGGGGGTGGACAACAAGGAAGGGAGGAAAAAAATCTGCATAGCTCGTTGCTGCAGTCATTGCTGCCATACTTCCTGCCTTGTGGATTCAACTTGCTATTTCCCTGGGAGCGTCTTAAATGGAGCAAAGGAGTTAACATGTTTTCCTACGCCTAGATCTCTCTTGTTACTTTCCCGAGGGAGCAGGCTGTCAGCTGCAGTACGCACTACTTGTCACCCGTATTGACAGCATAAAAGGCTCTGCTTTTCCTGGGATGTGAAGGAATTGCTATGCGCAGGAGCAACAAGGTGCAATGGGAACAAGAGCTCCAAGCACAATGAGTCTCCTTGGTTGCCTTCACATAAGTAGTTCCCAAAGGTTAAGTTGGAAATTTAAAGTTACTAAGAGCTCGCCAATTCTTAACGCTGTCGCTTTTGCCTACAGAGAGAACACTAGGCTTAGTTCTCTATACATGCTGTAAAGTGCTGGTGGTCTGTGCAGCTCCAGTGGGGCTGTCAGATGATAATACTTTTAAAATTTTTTTTAAGTAATAAGCAAGGACCCCAAGGGGTTTATGCTTTATTTGGATGTAACAATATCGGTGTGGTTTCCTGCGGGTATTAAGCAACTGGACTTTGTCATGGCTTCTGTCAGCCTCTCCCCAGGGGAAAAGAGTCTGAAAGTGTTCTGCAAGCTGAAAGTGCTAAATGCTATCAAATTGGAAAAGTACTGCTCCAATGCAGTCATTAGTGAATAAATGACGTAGCTACATGCCTGTCCCACTGTGTGTTAGAGGAAGAACGCTGAGAAGATTCTTAAGTGACAAGAGAAAGCAAATCAGGCAGGCAAACAGAAACGGGGAAGGCACAAAGCAAAGAAACAGGGAGAGTGAAGCCGTGCATGAACAGGAAAGGGGAAGAAATGGAAGTGATGAGATTGAACATACTGGCTTGAACTGAATAGTGGTGTCCCAGTCTTTTGACTACTACTACTCCTAATTATATACTACGTTTTCCAAGAGTATTTCTCAGAACTTCCCAAGAATGGCAAAATACTCTCTTGCATAGTACCAAGGAGAAAGAGGAACGAAGCCATGCAGCAAGATCAGAATGCACTGGTAGGCTGGGCCTAGCAGACCACAGCCGTCCATCAGCAGTGGGAGTTCCTGTATTTTAATTCCCAAGAAATTAAATACTAGTGTCATTTTCCCATGAAAAGCAGTAGCTAACTCCAGGAGCAGCACTAGTTGATTCTGGGAGAAGCCACATCCATCTTCCTGTGGTTACTCAGTGTAGGCCTTCAGTGGGAGTAAGGAAAAGGCAGGGATGCACTGGAGAGCGGGTGCGTTCGCTCAGTGCTGTAGGGTTTGCTTGGTTAGCTGTGTGGCACCAGATCTGTGTGACATTTATAGAACGCCCAGTACCTTTTTTAAAAGTAATGTAATCACAGAGTCTATCAAGGATTATCAGACCTGATTTCCTTTCAGTCTATAGTTGGTAATCCTGAAATTACTCGGAGATAACTTGCACGGCACAGGCTTGCTAACGCAGCCCCTTTGGCTGCAACTGTATTACACAACCTAGAAATAATTACTGCTTTCCTAATCATATCCCAGCTCCGTTTCGGGGTGAGATTTGGTTGCACAATATTCTTGCAGCCTGATTTTCATCCTAAAGAAACCTGGATGCCTGTGGATGGTATCTGCAGCATGCCCAGCAGATATCTGCCTCTAAGAACCACCACGGCTGGAAATCTTTTCTCCCCATACAGACTTAACGTTTTTATTCCTGTTTCCACCTCTTATCTCTGCCCTGCAACATTTTCTTTGTCATCCTGGCCGTTTTCTGTTGAGCCCTAGTCTGACTTCAGGCAGTTTCAGCAGGGCAGTGAGGGCTGCAGCAGGCCAGTTTGGTTTACAAATGTGTTAAAATAATTTTTCTAGGTATTCAAAACATCTGTCTTGCCCAAAGGTGGTTCCAGCTCCATAAAGTAACAGGAGAAATGAAGGGGCCGGGGGAAACAATCCTGCAACTTGCTGCCTACTGGGCTTCCATCTTTTTGCAGGTTGTTTCTCTGTGCTGGTGTAACACGCAAAAAAAAACAAACAGAAGGTTTCCATGTCCTCCTCTTTCTCAAAAAAACATTATGCACCTGAAAAACGGGATGGGGTGCGCCAGGACCGGATATATCATGACAGAGGAGCTGGTTTGCTTCAGCCTGATGAAAAATGAACTAAAACACTTATTTGCTTCGAGCAGGTCTCTGAAAGGCAGGTGGGTCCCTTCCCCTTCTCTGGGCACTCCCAGGGAGAGCTCGGTCAGCGGGAAGGAGAAGGAAAGAAAGGACAACTACTTTCATTGCATTTTCTTATATCCCAGCGCTGATAAACCTCTGACTAATCCCTTTTTTTGTGCAACTTAGTGCTGGCCACCCGATCACATGGGGCTTAAATTCTAGCTATCGCATTAAAAACAGGAAGGAAAAAATCTCTCAGCGGGGCTAAATCACCCACGCGGTTCTGGGGTTTCTCATCCCCGCTGTTAGGAGGCAGAGCGACAACGCCGTGAAAGGACTGGAGGTTGGGGGGGTGGGTTCCCCAAGGAACACGTTGTCCCTCTCATCCTCTCCGGTGTATGTTTCTGAGGGCAGATAAGGTTCTGTCCAGGCCTGAGAGACAGCATGCAGTTTTTCCCTGGGGGAAGGCTTCTTCCTGAGATAGCTGTCTGAAGAATGAAGGGGTGCACGCGTAATTTATACTGACAAACTGTTTGTGGCTGTTGTGGCTTCGATTTCTGGGAGACCGCAACACGAAAAGCAAAGCTATATTTGCAGTCTGTGATCCGGAATATGGCTACCACAACAAAGCAGTCTTGTCTGTGTTATCTGATCTCAAGTAATAGAGAAACTTAAACCAGTATGTATTACATAAATATCTAACAAATAAGTGTATGCTATATGTTTATAAAATGTATTTATAACTAAAAATAAAAATTATGGCCTTTATTTAGGATCTAACGCAAGGTGTACTCGTCAGACAACAGATCTCACAGCCCAGGTTACACTTCTTTCAAAACGGCAGGGCATGAGTTGTGCAAATAAATCTAGGATTTATTGAAGAGTCACATGCTGGGAACTGAAACGTACACGAGAACAAAATCTGCCGAGGTAATAATTAGCCATTTACTGCTCAATCTCTCTCATTTTCCCTATGTATTTTTTATAAAATCCCCTGCACGCAGTGTAGTCTGAAAATGAAACGTCCCTTTGGCTACCTTCCTTCCAACAGCTTCCCAAACTCCTGCCCTAGGTTTTTCTTCTTTGTCCACCCACTTGGAAAGCGTCATCCACATCTATTCTTAGAAAAGTTAAGTTTCTCTTGGATATTCCCAGTTTAAGTGGTGCCTAGGCCTGACTCTTTCTCAGATCACCAGCTATTTTAACCGGGTGAAATGTAACAAGCGCCACGTCCAAAGGACGCTTTAATCGCAGCGGGAGGTTCCTGGGGCATCACCACCCGTGAGTCTCAGGTGCTTCACAAGAGGGCTGTGCTCTTCACAGCAAACCAAAGGGAAAACGGCCGCACTGAGGTGTGCCCCCAGCTGCAGCCTCACTACCTGAGGCTTGCGGGAACTGGACGCTGCCTTGGGCTTTGCCTCTGAAAGCACCAAACATGGCTCTTCCCAGGGCTTGACGGGTGTCCGGTCGAAGCACAGAATGGCTGGGGTTGGAAGGGACTTTCAGAGATCATCCAGTCCAACTGCCCTGCCAAAGCAGGTTCACCTGGAGCAGGCTGGATAGGAATGCATCTGGGCGGGTTTTGAATGTCTCCAGGAAAGGAGACTCCACCACCTCCCTGGGCAGCCTCTTCCAGTGCTCTGCCACCCTCAAAGTGAAGAAGTTTTTCATCATGTTGAGGTGGAATTTCCTGTGTTCCAGTTTGTGCCTGTTGCCCCTTGTCCTGTCACCGGGCTCCACTGAGAAGAGTCTGGCCCCATAAGCCCTGATGAGGTGCCCTCTCAGTCTTCCCCAGGCTAAACAGACCCAGGTGTCTCAGCCTTTCTTCATAAGACAAGCTGTTCCAGTCCCCTCATCATCTTGGTGGCCCTTTGCTGCACCCTCTCCAGCAGTTCCCTGTCCTTCTTGAGCTGGGGAGCCCAGAACTGGACACAGCATTCCAGGTGGGGCCTCACCAAGGCAGAGCAGAGGGGGAGGATGCCCTCCCTCCCCCTGCTGGCCACGCTCTTCTTGATGCACCCCAGGATGCCACTGGCCTTCTTGGCCACAAGAGCATGTTGCTGGCTCATGGTCAACTTGTAGGGTGAAGTCTAATCCGGTGGGTGGCCCAGCACAGACGGGGTCCCACCATCTCCTCTCGGCTCAGCACAAGAGGTTTTGCTGCCTACATTGCGGGTAGAGGCAGCCACAGAGTGGGATGTAGTCATATATGTATCCTATATCCATGCGTGTCAGATATATCCTGTATTACTGCCCCCCCGTGTATTCCAGCTAGCTTGATTTCCAGGTATTTTCCCTGGAAGCTGACAAAAATGGAGGAAACCACCTTTACCACAGGACAGAGATGAGAAAAGTGAGCAAAATCTGCTCACTGCGACCCTTTGGAACAGGGCCCCCCACAAAAGGCCCACAGCATTCCTGGCCCTCCTGACCCATTTCCCTTCTCCCGAGTTCAACTCATACAAATCTCATTTATTACCCTTGTTTCATAACCCGCAGTGATGCAAACTCGTTGCAACGCCGCAACTTTGGCGTGGTA
>VXBO01007653.1:108464-126696 GCA_013400135.1 Rhinoptilus africanus | reverse complement strand
ACGGCCTTTGTTTGTCCAAACAAAAGTATTTGATCTGTGGGTTGGGTTTTTTACAGGGTGCGCTCAGTTGTTGGGTAGGGGAAGGAATCCCTTTTTCACGATAAGTCTGATGAGGTGGTTCTTGTGGGGTGTCTGAGTAAACCGTTGTCGTGCGAGACTCACTTCTCTCTCTCTTTTACAGGCTTTGGAGTTTTTGCAGAAGAATGCCCGAAAATACTACTTTACACGTACAAGTATGCTTCCAGTCAGTGGGGCTTTTCATACCAGGCTTATGGAACCAGCAGCAGAGCCCTTGGCTGAAGTCCTAAAATCGATTGAGATTCAGAAACCGATGGTCTGTGTCTATTCCAATGTTGATGGCAAAAAGTACATGCACGCGAAGCACATTGAGAAGCTGTTAGTGAAGCAGGTGGTTTCACCTGTTCTGTGGGAACAGACCATGCATTCTGTATACGAAAGAAAGCAAGGAACAGAATTTCCTTACACATACGAAGTGGGGCCCGGAAAGCAACTAGGAGCCATTCTCAAAAAATGTAATTTAAAGGCCTGGAAACAATATAATCATGTAGATGCTCTGGAAGAAGAGGATGCAGAGAAAACCTAAGTAGGCTTTTGAGAAAAATCCATGCAACTTGGTTTTTTTCTGCCTATTTAAAAATAACTTTGTGCTCCCAAAAGAGGAAGATTTAAACATTTATGGCTTCTCGTGATGAGAGGAGCACCATGTGCGAAATCGAAGTGGATGTTTTCCTTCCCCATGTGCCTCAGGTGTGGAAGGGGAGACCAAAGTCTGGCTCTTCCATCTGTGTCGGGACTGCAAAACTGCCAATAAATACACCAAAAAGCCTTCTGTTTGGCCTCGGTCCTGCAAGCAACTTCCCCACTCTTGTTTTTTTTTCCTTTTTTAATTTTTTGGGGGGAGGAGGGCGGTGTGGATTCAAGTTAAAAATCAGTAGCTTTGGCTGCCTGGTGCAGGATCTTCTGCATGGAAACAGGTACAACTGGGCTGTTGGCTCCAGATTGTGGAGGGGGCTCTGCTGGGCTCGAGGGTGCGTTTAGAGGGTCCATCCGGTTTGGTACGGGTTTCGGTATGTTGATGTCCGTGTTTTCTAACTCGACTGACTCGTGGGATGTTCATCTGTGTAAAATTCTTTTAATTTGTGTCCATATTGCCAGGTAGCAGCCAGGTAAGTCAGAAGATATTATTAGGAACATGATTTTCTTAAGGTTAAACTACAAATAAACTATAATGCTTTTCTTGGTATTTGTAATGCTGTGGGGTGCGTTGTTACTGGCCTCCAGTCCACACGTGGATGGAAGTAATTTTCCCTCCAGTTATCCAGTGCAGTGTTTGTTGTGCAAAGTTACTAAAGGGAGAAGAAACATTTCACTGAATGAAGCAGCTTACCAAAATTCCTCACCTCCCCAGAGGCGCAGGGCTTTTGTCGTCCCTGACCGAGCCTCTGATGCTGCACAGGCTGAATTTGGATGACTTTTCTTGATGGAGCAGAAAACATCAGTGCTGGAAACTTTGCAGAAAGGTTTTTTTTTTCAGGGGCACCTTTGGGCAGGGTGAATTCACCCTGTGGTAACAACGGAACAGGGAGGAGGATTTGAGTGCTGGTGTTCCGGTTGTCTCTATTTTTGGCTGTGTTTTGCCAACTTGGATGTTTTCCGAAAGCAGGAGAGGAGCAGGTCGTCCCGTCCCCTTGTGGGCACCGGTCGGCTGGGTGAGGGCTGCTGGCAGGTCCCACGGCTGGGGCTGGCTGCAGGGGGAGCACACGCTGCCTTCAGCACCTTCCTCAGTGCCTGCAGCGCTGGAGGTGGCACTGGGAGCGGCTTTAGCACCAAATCCATGGGTTTGGATTCAGTAGCTGACCTTTGGCTTATTAAAATAGGTCCGGTGGTGTTACACCATCGTGCTGCCTGCACAAGATACCTGCAGGGCGCACAGAAAACGTGCGCTTGCTTTCTTTGCTCCTGGTCTGCAAGGGGCACTAAAAGCTTTCAGAAATATATGAGAGAAGAGTATTTGCTACGGGATCACGTAGAAACGCAGGGAGAGGTCATATTGTGCCTATTATAGTCTGAGCAAAAGCTTCAACTGAGCTCTCTCTTTTTTTCTTTTTTATTTTTGGTATTTTAATGGTATATTTAACAATAAATGTAATAATATAAATATTTAACAATAAGTTTTAACTATATTTAACAATAAATTTTTTAAAAACTTTGCAATACATTACTTAAATGACCATGCACGTCTTGAATAACCTATTACGAACTGCAGAATAACTTCCAGCTATGGCATTAATCATTTTGCAATGTCACATTTCTGAAAGGAAAAGTGAATTAAAAATACTGGCCTAAATTATGATTGCCTAATGGAGTGTCTTATTCAGCAGTTCTCCTGTGAACTGCTGTTGGCAGCTGAGCCTACCTTTACAGTACAAATTCCACTTTTGGAGTGTGTAAACATTAATGATTAATAAAATACATAATAATTTGCCAGCTTAATCAGTGGACTATTAAAGGGTGCCAGTTAAGGGTTGGAAATACTGTAAAGAAAATTATTTCGGTGAAGGCTCCTATGTTACAGGTGTGGTGTTAGTTATGCAATAAAGCATACCAAAGTCATCACTCGGTGGTAAGAGTATCTCAACTAAATCCTGTTCATGTTATTAAAGACTGAATTATGTGCTGTGTTAGAAGTTTGCAACGACATCTTGTAAGGCCAAACGTTTTAGTGACAGAAACCAGCTTTTATGGTGGTTGGAACTTAGCGTGGCACGTTGGTGGCGCTAATTTTGGTTTTAGTATAGTGCTTTATGGTTTCTGGAGTTTTTAATTATTTAACGTTGTTGCGGAAGTTTTGGAGACCTGTTTTCTCTTTGTATTGTTCTTACCTGTTTTTTTAATTTTTATTTTTATTTTTTGCATTGTTTCGCTTCGTTGCACACTTTGCCTGGGATAAAAGCCCTTTGGGAGAAACAGGCTTAAAATCTCTGTTTGCAAATGCAGAATATTAGATGACCTTTTGCACCTTCATCAGCTGCAGAGTGCTGAAGGCATGTCTGTATCCCAGGAGCATCCCGCTGTTTAATTAGTGGGAAGCAGGAACCGTAGCCGCTGCCTGGGCTTTTGCTTTTCTTCCGTGCAGCATCAGAGCCCAAACCGAGGTAGCAAGCCCTGCGCTGCTGAGGCTGCTCCTCAGTGAGCCTCCTGTCCTCAAAAACAGAAGCCAAGGCGCAATCGTACCAGTGTGTTGATGCTGCTGTTTATCAGCTTTTTTATTTTATTATTTTTATTATTTATATGAGCTTGTGTTGGCTAAAAAAGTGTGATAGAGGTCTTCCTACCTCTGGAGAGCGTTCAGGGCTTGCTCGCGCGTAGTGCCCGGCAGCACCACGGCACGTTGGAGTGTGGCTGTAACCGAGCGGAAGGGAGTCTCGTCTGCTGTAAAACTTCTCTGTGGGTAGGTGGGGAGCGGCCCGCAGAGTAATTAAGGATCCTGGATCTTAGTACTGTTATCTGCATTTCTTTTCTGTGCTTACTCATCTCTCCCTTCTGCTTCTGGAAACTGAATGTTTAAGACGTGAAAAGTCGGCAGGGTTCCTTCACCTCGGAACAAACAGAAACAGGATGTGGAAAAAAAAAAAAAAATCCAGTGCCGTAAACTCTGCCACATGAGGAAGTGTGCAGTAAAAAAAAAAAAAAAAAATTAAATTTGGGTCTTCTGCATCACAGTGCGGAGCCTTAGCTTAGAGGCTCCTTGCTCAGCTCTGCAGGTGAGACGGGAGCCTGGTAAGTATTCCAGTTTGGGCTAATTCTTGTTGCAGGTTCTGTTCGCTTCGTGTTGCGCTGGCTTCGTGGGTGCGATTGCATTTTATAGTCCTTGAGACTGTGTTTTGCGCCGTTATGTGCTGGATGCTGAACTTCCCCTCTCTTGCGATTCAGAAATGTTACGTTATTGATTGCAAGAGCG
The DNA here is from genome assembly GCA_013400135.1 of Rhinoptilus africanus. Classification (NCBI taxonomy): domain Eukaryota; kingdom Metazoa; phylum Chordata; class Aves; order Charadriiformes; family Glareolidae; genus Rhinoptilus; species Rhinoptilus africanus. The sequence continues at coordinate 122,714 of VXBO01007653.1, read as the reverse complement.
TGAAAAGTCATCCCACGCAGCTCTGGGATGGAACAGGCAGTGCGGCAGCCTCCCGTTTGTCATTGCTCCCCTGTTCATAAAGATTATTTATCTAGAAATAACTGTAATTATTTTGTAGGGTTAAAGTGGTTCAGCAGGAAGAATCACATTTTTTGTACCTGGTAGTTTTATTACACGTGCATAGACTGTTTATTAGACTCCTGATGGGGATTTTTATCTTTCACTACGTAATAACTTTAACATGTTTTCCGTCACACTGCTGTTACGGAGTTAAACAGAGTGGTCGACTCAGTGGTGAAACTTTAGTCTGGTTTTTGGTTATATGAGCAATTCAGCTGGCCAGCTTCTGGCCCGAGGGAGGCTACGGTTGCGCTAACCCTCCTTTTCTAGGAAAAACTGCCTACCTGCTCCTGAAGGGCAAATTGGCTTGAGGGCATTCTGAAAAAAGGTGACACTACAACACCTGCTGCTGCTTGAACATTCGCGGTATGGTGGCACCACCATCTTCTACGTACCTTCTTTGCATACCTTCTTTTTGCTCTGCATTTCAAATCAATCAAAGGTGTTTTAAAGTCCTTTAACATGACGTGGCTGAGTGAAATCTTCTAGTTGAACCTTTTTTTTTTTTTTTTTCCCCCAGAAGAATTTTTTGAGATGTGTGGTTAAGATCATAATGGGATCTGGGCAGCATTCATGAAAGAGAGGAAACACATTCCTCAACCCGCTTAAACTTGACTGGGTTTGGCATTTGCCTCCACTGAAGAGAAGTGGTTCCAATTCCCTGTCTTGATTTAAAGCAGGAACTCCAACTTGAAACTCCAGCCTCTCAGGTGAACGGTTAAATCACTAGGCCATTAATGTATTGTATTTTCCTCTTTCAAAAGTGCGCTCGCCATAGTCGTCGCTTGACTCAGCAGGAAGGAGGTATCCCCTCTGCTGAGGGGAATACCCAAACCACAGAGAGGCACTTTCATTTTCTCTCGCCGAGAGAGAGTCTGTAACTGTGTACGGCGAAAAGCAGCTTCAACAGCAAAGGGAAGATGCACCCGGATGTAGAGAACAACCTGATATGGTTGGGGGCTGTTGTTGAGAGAGAAGAAACCCAGCGGTGTCCTGGTGGCCACCTGTGGAGTACGGGAGAGTGACACCTCCACCGCCTCCGTCCTGTAAGCTGTGCTCAAGTGTCTCTTAGTCATCTGTTTCCCTCTAAGCACATGCCCTCCAGAAGGAGGGCATAACCCTAACCCTTTTCCAAATTCAATCGAATTCTTGTGTGGTTTTTTTTTTCTGAGCAACTCAAAGTTTTACTTGGGAAAGAGACAGAAGAATATAAAATCTATTGGTAAAATTCTGAAGAATTCTGGAAAAGTAATAGCTTGGCTTGAGTGGCCCGCAAGTACCAACCCAATCAACTTGCTCACTAGCTCATCCTAACCACTCTTTTTCCACTGAAATATCATTTCATAGGCTAATTTTATTACATAAAAATCAAATAAAGCCTGTCCTGTAACCTTAGGTAACAAAATGTACAAGACAATATATTGTTACCAATCTGTGATAGCACAGTCTTGGAAAATAAAGTAGATAACACTGCAAAACGTTTAAAGCAACATTTTAATTTTAAAAAAGCATCGTGGTTTTAATCTTTACTATTGCTTGTACAGTGTTAAAATTTAAAGGATGTCCAGCATGCCTTCAGTCTTCCCCACATCCAGAATCTCTTTAAGAAACTCGTTTATATGAAATAGACACTTTATATTGCATTAAAACAAACACAAAAAACAAGACAGACATTCTAATCGCCTGGAGTCACATTTCAAAACTAGCAAGTCAGGCAGTTATCCAGCAACAACCTCCTTATTTTAAACATTTTTCTTTTTTTAAAAAAAAAAGGTATGAAACAGCAGTGACCCAGCACTAGCCTAGGTTTTAAATATAAAAGAGATTTTTTTTATCAGTGTAAATTTGAAAAACAAACCAACTGCCACCACCTGGGTGTTAATGAAATTGGTCAGAGTCCAGCAATGACCTCCCACTGTAATTCTCTGTGTTAATTCAGCAGCCCGGAACTCATGGCCCACCAAAAGGCAGCGACGAGCAAGGCTGCAGGCACCAGCTTCTGGCAGACGCACCTGAAAGGAAGCTTGCAGATCTGCGGGGAGGAGAAGGGAAGGTAATTAGAAATAACAAGTGGCAAAAAGACAGTGCGGAAAAGCAAACGAGAATGCCTGTGTGCGAGGTCACCGTGACATCGCGACTACGGCCCGGTTCTGCGGAAATGTGCATCGGGGTTTAGTTTTGCTGCAGTGGCGGGGCTGCGTCCAGCCTCTAAATAATCTGGTCTCTTCTCTGGGGTAAGCGGAGGGTAAAACACCGCCAGCCGCAGTCCTGCGTATCTCCCCTAGCGTAGACCCTTACAGCCTCTCATGGTGGGAGATGCCCTCCCTCTGCACAGAGCCCCCGCGAGCTGTGTGGGACCTGGGTTTGAGTCTGTCTGCAGACATTTGGGATACTCTTCCCTATCAGTGAGAAATATCAGCCTAAAAAGAAAAAAATGGGGCAGCGCAGGGGCGCCAACAAACTAAGGAGTAAACCCAAACCTAGAGCCACGGTACGTGGTGTACTCATTGACACTTCTGTGGGAGTTCGGTGTTGCTCGTACCTACTTGTCAATAAAAAGGCGGGAGAAAAGGGGGAGAGCATACCCAGCTTCCATATCCAGTGACCCTCTTTGTCCAGTTATTGCTCAGAGTATTTCCAAAGCTTCTTACAACACTTTTAATAATATTCCATGTCTGGAAAACACTGATAGCAACCCTGATGATTTAAACAAACAAACAAAAAAGCATAGGGATAGAAAATTTATTCCAAAAATTGACAAATCAAATACCAAGGTTTAGAAAACTACCAAAAGAAACCCCAAACTCTAATACGTTCCTTCCTGAAAGTTTATGTGTTCCTGTATATTTCTCTAAATATTTAGGAAGGAGACCTGGCAACTTAGTAGGGCTTTGGAAGCTAAAGATAATTTGGGTTCAGAATTAATTGGTCATGAACATCACAGAAGGAAACGTGCAGCAGCGCTCCTGAGCAGCAATCTATCTCGTGCCTTTGCTCTTCTTTCAAACTTAGAACAGCGCGACCCAGCGAGAGCTGTTGGTCTCTAACGCATCGGCGTTGGGGGCAGCAATACGGGACTGGCACTGCAATTCCACGGCAGCATGAATCCAGCTTTACTGAGGTGGGAGTTATGTGGCTCTATGCCATGTCCAGGAACTCAACTGCCTTCTCTGTGAGTCTGCAATAAGCGACCATCCTCTCCCTGAGGCAAGGAGAGACGAGGCAGAACCGCGCGTGAGTACTTGGGGATTCGGACACAGATTGTGTATCTCGTGTTAGGACGCTACCGCATGTCACTTGATCTGCGGTTAATAACTATCCACGATAATCCTGTCAGCTCACAGCAGGTAAAAGGTAATTCAAACTAGTAACTAGTCCAGCCGCGTTTTCTTGTATGTACACGGGAGGGTTATTTGACATGCAGTAACATGTTAATCCCCAAAGCATCACACTTATTAAGCTGCTGTCCTCTCATCACTCTGTTGGGCATAAAGATACTGTCTAACCTAGAAAATTATTGCGAAATTTTAAATTCCAAGAAACTATTTCATCTTTTGACTGTAAATGGTTATAGCTGTGGAAATAATTTACATTATAAAGCTCTTCCTTGTAAAACAAGCCCAGCATCTGGTTTAGCTTTTTAGTTTCTGTATAAAGCAGCAGCAGTAGCAATATTTTTCTTTACTTTGTGTACAGAAATGTTGTTTTTCTAACAAAACATTACCATTTATCTATTTAACATGGTTTCTAAAAGGATCTGAAGACTGGCAGTGCCAGTAAGGTAACGTACCCGTGTGCCAGGTGAAGCAGTGTATCTTCAAACTTCCTGTGGTACATCCTGTTAAATTCATCCCCGATCAGGGCCAGCTGACGCCCAACCTGGGTGGCTGAGCTGTAAGGTATTTGGGATGTGCACGTTAGGGAAAACACTGTGACAGCAATTCTCTAAAAAGCACTCTGCCAATGTCAGGCACAGTTATTCCTCTAGCAGCTGGAGTTAGCTGGGCATGTAAAAGCGAAATGCTACAGTGGGGTTTTTTCCCCTGTTATGGTTTCATTGGTTAGACATCTTAAACCCATACTTATAGGCATACAAAAAGTGCTTTGATGGTTTTCATAAAAAAGCTGCATATTTGTCATTTGTGAAGAAATGTGTTGGTTTTCTAGGTGCCCTATTTCTTTATACAAGACAATGGAACTCTGGTTTTGGGAGGAGGTGGTTCTCAAAGTCAAAATTTTGAAACAGCTTTCGCTTCAGACTTCTCAAAGTATTTCACATAACAAAACCGCTGCTGGCTTTGTCATCCAACAGTTTTACTCCAGTGGTTTCCATGATGGAGTGCGGGTCTGCAGCTAATGGGTGCTGCCAGGGTATGACTTGCCCAAAAGCTAAAGGCTGTTAGGGATGTCCTGGAGCGTGCAGACCCTTCAACTACGATGTCTGTGGCACGCTTTGATGCCAAAAACTGGTGACACTTTACGGATGAAAATTTCCAATGAAATTCAGCTTCTCTTCTTAGGCGAGCATCCTTTTTTTAGTAGAAAAAATAATATGACTATACATTTTTATTTTAACTTTTATTTCTGCTGAGATCTGTTTATGAGACCTGCTGAACAGTACGTGGGTTTAGGAGCTTAATTCTAGAGATCTACTTAAAAAAACTTGGGCTTGGTTTGACCAGTCCAGCAAAAAAACCCACACAGAAAGGAATTTTCACAGACGGCGGGGGAAAGGCAGCCCCTGACTCTTGAACTAGAAAAAAATATATGTGCAGGATTAAGAAAAACCCAAAGCAGCAGCATCAGTTTGTTGTGAGAGGCGCCGAGAGAATTATGTAAAAATGGCTTCCTCAGCTGCTTGCTAAAACAGGTGGGTTTCTAATGAAGAGACCCATCTGTGTCCCTGGGCAGGATAAAAACTCATAGACATTTAATGCAGCATAATCTTGTGTGTTCAGTGTTAAGCGCTACAGGTTATCTACACTTGCATCTATTCCATTTCCAATAGTATCCACTACGATTATTTGGCTTAGCAAAGAGTCGTCTTGAAAGTCTGAGGGTTTGTATTTGTGGGGGGAGGACAGAAAGGAGTATTAATGCGATGTGATACCTGATATTAAACTCCATTTGCTCTGTGGTGTCTGGGATTGTTCGGAGGTTACTGTAGGTTTCCTCTTCTGGTGCTCCATCAGGGTAGCTGGAGAGGACAAAGTGCCGGGGGATTCTACTCGTTTGAGACATCTTATTCTGCAACGAGTCATGAAAGACAACCCCATGGCGGCTTGTGACACACGTCTTTTCAGTTTAGACGGAAATTGTTTTAAAGTGATCTCGAAGTTACCCTTTTTACTTCTGCAGTCAGAACGCGAACGTTGCTAAAATAGCTATTTTGAGAGTAGTCAAAGGAAAGTTTCAGTGACCCAACAGATGTACAGCGATTCAAGCACGCAGCTTTTAGATGGCTGCTGCTTCATATGGGCTCAAAACAGCCTAGAAATTGGAAAATCTAGATAAATATAGCTACAGTAGATAAGTATAGTTTCTCAGTAGTTTCACTTAGTACAAGATGCTTTCCTGCCCTGTTTGCAACAACCTGCCTGGCATTAAATCACCCCAACAGATGGAGATCCCAGGCAGCAAAGTACCTAAAACACACAACTTGGACAGGTTTTCCCAGCTCTGTAATTTAGCTCCGAGTTTACGCATTTTCTTCAGCTGGAGGCCTCCATTATGGAAATTACAAGCAGCTCACCACAGAAACAGAATATAACAAAGATTTAAACAGATTAATAGCTTTCAAGGTAGAATAGTGGACAGTAGGAACCCCTAAAATCGGTGGAGCTGCCTGCTTGTACCATGGGAAAGTTATTCACAACCAGCAGCCGGGCTCTGGCGCATAAGGAGGTGGTCCTCTTCCGAGTGAAATAAATGGCAGAACTTAACAGGTTTCAGCACGAACGGTGTGTCTCTAATATTGCCAGTGTTCGGGTGACGCTTCCCTGACAGCACTGAAGGGGTTCGGGTCACCAGCAGCAGAGCTTGAAGCGGAGCTGACGTTTTTGTAACTGTTACAGTTGTTTTATTTGGCTTATCAAGACGAATGACGTTAGAGCTGTGCAAGGGGATTATTTCCAGTTACACGCACGCCCTCGGGCAGGCAACGCTCTTTCTGCCCCTTGGACCTTTGCTGCAGCGGGAGGCTCTGCCTGCTGTCTCGAGGGTGCCCGGTGATGAGCTTAATAACAGTCTTCTGGAGATGCTCTGTTTCTGTCTAGCGTGGGTTTGGCTGCCTCTTCTGTCATCTCTTTGCTTCCCAGCTCCTTCTTTACAGAACTGACCTCCCCCTTTTGTCCAGGGAGCGATCTTGGACAGCAGCGAAGGGGATTTCCCCCTGGCTGCTGGATTCCTTTCTCCTTTTAAGCACACAGCCTGCGAGTCAAATGAATAACTCACGTAAAATATTTTCAGAGACGGAGCTAAACCCAGCAAAAGGTATCTGTCACAATGCTGCTCGGCGGGCATTTCTTTTGCTGCATTTCTGCACTTCTGTAAACTCTTTTTCTCTGAGTTTTACACTCGGGGTGAGGTTGGGGCCTTTGTGCCCCAAGGAAGCCTTCATCTTCTTTCAATATTTAGATGAAATTTACATTTTCCACAAAGCAATATTATTAATAATTAATGTGCATACATTATTGCATAAGCAAACACACAGAAACATGATATAAATGAAAATATACTCAGTTCTACCAAAGTGAAGACTTCTCTCACCGATGATTAATGTGGCTGGGGAAAAGCATGCTATGGACTAGTTTCTGCTGGGTAGACATTAGCATGTGTCATACCGTTTGTAGTTTAATATTCTGGTTTTTTCCTTCTATTTGTGGCATTTCTGCTTTGCTTGTATAGATGTTTATAATCTAGGATTTTAAAATTCTGAAGAGCTGTGTAGCAGTGACACAGAGGAGCGGGGGTGAGGCTTTCTGAATTTGATTGCGACTGCTATGAGGGAGTTGCGTGACCCAACTCTGTTCCCCGGGGTAAATACCACAGCCCTTTCTTACAAGGGGGCACCTATGGATTTGTATTTAAGAGCAGCAGAACCTGAACGTATTTTAAAGGTGAGTTAAAAGGCTTAATTAAATAAGATCATCTTTTAAAAAAGAGAGAGAGACAGTAGTTTCAGGTGCTACATTTGCTTCAAGAGATGCTCAGTCCTGATTTAAACACTTTGCATTGCTGTATGTCTCTCTTCCCCATCCAAACAAAAATAATGAAAAAAAGGATAATGTCCACAGAGGGACTTTGGGCATTCCAGCACCATACCTGATTTCCAGATACACAGTCACCCCAAGGACGCTGTAGCCCTGAATCAGGTGCCAAGGCTCCATATGTGGGGTACTTTAAATAAATCAATCTATATTCCACTGGAGCAGGCACTTGGACTGACTCTTCTGTTTCCTAGGGGAACACCTAGACCAGGAGGTTACCAGGTATGGTGATAGTCAACAGCTGATCACATTCCTGCAAGCGTAGCCCTGTCTGTTTTTTATGCGAGGTCTGATGCTACATGTACACCATTGCACTAGGGACTGGATGACCCAGGGCAGCTCCTGGTTTGAGAACTCCACCAGAGCTCAGGCAGAAGCTCCAAAGGGTCCTGAAGGTTCACGAATGAGAAACTGGGATTGACTGTGCAAGGTCTGTAGGATCCCAGGTACTCACTTGGACATCCAAAGTGTCAGCTCTCTGGGTGCGGGTAGTCTCAGTGGACTGCATAGAGGAAAACAGTCAAAGCGAGTGGCGTTGGACTTTTCAAGGTTAAACAACCCAACTGTATGCTCACACGTACAAAGTAAACATCTAGGTGCATAGTGAAGTATTCCTGTGGCCTGTGGGTACCACAGGGAGATTACCAAATGGAAATGTGTTAGTTGTGTTTCTTCACAGCTTATGAAGTCGTTAAAGGTTTCTAGTAAAACAAGTGCTATAGTGGATAAAATGTATTAAAACCCAGCAGAAAAAAGTCAGCTGTCTGTTGCACTGTTGCACATGTATACTAACTATTCTTAGCCTTTACAACTGTGCATTGTGAAAAAAAAAAAAAATCTAAAAAAAGGTATTTTCTTTTTCTCTTTGTTTTTCTTTTTCTGTCTGTTTTGTCTTTTTTTTTTTTTCATTTCTAGACTCAATGCTGGTTTCACATTCACAGGGACATACAATGGAAATGTCTATATCTGTGAGAGATGAAAACTGTGTTCTGAAAAAGACCTATAATAAGTCAATGCACTACAGAACTCAGACATGTAAACAAACCATACAATACCAGGACCAAAGCACAACATATGCTACCTCACACCTGTTATGATAATACCTTCCTCCCACAGGCTAAAAAAGAAACTGTCGTCGCAGTTGAGTCGTGCTCTCCACAACTCAGCTGCAGCCTGGTATGCCGGCTTTGCCCACCGATTTGTCTCAGTGCAAGGGCAATCCAACAAAGAGGGGATTTATAATGTATTTCATGGGATGGACGGCGCTGGGGCAAAGGCAGTCTGGTAGGGTGACTGTCTTGAAGATGTACAAGGTGGGTCTAATGCAGTTTCAAAGCAAAGCCTAGCAATTGCCTTCTTGGCAAGGAAGGAACAAGTTGAGGCTGTTTACTGATTTCTGTCATTGTTTTTAAAATCTAGGTATATATAGAAATGCACGCAAAGCTGCATTAATATGGACCTGTCCTGTTCCTCAAGTTTGGATCCGTGCAGAGCTGGGCAAGAGGAGCGCACCTCACACTTCCGAGGCCCTTCTGGTTCTCCAAAGCAGGGTGTGTAAATCTCCTATCACCCATCTCATGCTTTCCTTCTTTCTCTCAACTGTACAGAAAGAAAAGGCAAACTGATATTGGTTTACAGAAGCCAAGAGGTCATGTGTGTGTGCGAGTAAGTGGCTTGTCATTTAGAGAGCAAGTGACCACAAGCGAGTCCTCACAGCACCTCTGAGGAGGCGGCAGCAGGATCCCACACCAGGGAGAGAGATTGTCTCCAAACTATCAACCAGATCAAAGAGCTCATGCTTCTCGGTAAGGCTTTGACTGAGAAAAAAAAATGCTTAGTGTCAATGGTGAAATGCCTTCAGCAGAATAAATAATGCATTTCAAGTTAAATACATACTTAATGTTTTGCTGACTAGCAGCCCAGATCCAGATTAAAAATAAAAACAAACAGCCCTCTAAATGCCTAATGATATGATGGAAATTTTGGCATTTTATGGACACAATTACAATTGAATAACGAAGCATCTTTGGTAGAAAGAGTATGTTGGCACTGTCTTTACTTTGTGTAGTCTGTTTTTTCTATTTGTGTCTTTTTTTACCTAGCAAAAGGGAACAGAAAGTCGTCTTGAAAAAGGAGCATGTTGCTAAACTCAGTATGCCGGCAGGTGAGTTGGGGAACAAGAAAGGTCCTCAAATTTACTTGTAGTCAGTTCAATTAGATTTGCTGTGGTAATAATTTTTAAGAAGACAGGCACAATGATACTTCAGTACAATGCACTGAATGCATTAATTAAAGTTTATGTATAATCTTTATGTATTTTATGACTCATCTATAGTATAATTTATGTGCCCTTTATGCCTTGCGCATATAATCTTAAGTATTTTATGCGGACATGACACGGTAAAGCTATGAATCATTCCAATATGTGATTTAGTATGTTTTAAAGCTGGTTATGAAAGTAGAAAACCACTACCGATAATCTAATTCCAATGTTCAGGCTCAAAATTCCCAGCACCTACCTACATCAACATGGATTGCCAGATAGGACCCTTGCCCTTTACCCCTGAGGTATCAAAGCATATCTCAAACTGTTTCAGATTCTACCAGCTGCCCATGCAAACTAAATTTAAATAAAAAACAAACAGAGGCTTGGTTGTTTGCATATAGACCTCCAATCCACAGCCAACTCTTTCAAAACATGACATCATCCTCGCTGCTGCAAATACAAATCCCTGTGCCATTTTACAAGGACAAGTCTTTGATAAAATGACTGAAGATTAAGGGCTAGTTAAGGTTACAGAGAAACGGGAATTTTGGAGGCTTGGGGTGCCGTAGCGAGGAAGAATATATTCTTTAAAACCCAAGGTGGAGTTTTGTTTTGGTTTTTTTTAAGTCCGAGGCTCTCCTATGACCCCTATGAGATTAGTAACGGATGCCCTTGGCTGTTGATCCTCCTCCTTTGTGAGTCAGAAGCCATAAGCCACCAGCAGTGGGAACTGCAGCCATGGCTACAGGATACCTCTGCCCCTTCCTTCGGAGAAACACCTGGGCTACAACAGGCCTCCCCTCCTGAGCCACCACAGCACATGGCAAAACATCACAAGGTAGCCATCGGCAACTGCGGTTTCTCTTAGAAAAATGAGCGGTTAAGTCGTTGTTACTCGCTTTTGAATAGTGCATGTTAGTTAGCCCAGATTGCTTGATTAACTCTTATCGNGGTCTGTGTCCTTCTTGTGCTGAACCCTTAAATTCGTATCAGGTCAAGGAGCAAAGATAAATTAATTCTGTGTCTCATACTGTGTTCCCAGTCAGTTTAACATCTATGACCTTGGAGACTGTTTACGCATAAACACTTCTTAATATTGCCTCAACCAGCTATTAAAGGCACACTTCTGTAAATCTAAAAAATATACTTACATTTTATTTCATTTACATTTTTATGCTCAGTAAGTTGAGAATGTGCCTTCACTGGGAATTTAACACGGGCTCTCTTAACTCAAAACAGGATAGAAATGAAGTATTTTACTGTATTTAAAAATAACCAAGTGATTAAGTCCTATGAAAGAAATTCATACCAGAGGCTTTAAATGCAGGAAACCTTTTGAGGTGAAGAGCTTCCACAGGTATTTTCTATTTCAGTCTCTGCTGAAAATGTTTAAGGTGCCCTGACTGAAATTCTGAGTCAAGACTTCAAGAATCTCTCAAGATTTTTATGCATCATCAGCATTTGCATGTTGTCTGTTAGAGCACCCAGAGAGCACCAGTCCTTACTGTGACATTTAATATATAACCGTAGACAACAACAAGAAGTTTCCATGTTAAAAAGTAGATAGTACAGCTTTGTCCCCATTAAAAAGCCATGATTTGATAAGCCAATAAAGTACCATTTTCTTTGAACAATCTACTGATTCCTCCAGTGCTCACAAGCCTATTTCAATGGCTCCTAAATACTCAAAGAAACGAGGAGGTTCTGCTTTCCGTAGAGGGAAAACGTTAAATTCTGATGATCTTTTACAGGAAGAACACTGAAGAGAAAAATATATTGATACCAAACAAACTGGCTATTTAAATTTAAAAAAATAATAATAATAATTTTGCCACACTCAGATTTTTAGTTTGTGACGGCACCACATATCTCAGTGATGTTGCCTTTGCTCTACTTGTTCACAAAGAGTTAAGGTTTAGATTAAGTCAGAAAGCTTCTGCTCTAACATTTACATTTCCTTTTCAAAACATCTTCTGCCCTTTGCACTTCTCAGTCTCACCAAAAGGTCAAGATTCTTTCATAATAAATAAGAATTTGTTTAGAATTGTTACTTGAATTGCATGGCCAATTTGTAGGAGGTAAGTATGACAATGTATGTAGTTCAATAATCCAGGAATGAACCACAAAGCTATGGAAAATGTTTATTTGTTCACATTTATTCTAAAATTTTGCATCTTAGATTTTTTTTAATTTATTTTTGAAAGCTCCTAAAATAAGTGATGCAGATAGGAAAGTTGTTACTTGTGGTCAGAAAAGTTCATGCAATGCTCATAACTATTAATGCAGTTACATAATAAAATTGGAATACCTCAATCTAACATTAACATCTGTTCAATCAAACTGAAAAAAAAAAATACATCTGATGTATTTGAGACCTTGTTCTACCACCCTATCCAGCTGAAGGGTGAAGTACCTCCAATATGCCTTCTGGCATCCTCAGAGAGCAGATTACGGAATTCATGCCTTGATATTAAATTCCGGTTTACAGCATGCTGATCACCAAGGCTGTAATCTATAAAGATACTTAGGCAGATGCTTGGCTTCAACAGATCAAATAATATTGTTAATTGAAACATGATCATTCGCAGTCTCAAAAAGCCAGCACATTTGGGATAGCTACGGGCTGCGGTTTTCCCTCACCTGGTCCCCCTCGGCACTGCGCAGCATAGCACACGCACTGCCGTGTACTGCCACCTCGCACCTGCATCCTGCCCCATTTAACAGGGACGCTTAATTGGACTTGTGGTCAGCAAACTCAGCACCTTCTATGACCTTCGGTGGTCTTCTCTCCTACAGATGCCTCCAAGATCCCACTTACTGCTGCCAGACTGGGAAGATGAGAGAAACTGTTTATTTGCAGGTACAGTGTAACTGTAAGTCTAAGAACTCAAAATTAACTCACTATTTATGCTGTCTTCTTGTTCTGCATGGTAGTATAAAGAATTATAAATGCCACCTTGTTCTCAGTTTTACTTGGGCTTCCTGTATTGATAAAACGCTGGTAGTAACAATGTTACAAACACTGCAACAAAATGACTAGGAGTTAAAATCTAGTTCAATATTTTAGTGGTATTTTTATATCATAAAATCACCTCGTTACCATTGGTAAGGTATATTTCACACATCTTGCGGACCGTGTAACCAACAATAAAAATAGGGTGTCTTATTAAATAGATCAAATGTAGAAAACTGTGAAGAGCAAACAAAGGTTTTATGCCCAGGAGTCAGCTTCCCCTGATACAGCACTGTATTTCTTCAAACACAGTGTGTTCTTCACTCATTTTCTTTTTGTAGATTTGTAGCCCTTACTCGTATAAATTTTGATTTCAATATTTGGCTCCCCAGTTTCATTTCAGATCCACGCTGCATTAGGAGGGGCTTTACTACTCCCTTCAGTAACTGCAGGATCAGGCTCACGGTTATATCCTGCTCCCACCAGCTCCTGCTTTGGCTAGCGGGCTGTTTACCTGCAGAAGCTGAGTGCATTCGATTTTTCTTAGTCCTCTCCAAATGGTCGTATGGTCAATGATACAAAAATCCTTAAAAAGAGCTACCACAGACACCTACCAAACAGGTGAAACAGGCAATTTTCTTAAATTTATTCTTTCAGAGAGACAGGTTGATGTTTTGACATCAGTAGAGATCAAATACCTCAAACAAACATTGATTTTCTTCTTCATTATACTCAGTCCTAATTCCCATTGAACTAACATGCGTCAAATAGAAAAAATAATAATAAATCACATACGCACAACATGTTAACTCAAAATAACTTTGTCCATGTACCTGTGAGAGACAATACTGGAGACCACTCTATCTTCTTGTTATACATACATCCTTCTGCTACAGCCTCAAGAAGCACTCAGGCTAATACTTACTTTGCAATTTAAACATCTAGAAATCTGCTTAATCATAGAACTCACCGCGCTCCTGTAATCACTCCCTGTGAAGTGGCTTTGACGTTACTCGCTATTCGCTGCCATACAGATTTCTTTATGTATCTCTGCTGTTGCACATCATTCCTGTTCTCAGTAGCATTGTTGTAAACGCACACAGGTATAGAAATCGAGCTCTTCAGGAACATTAAAAGGAGTTTATCGGTGGCACGTTTTGCTGTGCATTTCAGACTTATTTTGAGGGCTTATTTCCTGCTTTGCTAAGAGTGAAAGTACACGTACTCCGCTCCTCATTTGCTTAGGAGCGAGCAGTCGAGGACGGAGCAGACGGGTCCCCGCAGCATCACTGCGAAGGGCACGGCCGTCCCTGCCGGCGGCTCACCAGCCGGGACAGATCCCTCCTTGCCGCCGGCCCCGGCCCCGGCGCAGCCCGCCACCGCCGGCTCCCGCTGCTCCCCTCCGCTCGGCTCCCTGTTTTATAAACGACACCGATCCCCCGCCCCCGACGCCCTCCCGAACCCAAAGATGCTGCGGCGCCAGACCCGGCGGAGGTGCCGGCTGCGGAAAGGCGCCGGGAGGCACCCCCGGGGCCGGGATATCCCCCCTCGGCACCGGGAGCGCAGGTGAGGCGGCGGCTGCTGGGACCGCCCGCCTCCCGCAGCCCCCCCCGCACCGCCCCGGGGCCGCCGGGCAGACCCCG
>VXBO01007653.1:85730-104722 GCA_013400135.1 Rhinoptilus africanus | reverse complement strand
CTCTCCTCTCGCGCAGGGCGGCGACCGAGGTTTTGGCCTGCGGCGGCTGCCGGCCCTGCGCAGCGACAGACACCGAAGCCCCGCGTCCCGCGCACACAAGATGGCCGCCGCCCGCCCCGGCCACCGCAGCCCCTCGCGCTGGCGGGGCGGGGCCGCCCAGCGTCTCCCTGGCAACCGCGCTCCCTCCGGCCACCGCCTCTCCGGAAGTCCCGCCCCCGGCGCGTGGCTGTTGCTAGGGAGCGGCGCCGGAAAGGGCNTGCCGCTGCTGTCGCGACATGGCGCGTCGCGGGTGAGGCGCTGGTGGAGGCCCGAGCCCGGCTGCCTGCGCTGCGGTTCCCTGCGGGAGTGTGTGAGGTGTGCAGGCGGCCGCTCCTGGGGCGTTTGGTGATCTGCTTCCATGATCTGCTTCCACGGGCTTCCCGGTGCCGACAGCCCAGCCACCCGGCGGCCTCATTCTTCAGCTCCTTTTTATCCCTAGCGTTTTGGGACTGGCTCTGGCAGGCCCTCCCAGTCTCCTGGGATGGCACAACTGCATCAGCCAAACTGAATTTTCTAGTAATAAACTTAATAATGAACCACAGTTAACATTTTCAGCTGTTAGAAGCAAAGAGAGATCGCTAGATCAGGAATCCTCGTCCCCATGCAGTCACCGGCACTGCTTACATACACTTAATTTGCAGCGTGAAAAGGTGGTCTGTGATTGGCATGAGTAGCTTCCCTAGTTGCAGTAATTCCTGGGAAGAGTGATGACTGGGATGGTTTTGGGTCTCACCATCACCTCATGAATTTGTTCCGGTCATGTGCCAGGGCAAGAGGCCTTGCCTTGGGTCTGGCTTCTGCCAGGCTTCCTTACATTTATGTGCTATTGCCATGACCACCTCCAAAAGGAGGTGTTTTGGGGAAGTGTCAGGCCTGCTGTGCTTATGCTAAATACTTCTTGACTTCTGAGTAGGAGGTCTGGTGCTCTGAGAAGGATTTGGCTTGCTGTACTGTTACCCTCCTGTGTGCAGGCTAAGGCTGTGTTATACAGCTTTTCTTTGATGCTTACTGAAGCTGTGGATCTCAGCTGACCAGGAGTTTGAATGTGTGGTTATCTCGTGCAATCTCATGATTCTAGGTATCTAGAATACCTAGTTGCAGATTAGAGGATTCCTGTGGAAAATTATATTGTATTAAAATTGTATTATTGAAAATAAGAAAGGTTTTGGTACAACTTAATAGAAGTTATTTATTGTGACTCCTTGTTTGTGGGTTTTAGTAATCAAATTACACAAGATCAGAAGAATTTATTTACAGGCCAGTTAAACATCATCCGAGATGATTGAACTGCCCATATCCACCAAGGACTATTTTTCAGTCTGCTGTTGTCTTGCTATCCTTTCACTCCTCTTGTAGTGGAATGGCTGTATAAGGCCCAAAGTTCCCAGAAGAGGAAAAGAATGAAACTCTTGTGATTTTTCTTTTTATTTATAGACATTATCTTCAATTTTTAGCTTTGGTTTAGTTTTAACTCGCCTTCCTGTGGGTGGATCTTGTGTTGAATTTTCTCTGGCTTCTGGAGACAAAGAGTGGAGTCTCTGGGAGCACAACGAATCATAGAATCATAGGGTTGGAAGGGACCTTAGTAGATCATCTAGTCCAACCCCCCTGCCAGAGCAGGGCCACCTTAGAGCAGGTTACACAGGAACGCGTCCAGGTGGGTTTTGAATGTCTCCAGAGACGGAGACTCCACCACCTCCCTGGGCAGCCTGTTCCAGTGCTCTGCCACCCTCAAGGGAAAGAAGTTCCTCCTCATGTTTAGGTGGAACTTCCTATGCTCAAGTTTGTAAACCTGTAAATCATGGAGCAGTCCCACCTACTACTCCACATTCTGCTTGCTGGATGAGTACATTCAGGGTTCCTTGCCATAGGATGTGTAGCATGAGTTGAAACCTCTTTGTAAAGAATCCTACAGACAGGATGCTGTGACAGCTGTTGCATCCCAGGGCAGAAATGAGGTTGCGGCATTAGAAGTGTTGGCAAGCTTGCCCTGCTTGTGGCAGTGCACCAGGTCTCTTAATCTCTGCCAGGCGGCAGCTATGTGCTGCTGTAAAAACAGAGGCGCAGGCAGCTACATTTGCCTGAGGCAGTGTTTCTGGAAGAGCAAGCCCTGAGCGTACTTGTAGCTTAGGTACTGAGGATGCTGGAGTGAGACACACCTGGGAAGCAGGGAGCAAGGACAGGGAATCAAGACACAAGTGTGTATAGCTCTGTGTATAGCACTGATGTTGGATGTTAGTAAACCTAATAGCGTAGTTTGGAGATGTGGAGGATGTGTTTTAAGGCCTTTTGAAAATTTTTTGTTGTGTTTGGTTAATGCTATCGTAGCATTTAGCGCGTTTCTTTTTGAAGGGACAATTCTATTCCAAGCTGACTAATCCCTGAACTTTTAAAACCACAACAAGGTAGTGTGTAGTACTGATGAGTCACTGATTGTGAATCATACATACTTCAGTACAAATAAATGTATCCCTTTGTTTCATTTATTTTTGTTCTGTAGTATTTGGAAGGCTCAGAGAAAGATCACGACCTTGTAGAACTAGGTACTGTATAAGCACAGACAAAAAAGACCCTGAGTCTGCATATACTCATTTCTATCTGTCTATTTAAGCTTGATTTCAACTTGTTTTATCGATGTGAATAAATATAACTGTGTCTGAAACTCTTTAAAATGGAAGTCTAATAGTGAACATTTCTGCCCTGTGGAGTTTAAATAGTCTAGGAAGGAAAAAGTGGCAGCACTGTGTAATGAGCTATGCCTCCCAGGAGGAGAGAAACCCTAGGGGTGTTAGCTTGCTAGCAGGCGTACATCTCCACCTCTAGTCCTAAAAACTGGGTTCCAGAAACTGACCCCTTGAATTCCAGTCCAATATCTTAGTTGCAGAAATTGTATTAACTGCATTCGTTACTTACTTGCATTAATTACAGGACTACATTAGTAAAGATAATTTGAAGTTTTAATTGACTTTTTAATGGAAAAGTATATGTAGAGGGAGCAGTAGATGGTGGTGTGTGTGTGTGTCTCCCACTCTCTTGCATGGTGGTTTTTGCTCTTGGGGGAGGTGTGTGCAAAAGAATCTGCTTTTGTCTCAAAGATTTTCTTCTGAATCAGCATTTCTCTGTGGTTGATTTCTGTGAAACTGGGAAAATTCGCTAGACTGCAATTGTAGAACTAATTTGTGGAATGAACTGCAGAAAGACTAAATAGCAACACTGAAACTGCTTATAAGAGCTGTCTACCCTTGACCTTATCAGTTATGATCATTTGCTCATGAATATATGTTAGCTTGCTTAATAGTTGTATATCAGGCCTAGATCCTGGGAGGCTGGGCTAAATATGTTATTAATGGGGTAAATATGTTATTAATTTTATAAAATATAGTTTTCTGTCCACATCAGATGGATTGTAGACTTTTGGCTCTACACTATGTATGCATGAAGGATGTCCTGGTGTGAGGAAGAAGAGTATCTGCCCTTCGTTTCAGTGGCCAGATCGGCACCACCACCATCACTGATGGGCTTAACCTTGGCTGGTGGTGGGTACATCTTGGAGCCAGATGGCACTGCCTCCATCGTACACCGGGGGAGCTTCTAGCAGCTTCTCACAGAAGCCATCCCTATAGCCCCCCGGCTACCAAAACCTTGCCACGCAAACCCAATACACTTGCGCCTCCCAGAACAAGACGGACAACAAGGAACAGGAGTGAGTCGAGCGGAGGGTTACCAAGGTGGTCAGGGAGCTGAAGCATTTGTCTGGTGAGGAGGAGCTGGGGCAACTGTGTTTCTTCAGCCTGGAGAATAGGTGGTTCTGGGATCACCTAAAAGCAGCCTGCCTGTACCTATGAGGAGGTTATCAAAAAGGCAGACCCAGGCTCCTCAGTGTGGTGAAGGGTGGGAAGATGAGAGACAAGAGGTATAAGCTGAAAGAAGTGAGGTTCAGAATATGCGGGAAAATATATGGGGAAAAAACCTTTCCCCGTGTGGCCAGTCAAGCAGTGAAAGAGGATGCCCAGAGAAGCTGTGAATCTTTGGAGGTTTTCAAAATGTGGATGGATAAAGCAACCTGGCCTGACCTCATAGCTAACCCTGCATTGAGTGGGAGCCTGGGCAAGAGGCCTCCCGATATCCCTTCCAGCCAGAATGATCGCCTGATCCTAACAGAGAAGACTGATCTGGACAAATGAGAGATCTAATGCAGAAAGTGACACCTAGGTGTCATGAATTGAAATGCAGCTTATAAGCACTGTTTTCTAACAGCCTTAGGTTTGGGGAAATCCTGCTGTCAAGGATTTAATGGTATTGGCTTACCCGTATTCCACCCAGCTAGAGCAAAAAGCAAAATCACGGCTGCATGAAATACAGAGAAGACAACATAAAGTTGGTAATGTTAGTATGGTTCCTCTTCTTGATAGAGCATGTAAGGGATTTCTCTTGAAATCATTTAGTTTTCTTCTACAGTGACTAAGTGACCCATATGAACTCTCCTACTTCAAAATAAAGCAAGACATTATATGCATCTAAGTCTTGGTTAGAAATGATAAAATGTCTGTGCTCTATGCTTGGCTCTGTAAACGTTACCCAGGAAGTGTATGATAGTGATTTCTGTCATTAGTGTATTTAAGGGGAGACATGAGTTATGTGCTCATTCATGAAAGATGGATTGGCTGGGGAGTGTGAAAGGTCCTTGTAACTGGTGTCCTTGTTTCTGGTTGTCCAATTGACAAATGCAGGGTTTCAGTCTGAAACTAAAATGTTATTTTCCTTGATTTTTAAATTAATTTACTTCTTCTATTTTACTGATGTTAAAGTGCTTTCTAGATGCCCCTTTTTTTCGGACTTTCTTGGTTTGTATTCTCCCCTGTTTTCAGCTTCACATCTTTAAACTTTTCTTTACTAACAGGTTGATTCTGCTTTAGAATAATGGCAGGAAAAGTGAAGTGGGTAACTGACATAGAAAAGTCTGTTCTAATAAACAACTTTGAAAAAAGAGGCTGGATTCAAGTGGCAGAAAATGAAGACTGGAATTTTTATTGGTAAGTAAGTTAAAAATACCAACTTCTAAATCTGTGAAGCATTTTACTGTCTTAATGGTTAATACCATTAATAGAATACTAAAATTCATATTGAAAAATGAAAGATACAGAAATTGTCCCTGATTTACTGCAGTGCTCCTAGGAGTGTAACTTTGTTTTGTTGCTTCTGTAATGTCTTAAGCTGTTGCTGGTCTTCTGTTCAGATTTGCATTGGTAGATTCCCATATCTGTGCAGGCCTGCAGAAGTCATCGGTGTTCCTCAGGGCAGAAAGTCCCATCTGCATGGATCCATTCCCATGCTATTAATGTCGAGTAGCGTTAGTTTGCCAAAGGTTTTGTTAGGGTGTGGAGAGTCACTGACCTAGCAAGGTATCAATTGTTTCTGGGAGTACCGATTGTAAAAAGCCCAGGGCAAAGGCTGTGCTCAGGGTTTTTTGTTTTGAAATGTGATTCCGGATTTTATTTATTTTTTTTTTTCCAGGCAGTAAGCAGGATTTTTCCTTTACTGTTGGAGGGCATTTATGGCCTGAGGGGAATCTTTGAATGTATCTTTTCCCAAAATTTTCTAACTACACAACATAAGCAAAATAATCCAAGGGTACACAGTTCCAATATATGATAAAATATTCTTTTATCACTGTGATGGGGGCTTGCCCTGTTATCAGAGTCCAGGCTCCTGTACTAAAGGCCGTGAGAACTGTACTTTCCTTCTCCTTCATGGTAATGATTTATATGCAGACTAATTATTCAATGTTTCAATACTGAGAGTGAATGTGAAATTAAATCAAGCTAATGGTGAAAAGAGGAGAATAAATAAACTAGCTTCTTCTTTGGCATTTGTCTAATACAAACCCATGAAATGCTGTCCTAGAATGCAGTAATCTTTTAATTGGCAGAAACAATACTGTTTAAGTAAACCAAACAATTTATATTGTCCCTTTCAAATATGACAGAATGGCAGTTTGTGCTGCCAAATATACCCTTTGTGAACTACTTATTAAAATGGGTAAGAATCTAGTAATCTGCTCATGCTTTTGGAATGCAGCTGGGGGGGAGTCGGGGAACAGGGCACTCATGGAAACTGTTGTGTGACTGGTTGTTTTGGTTTAGGGTTATTTTTTTTTTCTTCCTGAAATGGTAATGCAGCGAATTGATAGTATTCAGGAAATATTCTTAAGTTTCCAATGTGAGACATCTAATACAGAAAATTCTTATCTATGGCCCTGCTTTTCTGTGAAAAATGAAGTAGATAACTGATTTGATGACTTTGTCACTGCAACCCTCTGATCTGGTGTTTACAAGTGTTTTTAGCAATATCTCTGAATTGCTGTTTTCAATTCATATGCTTGAAGTCCTTTGCAATTGCAGTAGCAAGGTAGTTGGTAGGAGGTTATTTTTGTGTCTTTTTTTAGGAGGAAAGCTGAGTTTCCAGAGGGTGAAGTAACAGATTTGGAAAGATGCTTCCATAGCATTTGGGTGTTCATCAGTTATATTTAGGCCCTGCTGGGGGTTGACCTGACTATCAGCAAGCCAGAGTCCAGTAGGACCAAGTTGTCATCTTCCTTTCCTCAATTTCTGTGACAGTTTCAGTAGTAGTAGAGGGATCGATAAAACCTCTGGCAGGATTTCACTAGTTTTGCTAATAGAGGTTGGGGATATGTTGGATTGTCAATGCCGCAAAATATTATACTATGAAGAGAAATGAGAGAGAGAAAAGATGAAATTAATGTAACCAAATAATTTCAATTTTGTCCTCCTGAATTGTGTTTCTTGGGAGAAATCATTTGGCATCTGTCTTTGCTTTCAGGATGAGTGTGCAAACAATCAGAAATGTTTTCAGTGTGGAAACTGGTTACCGCCTCTCTGATGACCAAATTGTCAATCATTTCCCAAACCACTATGAACTGACCAGAAAAGATTTGATGGTAAAGAATATAAAGCGCTACAGGAAAGAACTTGAGAAAGAAGGAAGTCCCCTTGCAGAAAAGGATGAAAATGGGAAATACATTTATTTGGGTATGTGGTTCTCATTGTCAGCATTAGTCTTTTTTTCCTGCGTGGTCAATAACCTGTAACTGAGCTAGCTTTTCTGTGCATACGGCACTGAACCTCTGAAGTGTTAGAACATTAAAGTGACTATCTTGAAATGCTCTGTCCCTGTCAATTAAATAAAGGGCACTTTGTCCTAAAGTTATTTGCTGCATTCTGTAAACCTAATAGCCTTCTCTCTCTGTTTTCTCCTCCATTTCCCTCCCCTCAAATCTGTCATTAGAGCACAGGGAAACACAAGAATAGGGAAAACGATAAAAATAGCAGCAGTGAATATTTCATACGAAATACTGTATTTTCAAAGCTTTTCACAAACCTTGCTTTGAAGGATAATGGCTAATATTTTACAAATTGAGAGGAATAGAGGGATGCCACTCGATTGGGATCTTTGTTGAAATTAGAGACAAAGCAGGAATAAAAGATTGAACATTTCTGTTACCACAGCACTAAGGCCCAGTTCCTCCACTGTGTACTTGCTAGTATTCAGCAGTATTCCAGGAGGAGAGCAAACCCAGTTTGTGTGCATGGAAGTTGTATTTAGGCTTAGTTTTGTAAGTAGTAAGGTCCTTAAAGAAAACTAAATTTAACAGTGCAACATTAGCCGAAGCAACATTGGATGAAGCGATAATGAAATTATTTTGAAATGTAAGGGTACAGAAGTAGATGTGTAACCAGGCTTTTTGTGTTTGCAGGGGGGAGTCTGGGGGAGATCTTGGTGGGTTGGGTTTTGTTGGTTTTGTGTTGTTTTATTTTGTTTTAAATTATGTTGAAGAGGGGAAATTGGGGGATTAAGGTATTTGCACTAAGATTAGTGGTGAAACCAAAGGGCTCTGGAACTTCCTATGAGACAAGTTGGAGTTTCTTTAATTCAAAAGTGAAAGAACATTATCTGAAAATCTTATACTGGAGCAAAAACTAAGTTAAACTTGCAGAAAGGCTCTAGACAGAACTGAATGAACAAATTCTTCAGAGGAGAAATTTGAGGGAAGTTGGAGAACAAGTAATGACTGTTAGAAAATAAAAAAACCACAAAACCCCACCAAAAAAACCCAAACTGTAACCAAACCAGCTATAGATCAGGAATGAGAGGAGTAAAGTTGTTTTGGAGGTCAGAAAGCATTGGAATAAAACAGAGAGGGGGATATGTTGAGTTGATTTACATCTTGGGAAAGTGAAATGATTCATCCATGTAATTAAAAAAGCAGTCTTGTATGGACAGATGTGAGGATAATCTGATAGCAAAAAAGCGAGAAATGCTTTTCTTTAGATTTCAGTAAGCCTGGTAATAGTGATTGTGGGAGCAAATAAGAATGACTAATGGGAGTTAACATGGGAATAATGATGACCCACTTCTTGCATGCACAGAGAATGGTAGTCGTTAGCGGAATGGTAAAAGATGACCATGATCAAAAGATGATGGTAAGAAATTGAGAAAGTTTGGTAAATTTAATTTGGAAATGCATGTAATACTCTAATTTCAAAGCATATAAACACAAGAAGAAAATTTACTCATGAATTAAAATCTAGTAATCTGAAGGGTCATTCTAGCGTGTGATGTGAGGATTGAATGCCATGCACAGGAAATGGCTGATAGTTTAGGAGTTTGAATTTTTAATGCTGAAATAATTTATCACTTATTTGATGCCTTCACAAAGTATCGACAGGACTACAAAAAGCAGAAACAAGAGGAATTCAAGCATATAGGAGTGTTTCCTTGCAAGATGAAGATACTCCCTCAGTTCATTTTCAACTCTCGTGACCCAATAGTGATGGGTGTAGTGGTGGAGGCTGGCCAGGTGAAGCAGTTTTTAAAAATTTTTTAAAATTTGAGGTGCTTAGTGACATGGTTTAGAAGGGGTTTTTGTCAGGGTAGGTTAATGGTTGGACTTGATGATCTTAAAGGTCCCTTCCAACCTCACCGATTCTATGATTCTATGAAGTTATCAGCATGTAATATTTTGGAATTATTTCTTTAAGTAAAAACTACAACTATAATTTAAATGAGATAAAAAGCAACATGAGTCTTAATGAAGGTGGATCATGCCAGACTGGAAAACTGACAAGACAGAAATTTTTTTTAGCCTATATGTGTCAATAGCCTTACTAGATACAGTGTCCTTAATTGTGCACCTTTTTTTTTTTCTCTCTCAACTCAGATTTTGTTCCTGTTACTTTTATGCTTCCTGCCGATTATAATCTCTTTGTTGAAGAATTCAGAAAAAATCCATCCAGCACTTGGATTATGAAACCTTGTGGCAAAGCTCAAGGAAAAGGAATATTTCTAATCAATAAACTATCCCAAATCAAAAAATGGTCTCGAGATAGCAAAACATCTTCGTAAGTTCTTAAAATACAAACCCTTTACTGTTCTTTCTGTAATAGGTGAACTGCATCAACATGCTAATTGTCTAATGCAGGGGAAAAGTACTCCATTATTATTGCTTTGTCATTATATAGTTTTGCATTTAATCTCAGTTGTTATCTGACTTCCTCCTTCAAGCAAGTTTTAATACAAGTTGTTTTGATATGAGGAGGTACAAAGAACTGTTCAATTAACTATTCTTTATACAAATATTTGCAGTGTTGTTGGGGAAAAAACTGCACAAAAATAAATTGTTCTGCTTCATCTTATTAAATAACAGGAAGCAAGAGAAAAATCTTTCCCTGAGCAATCAGTAATTATTTTATTTGATATATATTTATTAAATCACTTTTTAAATTAGTACAAAGCATTAATATGAAATAAATACATTATCTGTTTGGAGCACAAAATGATACACCTCATGTTGGTGATCTTCTTTCAAATGGATGAAGCAGGTTAGCAATCTTTTTTTCTCTGACTAGTGAAAGTTTTGATCACACAACTAATGTGAACTTTTTTTCCTGCTATAAAGTGACTGGCTGGATATTGTGTGAGCCTCCCCCCTCCATTTGACTTGGAATCTGAAGAATGTCACAGTCTGAGAGTTACCTTAGCTTTTCACAGTGGTTTGCAATTGCGTGCTAAGCATAAATACAAATATTCTAGGAGTACAAGACCTTAACTAATGAATGTAATGTCATACGTACTCTTTGCTTGGCTGAACCATGCCAAACTCTAAATGCTCTCCTAGGAAAGGACTGGCTGATAGAGCTGCATTCCAAATAGCTCGGTCAGCTATCCTGTTAACTCCAAAACTGTGTTTAAATGGTTCTTTGATCTTGGTCGTCTGTTTAGTATTTTAAACTTTTTTCGGTGTGTAATGCCTGATGCCAAGTGTGTATTACTAACCACTACAACTTTATACGTTGTCTTGGCAAAAGGTGCAAGATTTCTGTCAATCCAGATTTTACAGACTGCTTCTAAAGAGGAAAGAGGCTTAGCAGACTGTGTCATTGCAATTGTTGCATTCTGAAACATGCTTTGTGTTTTTCAGGTTTGTATCTCAGTCTTCCAAAGAAGCCTATGTGATTTCTCTCTATATCAACAATCCATTACTTATTGGTGGAAAGAAATTTGATCTTCGTCTATATGTTTTAGTATCTACCTATCGTCCACTGAGATGTTACATGTAAGATTGTATATATTTGTATTTTGTTTTGAGAGAATGTTTAATGTAGTCAAAATGGTGTTGCACGCGTTGCACAAAAGTTTAATGTGTACATGGTATCCTAGGATGCTCTTTTCCTTATTTCTTATTGGGGTTTAACACATTTTAATGACTTTTTGCATTTAAGGTATAAACTTGGATTTTGCCGGTTTTGCACAGTAAAATATACACCAAGTACAAGTGAATTGGATAACATGTTTGTACATCTTACAAATGTTGCCATTCAGAAACATGGGGTAAGTGTACTGAGTTCCTAGGTGCTCTTTTGTAGCAAGACTGATTTTCTTACATTGTCCCAAAAAACTTGGAATTAGACGGGTTTATTTGTCATATTCTTCACCAACTTGCAATTGAAGTATTTTAATTTAAAACTTGCAATTAAAATACTTCATCTTGAATTTACAAATAAATTTCATAAGACTGCAGATGAAAAGTATGCAAGGTAACAAGTTGCAGCTCTGGAATACACTGTGATATCTCAGTATTGACTTGCAGTAGTTAGAAGCAGGGCGTTGGGTTTTTTTTTCTAGTCTCCTGTCATTTAAATGCTAATATGCTCACTTAGCAGTGGAATTAATGAAGCCTGGTTCCTGTGGATTTGTATTTTATAATAACACTTCAATATCGCCTTCCTGATCTCCCCTTCCCTCTATCTCTCCCCCATGCAGTTAATTCAGGTTTCCCATTTCTCGTACGTATTCATCACAGTACTTTCCAGCCTCTGCCTGTGCTTCCAGCACAGGAAGCTTACCAGCTTCCTTCTCTGGGTAAGAAAGGGACTGTGCTGCTGCGGGTTTGGAGATAAATGTTTGCTGCCTGGCCAGCTGGTGGCTTCCTCCTGAATGGACAAAGATGGAGCTCTGCCTGCAGAGCGTTTCTGTGCTGTAATTTGCCACTGATATTCATAAAACATGTGGAAACCTGATAGCTTTGACAGCACTTCCCTGTGCCAAAATAGGCTGAAATTCGCCAGTAGAAGGAAAGGCTAGTGGGTCAGGGGTGACATGAACAGCTGGGCATACACTGTCACTGCACAAGCCTTGTTTCTTCAGGGAATCCACTTGATGATGATGACTGTCCCTTTTGCGTTTTTAGCGGAAGTCTGTGATTTATAAACCATGCCTCTGTTACAGTAATTAAACTCCATTGTCGCACTTCCTAATTTCATAGGTTTTATTTTAAGAGTATGGAAAATGTGTGTGTACATATGCATGCGCATACACTTAAGTATATATATATTCACATGTGTATACACATGCAAGATACATACAGTGTATCTGAAATTGCAACCTTGCTAAATGCATCTTGTCTCTTACTGTTCTGTAAGATGTCCAGCACAGCCGAACTGTTTTTATCTGGATATTCCTGTAACAACAATATGAATTATAAATATCACTTATGGTGTCAGTTATAAACCAGTAAACTGTGAAAATGTGGCATTTTTCAGCACAACGAACATTTTCTTGCTTAGGTGCTGATTTATGAAGAGCTTCAAACATGTTATTGTTTGGCAGGGCACACTGAGAATTAGTTATGTTGAAAGCAGATCCCATACAACCTAAAACATAGATCACGGTGCAGTTGCCAGTAACAGTGAACAAGCGAGGCACGTGGTATGTTGCCTATCCCACTATTACGCACCCTTCCATCTTCTCTGCCAGTTGAAGAATGGCCTTCAAGATTTCTCCCAAATAAAAGTAGAAGTGAAAGTAGCGGTGAGGTCTCTTTGAGAGAAGAAAGGACAACAGAAATAATAGCTTAAAGATGCAGAGTCATTACTAGAGTATTTAAAAAACTTTTTAGAAATTCTGACCCGCTAATACCTGTTGAGTTTTGCAGAAAGAAGTGAGAAAAGTTTAACGTAGAGCCACTCTGTCCATCCTACTTACCCTTCCGTTTTAAAGGTGCCTGTAACTTTGGAGGCACTTAGTCTGTAGAGTTTTAGAAGAAGAAGAACCTAATTTGAACTGTCAAGTGATTTATCAAAATTATGATGAGGCCTGGAAAAACTCTTGAGTTCTAGCTGTTAATCTCTATTGTAACCCCTACGTGAACCGTAGAGTTACACTGTGTTTGAGCCCTACAAGCTCATGGGAAAACATCCCTCATTTGAAAAGTGTACAACCCAATATCGGGGAGAGGGAAAGGGGAAAATGAAGGAAGGCGGGTAAGTCAGTATACATTGTAATGTTTGTGCTGGAAGAGATAGTTCCAAGGCATTATTCTCTGCATGTGTAATCCAAACAAAACAACAGTAGTTCTTCTACTTAATTATTTTCAGTTAGTGATCTTCTAAGTAACCTGCAATATTCTACTTTCTTATAATTTTTTTTAATTAAACAGCTGTGACTGTGTAAAGCTTTTCTACCCAGTTGCAATCTATTTTGATTTGAGTACTTGTTCTGAAATGCAAAAAGGGTTGAAACTTTGATCTCTGTTCCCTTGCTGGAATCTGATCTCAAGACATTTTTTCCATGCAGCAAGTCCTGAGAACCATGTTTCAGATCTTTGTTTGTACAGTCCAGTTTTCCAAATTTGCTAAGGGGGGAGCTGTAGAAAAAGCCTAAAAATAGATAGAGCCTTCTCTGACCTTGTCTTAGAGGACGACAGATTTCATTCCTCTGACAACTTTTTTATGCTCTATGCATTCTGCGTTTTGTAATTTAGTAGGCATACAATCATTAATTCTTCGAAGTGCTCTGAGGATAACCTTTATAAAGGGACAAAATGTTTGTTCTGAGAGTTCCCTGAGGGCTGGATGTGTGTCTTTCCATCAGTAAGAATATCCTCAGTTTGCTTTTGTCTTTCGGCTTAAAGAGAATATAGAGCAGAGCCTTGATAACCTCTGAAAAGACAAAAATAAGGTAACCTCCTTTTTTTCCCCCTCATCTGTTTCAGTAGCTCTTAGTGTTTTTTTCTATATCAAAATACTGAATTACCTGAAAAATAAACCTTTAAAAATAAACGCGCTGTCTTCTTGAATGTAACTGTTGTCAGTATCACCATTAAGAAGACACAGTGTTTGCCTTTTGGGAAACAGACAAATCGCATTTTAAATGAATAAACACAGACAAGCACTTTCAAGTGCTGCATTTTAAAACAGCTAACTTCAGTTACATTTGTCTGTTGCTGACTTAATTATTTCTCCCTTATCCCCAGAGGAGGAAAAAGTTCAACTCTTTCCTTTCACATTTTAAAAGGTGTATTTCCCAATCTTAAATTATGTTTTACTATAAAACTGTCAAAGTACAGTTGTTTCTTTCTTCTGAGAAAGATTTGTTACTTGATTTGCAATGTGTGATATAAACATACACAGCTATGATAAAAACAGTTATTTATGCAGAGGGCAGTTCAAAGTAAAACTGAAGTCTTCATAAAGCTGTAGAGTATAAGCAACTTGCTGAGCTTGTTTTTAGAGCAATACTTGCATCTAAGTGGGATTTTTTTTGTGTGAATGAAACAAAATTGCTGAACAACCTCAAAATTTTAGACTGAATTAACTCCTTAACTCTTCAGGATGATTACAATCATATCCATGGAGGCAAGTGGACAGTGAGTAACTTACGCCTATATTTGGAGAGCACCCGTGGAAAGGAAGTCACAAACAAATTATTTGATGAAATTCACTGGATAATTGTGCAGTCACTGAAGGCTGTTGCGGTGAGTACTGTTCCTGGAAGGCTGCCAGCGATAGCATTATGGCCACAGGCTTCTGGTAACCATGAAAGCGAGTTGGCCATCAAAACCCCTAAAATCTATTTCCTGCTGTTTGAGTGATGGTGTTGATGCTGATTTCTGCAATTCTGTTTATCTCTTGGTTTCTCTGAGCGGAGTGAACTTGAATCTCGGGTGGGTGGGTGAGCTGTCTGTGCGTATTGGGTGTGCTATCTGCATCTCTTTCCTTGAGGGCTCTGTGAACTATTCAATATGACTTGGTGCTGCCCTTGTGAATAGAATTAAGCTCTGCCAAGTTGCGTGACGTCACTTCAGCAATAACAAATGTGTCAAAGAAAAAATAGCTCTGGAGGACAATTTATCAAAGAAAACGTAAGGCTATTAGTTCAGCAGAGTTACATAACTTACTTTCACCTCTTTTAGACACAAGTCACAGTTCTACCGTAAGCTCTTTTTTGAAAAAAAATAAAAATAAAGTAGTAACTAATCCTCTGCTTGAGTGACTTTCTAGTGTTTGGGTAGTATCCCATGAATCCCTTAAAGAGCAGGTATCACCCCACGGGTCAGCTGGGGTAACTGAAGAGCTCGGTGGTGCCAAGGACTGTCCTATTCTCAAGTGCATGGTCCTGTCATCTCTTTTGGGTTGGTCCTGGCTCCGTCATGAGCTGAATCAGCTCATTCACCCAACTGACAATTACTGTCTTGCTTTATTGATGAGTTAGTATTCTGCCTGTGTAATAAGCTGAGTCACCTCACTGAAGGAGCTGGTGAACGCCAGAATCAGCAGGAGAAAGAGGGGCAAGGTCGTGAAGGGAGGATGAGTGGGAGATGGGGAAGGATGGCTCAGCTCAGCCTCTGCTGTGCAATCAGATTTGAAACCAGATGAGAAGAAAGAGGATTTAATAGAAATGTTAGCAGAACCTTAAAAGAGAGAAGAAAAAGTGTTGAGAGTTATTGAGAATGCAATGTTTTGGTCCTCTGTTGTTCTGACAATGGCAGATGCAATGAGATGCTCGTTCTTCCTTCCCCCTTTCACTCCCTGAAGAACTGAAAAGCTTTCATTCTTAGTCCAGGGGAAATCATCGCATCAATCTGTCACAAAGGTTTCTTTAAAAGATCTGGTGAAATTGGCATAGAAGAAAAGCCTTACCGTGCATACTGCAAATGTTTAGCAGATGCTGGAAAACTACTGATTCTCTAGAGGATGTGCATCTCAGCACAACTCGGTCCTTGGTCTTTCTTGGCTTTTGGGAACATACTTGACTTAGGCTAATTATAATTTTAAAATATATCTGGTAATTGTTTGACCACAAATGTCTGCATAGTTACAGCAGTATAATTAAAGAAATGTCTTTGAATAAGTCTCCTTTTCTGAAGTTTCAAGATTTCGTGATTATGTGAAGCTATGTTATGTAAATTTTATAACTTCCTGATTTCTCCTGATGCGTGCAGACTTTAAATATTGCTATTACTTTTGCAAAATATGAAACCACTTTCATTTTCGTGCTGGAAACATAATATAAAACTAATGTAACTTAGTAGCTGGCATTAGTGCAATCATTAATATTGAAATATTTACTTACAGCTTGGAAAAATGAGGCAATCCTGAACTTACTACTTAGCTAGCTTTTATTAGAATGACAATGCTGCAAACTGTTGTAGAAGATTCATAATGCAATCACATGTGGTTTCTAGCAAACAAAGTGTGTAATTAGGTTACTTACTGAATTGTTGATTTTAATATTGTCTTTTTTTTTTTTTTAGCCTGTTATGAATAATGATAAACACTGCTTTGAGTGTTATGGGTATGACATTATCATTGATGACAAGCTTAAACCATGGCTAATTGAGGTAAAGATATAAAAAATATAGAAGCAAAACTTCCTTCTCATTTCACAGAATAAATAGATTTCACTGTAGTCTTCCCACTTGTGAAGCAGTATGTTTTGTTCCTCAGGTACGTGGATTAAGAAAAATGCTGGAGAGTAAAATAGGTCATGTGATGAACAAGCTAGGATATGCTTTTGTTTTCTATTTGTTTGATGTTTCTATTTGTTTGTGGCTTTCTGCTTTGTCTTTTAAATCCAGTGCATCCATACAATTGGACTTCCGAGGCAGTCTGAATGTTAGCAGCCCTATTAGATACTGTATCAGTAGCTGGGATATTGGCATTGGCTGGAGCATAACATCAAACTTAAACGTTAAATGCTGTCATGGCCTTCATGTTGCAGCTTGAGAGGATAGAAAAGGGGCACACAAAGGATAATTGGGATATTTGGAAGGCTTTTTTTTTCACATAGATTTCTCTGTAGTGTATTAACTTTGGATCTGTAAGTTCAAAATAAATTATATTCAGCCCTCTTTCTTCTCAATCTAATTGGAAGTGTAAGGTCAAAGGTAAATGGACTTTATAAAAAAAAATTTAAAAATCTGTTTATTGTTCTGATACCACTTGCCATAATAAATGTGGAACACCAGAGAGATATTAAATGAAGCCTAGTTTTAATTAAAACAAGATGCAGTGTAGTGTTTTGAATAGAGAAGATGTATGTGTTTCTCCATCTCACAGTTTAACAGGGGAGAACTCAGATTAAGAACATAAATAAAAGCTGTTTACCGAGAAGAAACCCACAGATTTGTATATAACAGCTGTTGGAGCGAACCAGGCAAAGTGTAAGCCCTGAAATCTGTGTCTTGTTGATTAACCCTGGTGAATCTAGTCTCAACAAAAATCTTCAGGCTGACAATGCAGACACTTGGTGATGTGGTGCTTTTGTTTTTAAGTAAAAAGAAAAATGTCCAGTGGGGGATTCCTTCTAGTGTCTGAGGAACTGAAAGATGTGCTTTGAGACGCTGAGTCTTAATTTCCCAAATCATAGATATAGTCATGACACATGCTGTTTGGAGAACTATATACCACTCAAAACATTGATGCTGACTTTTTTTTTCCTTTTGTAGGTTAATGCTTCCCCTTCTCTTACTTCCAGTACTGCTAATGATCGCATCTTGAAGTATAATCTTATTAACGACACACTTAACATCGCGGTGCCTAATGGGGAAATTCCAGACTGTAAATGGAATAAATCTCCACCAAAAGAGGTTCTTGGCAATTATGAAGTCTTGTAAGTTTTATCAGTGTTCTCTATATATATGCAAATGTTTTTCAGTGACTTTACTTTTTTAATGTGCAATGTAGACCACAGAGATAAAGTGAACTTCATTCTAATGTGAAAAATGGGCACAAAGTGCCACTTCAATTTTTTGGAGCAGCAATAGCAACGCTGGAGGTGGACGTGCATTAAAGCAGAGTTACCTCACCTCATCTCCAGAGGGAATATTACTGGTTTGATAAGCCCCTGCCTGCACCTTCTGAGCTTCCATCAGCTAGATTTGAGGGATGAGGGCAAAGAGAGTGTTTGTCTTCTACATGTGTAGAACCTTAATTGTATTGAATGTAATATGTAGATGGTAGCTAAAGAGATATAATAGCTATTTGATACAGATTTTCTCTCAGTTCATAGAAATGATACCACTTGGCTCCTGCATTTCATGGATGTAACAAAAATTTAGGTATTTTTTAAATTCCCCAATCTGTATTACGAAGGGAGAAATGAAGTTTCTTTATATTGGAGTGTCTGAAGGATTTATCTAGGATGTATTGGTCTTCTACAGAGGAATGCTGATTTAAATATCATATTGATGATAGAGTTTCTCATATCTTTTGAGAAAATGTTCAGGCAGGTTCTCTAGCACTAGTGGTACAATTGTTCAATATGTCAGGGCTGTGGTTACTTACAGTTGATCCACTAGTTCACACTGATCTTAAGTACTCCTTCTATATTCTAGTAAAGACAGTTAACTATATTCGTGTTGGATTAATTATCAGTTAAGTTTTTAATGTTATATACATGATAGCTGCGAATACCTATACAATAGTGTAACTAAGTGTGCATTATGACTGTTCTAGAAAATATTGTAGTATTGTCTTTATGCATCTATAGTCAATTTCTGCTTGGAATTTGCATGGCAGCTGAGGAATAAGTATATATCGAGGTTATCCGAGGCCATAATGGGCGTAGATATTTAAAGAACTACTTGTCAATGTGGTTAAGTCTTACAAAATATATGTCATCAAATGCATTTAATTTTAAGCACACTGTTTACCTCATTCTTTCCCTACTCACTCTCTGATGCAACAGCGGAGTTTTTTAGCAATGCAGCTAACAATCCTCTGAAGCAATAGCTTAAGACTTCATTAGAACTGCCAGCAGTCTTGTGTTCCTACTTAACCACAGACCTACATAGCGAGGAGAAATACAGAAGTACGTGTGAAATTTCACAAGCATAAAATTTCACAAAGTCAGGAGTTCGACCAAAGCTGCCAGATGATTTGTTTCTTTCAAAAAGTAGCTGAAGTTATTTCAGTTGGTCTGTATTGTAACATCACGTGGTAGTATACTTCCTTGAATAATAGCTGTGTATCAAACTATGCAAGTGTAAACCTGTGTGTAGAACAGCTTATAGAATCACAGAATCATAGAATCAGTGAGGTTGGAAGGGACCTTTAAGATCATCAAGTCCAACCATTAACCTACCCTGACAAAAA
>VXBO01007653.1:18404-75313 GCA_013400135.1 Rhinoptilus africanus | reverse complement strand
CGGCTTCAGCCTACGAGAGAGGAGCCGGGGGAGGGAGAAGCGTTAATAAACGCAGCACCCTCATCGCCGCACTGTAGTGCCGGAGGGCGCTGCCCCACGCTTCGTGAGGCGCCGCCCCCGCTGAGGAGCCCCCTCCTCGGCCAGCCGGGGGCTAACGGCCACCGACAGCCACCTTTGCCCCCGCCGCCCCCTTCCAGCCCTCGACGAGGAAGCGGCGTTAACTGGCACTCGCGGAGAGCCAATGGGCGGCGGCGGGGCGGGAGGCCGCCCTTCGCCTTCGCCCAATCGGGCTAGGCGGCTGGCTCGTCCGCCAATCGGGCGCCCGCCTCCCCCGCCCCTCCGANTGACCCACTCGGCGGTGGGTGACGGCGTTGGATTTTGGGAGGGGAGGAGAAGAGAGCGAGGAGAGGGAGACCTGAAATTGAGCCGTTCGGTTTTTTCCTTCCCGGCTTTGAAATCCCGGTGTCCTGGATGACGGCAGGTAACGATGCTGATTTGGTGGTAAAAGGTGTTTCTGCGGGAGGGAGTGAGATTTTATACGGTTTACAGCCTCCCCAGTACCAGTAATGACACAGCTAAGTCAGGCTTCTTAGTCTTGCCATTGCCGCCTTCTCCTCTTGTCTTTCCCATTTTTGGCTTGTGGAAAGAATCTCTTCATCTCCCAGAGTGAAGTGTCTGTGTGAGAGATAGAAGTCTCTTTATGTGCATCGAGGCTACCTGGTTAGAGGAAGACTGGGGATCTACAGTGTCTGCCTGGATTGCTGTATCCATCTTTCCCAGCTGCTTGGCTCTCTCTGGTTGGAGTGACTCAGAAGCTGATAGACTCAGTCTTCTGAGCCTTCATCCTTTTGCCGTAGCAGTAGAGGAGGCCAGAAAGGTTCGAGTGACACAGGCTGTCCTTTGCAAACTGAACATTTGAAAAGTAGATGTAACCTTGTAGTTTTAAATGTTTAGTTTTCTTGGTAGCTATTGTTGATTAAAACCACAGATTAGTTAACATAATTTAAAACAAGTACACCAGTGCTTACATTTGATCATTTGTACATGACCCAGACTGGGGTAAAAAATGAGCCTCCGTATGTGCTAGACACTTCTGTTTTCTTCTGTTGCACTCCATGACCTTGTAACAGACTGCTTGAAAGGTTGCCATAAGACTGTTTTCCCTCATTACAGGGGTATTTTTTCCCCTTCTGTTAATTTGGATTTAATTTCAGAGTTTGCTCTGCCCTTCTGTAAAGACAGAGCCTTTCTGCTGCTTTGAAAAGGTAGAAATATTAACAGTGCGTTATTATAAAAGGCATATTGAAGACTGCATTATGTAAGCAACTGAGTTTTCATTCTGGTTTTAGTGACACAAAAAGGTCATTCTCCTATGTCTATGATGAGACTAATATAAAGACATTGCTTCATTGCTTTCTTGAGGGTGAGAGGGAAGGCTTGTGTTTCTGTTTAAAGGTGAGAGGTAACTAAAAGAGTTTGCCAGCTGTATTTCAGATGGGCAAAATTTCTTAATTGTGTTTTTAACTTTTAAGGTTATTAGCACCAAGGCCTAATGTGCTTGCTCTTTCATACCTGTACCTGCTTGAAATTATATTTTGTCAAACTTGCAATTTGCCTTCAAAGATAGAGGTATATTCTGCTGATTATGACTGAATCAGCTTACACAGTAGCATGTATTAGTGCACGGGGCACGTCTAATTAGCACAATGCAGCATAGTTTTAGAGATCTCTGATCATACTACACCACAGCTTAGGTATGGTAAGCAGGAGAGGAGCGCAGGTGCTCCCTCATTCTCTGTAGCGTTAACCTTGGCATGGCTGTTTAGTGTTCAAGTGCTCTAAGCTCCCCTTGGTGCGTAATTTACAGTTCCAGAGTCGCTTCCTTCAGCTCAGGGTCTATGTGTTGTCCAGTGCCATACTAGAATAAACATTAAAAACTGCCCTGGGGGGTTAAACTGCTTACCACACATCAAGCAGCAATGTCAGTGTTAAAAGGAAGATACATAACACAATTGTAGTTAGTGATGAAATGGTTTACTAATGGTTGATAGGCAAAACTGTTTTGGAATTATTTTTTTTACTGAATGTTTTTTCTGTCATTTTGAGGAGGGTGTGCCTCAAGTGGATGCAGTAGTTAATATTGAGCTGACAAATTAGATGGCATTTATGATGTCTGGGTTTGATGTTAGCTGTATGCGTCCATGGATGGTCTGTTAGCTGTATGTCTCTTTGTGGATGGTCTTAAATGTGTTTAACTTTTTTTTTTATCTGTCAAAGGTTCATGAGATAGTTTCTATATTGCACAAGTCCTTTCTGTAACAAAACCATCATTTTACTTTGTATGTTTAATTCTATTTTTCTAATTTTTCTTTTTTGTTCTTTTAGTATTTGAAATACCATTATAGTAACATGATCTTCTGATTGTGCAGTGATATTCTGGGCTACGTTTTCATCTATGACTGTTTGTAAATAATACTCAGAAAATATCTAGATGATGCATTTTTCTAATGGGTAGATGTCTGCTTTCTTTTCTTGTATGTGGTCTGAAAATCAGTGTTGTGAAACCAGGTGCCATGTTTGGATGACATGGAGGTTGGAACTAGATAATCTTTAAGGTCCCTTCCAACCCGAACCATTCTGTGATTCAGTGTAAGGCATGAGAAGATTTTTTTTTTTTTTCTCATGGTCTGTTTATACAACATGTGTGTACCTCTTTCTTCTCTAGAGCTAAGTGAGCTACCACAGGAATGGCAAAGGATAAAATGCTTAGTGGTGCTGCTAGTCAAGAATTGCTTGTGCTTGTAGGAATCTGTGTGAGTAATACAAACTAGCTAAAAGGTAGCTGTCTGCTTCTGAGATGGTGCGTGGTTTTCTCAATGTGGGAGTAGCAGCTCCTGGGAAAAGTTGCTGCTTCTTGTACAATCGGGCAGGAGAATGGTAGGTGCAGATTGAAGTTTTTTTTACAATAGATTTGTTTAAACATGCACATAAACTAATACTTTGGAGTACTGTGTTGTTGATTCTTGGCATCTCTGCTTTTTAAAAGAAATTCTAAGATTTAATGACTTATTCCTTGCCTCAGCCCTGGAACGAAGTCTCTAATGCTTGAATTGAAGACTAGCCTGTGGGATGAACAACTTATTTTGTAACATAGGATTTAATTAAATTCTGTCTTAATCCCTAATACTTCAAGAAGTGGTATTGTTCCTTTCAACTAAACCTTGTTACTGATTTTTGACTTCACTTAATGTAACAATGAATTGTTCTCAGGATGTGAAAAGAAGAAAGCAGGAAACAACAGTGATGTAGCTGTACTGAGATAAACTGAGCTAAGTATTCTAAGTCTGTGGTTTGATAGAATGGTGTACTTAATGTGAATGTTACCTGGCTAGCTGGCTTACTGGGTTTGGGAGGAATAACCTAAAGTCGGTAGTAAAAAGGCTGCTGTATCCTCACATTGGTTGTCAGTTGAATTTGTCACGAGACTTGAATGTCATTCGTTTATGTGCTGTCCTGCAAGGTTCCTCGCTTAGGGCAAGGGAACAGTCAAAATTTCTCTAATGGTGTTGGTCTAGAATCTGCCTTGGTATGTGTTCCTTGGAGTGTGAGTGATTCTGCTCGAGCCATTGTGAACTGGTGTGTCTTGATAGAGTCCTGTGAATCTTGGTGGACAGGATGTGTCAATATTTGGGAAGGTACCCAGCCCTAATTAGTAAATAGAGATAGAGCTAGCATGGATATTATAATGCTGCACAGTAATGAGCTCTGAAGCAGAAAGAAAATGACTCTAAGGCTTTAAGCGGTGTGGTTTGGTTCAATTTTTTAGAATATGCAAATATTTAAAAACTGTTCTGGCTTACACAACATGTTGTAAATATTTTGACAGTGTTGGAAACCTGTATCTTGCAACGTTTGGTTTTGGGCCAGTGCATGTTATTAACCCTTTTTGCCTTGTGTAGGACTCTGCTTAAAGTTAAGAATTAATTCCAAGACATCTACAGACCAAGAATTTTAAACAAATTTCTTTGCCTTTTATCATATATTCTAGTACAGTGAATAGCAAACCAGACTACAATATAACAGCAAAAATGGTGCAAGTAAGAACAGTCTGTCAAATCTTATTAAATGTTTGTTTCAAACAGTTTTACTGAATAAGGCTGGCTGTTATGTAATCTCTTGACGTAAATTTATAGATGCGACAGTAGATGCCCCAAGAATGGGTGCTGTGCAGGTTTTAAGTAGCGCTATGAGCTCAGAGTTCACAAGTATGCATTTTAAATATCTTCTCATGCCTCTTGTGATTTTATGTATCACAGAATTGTGATGTACTTGCAAACTCTTAGCTTTTGATTATAAAGTAGTAGGTTGTTTACTAATATTAAAACTAGATGACTGTGGTGTTCCTGTAATCTTCATTGTGAAGTGTCTTTTTGCAGAAGTTATCTGTCTTGTTATTATTGTTATTGGATTTATGTACATGAGTAGCACAAATAGGGCTCATAAATCTGATTTTTATGTACAATAAGAAGGTAATCTCCCCCACATATCAGGCACTGCCAGATGGCGATTTGAACAACAAAAGGTGTGTATTGACTGAGTTCTGAAAGGACTAGCAGAGTTCTCATGCCTGCATTTCAAACTCTGCTTTCTAATCCAAGGGTTCTGGGTTCTAAAACCAACTCACACAGAACTTCTTACTTAGTATTGTAATGGTAGGTGAATATTGAAATAAGAATTTTATTTGTTCTCAAGAGCAGATGCACAGCCATAATTCAGTATTCTTTTAAGCTTATGTGGTGGGGATTTGTGGGGTTTTTTGGTTGGTTTTTTTTTTTAATTTCTGACTTAATAGGTCAGATGAAGGGTATGGGGTGAATGCGGTTAATGTGTCCTTCTTAAGAGGAGTAATGTGAAGAACAGATTTCAATAAATGACCTTCCATGAGTCATAGGAGAAGCGGGACATCTTTTTAGTTTGACTTATGTCTCTGATCCTCTCCCTTAATAGAGGCTTTCTTGGCAAATTGACAGATACCTGGGTCACTGCTGAGTGGAACAATGCTGCTTTCTTGTCAGGAGAAAAGATAAATCTATGACAAACAGGTCTAGGTATGTTAAAGTAACATTTTGTATTTAATGGAACCACGTGTATACAACATCATCTTGTAGGCATGCTTACTTCTACAGTCCTTGAATAACATTTTTTTAAAGCATTTTTTACCAAAGTCTTCAGGTTTTTCTCAGGTCTCAGTAGTTACAGATAAAAGCTTCAATACTCTTTTTTTGTTTGTTTGTTTTGTGATTTATCTGAAATAATCTAACCAATCTAAGTAATCTAATATCTGGTCAACATACAGTTGTGCTTAACTTGAAGGAGCAGCGTGGTTAAGCTCTAGGATGAACTTAAGTGGAGGGAATTATTCCCAAGTTCTTGCTGGTTTGAGGTGATGATTGCATTTTAGAATGCGAGCACTCTTTTTTTATGTGAGAACTGAAACTGGTGAACCATTTTTTCAAAGACTTTTTATTTAATCTTTGTGTGTATAAAGAATGCTGTTAGTCTTGCGTCATTCAAATACAGTGAGAAATAAATTGAGTGGTTAGGTCTTCCTCTTTTGGGCAATTAAATTTTTGGCCCAAGAAACTTCTAGAGCTGCAAGTCATTCTTGCTTTGAGTTGAGGTTTTTGTCTTTTTTGAAAGCTGGTTCAATTGAAAGTAGGAGCAACCAGCACATATGGATAAAGTATGACCAACCAATAACCTGTGATTCATAGTGCCACTTCTCAAAGCAAACTTTCATGCTGTTTTGAGTAAACATAATCATAAATGAAAAGGCAGGTGGAAGAAGTTGTATATGGTTACCATGTCATTGATGGTCTGTGGTGGATTGACCTTGGCTGGATGGTAGGTGCCCACCAAGCCACTCTATCACTTCCCCCTCCTCAACTAGACAGGTGAGAGAAAATAAAACAAAAGTCTCATGGGTCGAGGTAAGGACAGGGATTACCAATTACCATCATGGACAAAACAGACTCAACTTGGGGAAATTAATTTATTTCCAATCAAATCAGAGTAGGGTAATAAGACATAAAACCAAATCTTAAACCATCTTCCTCCCACCCCTCTCATTTTCCTGGGCTCAACTTCATTCCTGATTTTCTCTGCCTCCTTCCCCCCTAAAGGCATAGGAGGACTTGAAATGGGGGTTGCAATCAGTTCATCACATGCTGTCTCTGCTGCTCCTTCCTCCTCGCACTCTTCCCCTGTTCCAGTGTCCCAGGAGCCTGCTGCAGTGTGGGTTTTTCACAGGGTCACAACCTCATTTGGGCTGCTCGGGCATGGGGCCCTCCATGGGCCTCAGGTGGATCTCTGTTCAACCATTAACCTCCATGGGCAGCAGGGGAACAGCCTTCCTCACCACGGTCTTCACCATGGACTGCAGGGCAATCTCTGCTGCAGCGCCTGGAGCACCTCCTCCCCCTCCTCCTTCACTGACCTTGGTGTCTGCAGAGTTGTTGCTCTCACATATTTTCACTCCTCTCTTCTGGCTGCTGCCGCACAGGTTTTTTTTGTTGGTTCTCCTCCCCTCCTGCCCTCCCCCGGCTTCTTAACTATATTATCACAGAAGTGCTACCGCCATCGCTGATGGGCTCAGCCTTGGCCAGCGGTGAGTCCGTCTTGAAGCCGTCTGGCTCTATCGTACATGGGGAAAGCTTCTAGCAGTTTCTCTCAGAAGCCACCCCTGTGGTCCCCCTGCTATCAAAACCTTACCACACAAACACAATGCATTGTCTAACAATGAATTTGATGGCAGTTGTATTATACCAGAAGTTCTGCTGTTTGGGTTAATACATGTGATGATTTGGTGTATATTTTTTTAAAGGTGTTTTAATAGGATGTACCCCACTCATGTTCTCTGCAGGACAGATAAACTTATTTGCAAATTCAGAATTAAATTCCTATTCTTCGGGGTCTTTTTTCCTTCTTTCCTTGCAATTTTGGAAATATCCTCAGGAGCGTGTTTTATAGATGGTTTTAATGAATAGGCACTTTTTAATCTGTGCTTCATACATTGATGTTCTATAGGTATCTGAAGAGATGATCTTTTATATAAATGGATTTAAGTTGCTGCTGCTCTTAAAATATTAGTATAGTTTGATTATCCAGTTACTAATACTACACAGTACAAATGCAAAAGAATGATTAATAAATTTTAATCTAGGAAGGAACCATTTGTAATCATCTGGTCTTATCTGAAAAGACATGCCATAGGACTTCTGTGGGTGAATTCCTGTTGGAATTTGATTTATCCACAAAGAAAACTTCCCATGTAGAAATAATGGATGTAGAGTCTACCACAGCCCTGTTAGTTGCCCTGCTGACTAGTTAGTCCTGCTGTCAGAAACAGGATACTCTCTCTGATGTCAGATAATATATCCTTCTAGCTGTCTACCTCGCAACACTTTGTTTATATCCTACAATTCATTGAGCACATTCAGCTGAGTATTACTCTCCATTTCAGATTTCTTCAAACTTGGTGCTTAAAATATTAGGCCACCTTTATGAGTTAGGAAAATGAAGCTTTGTTTTGGTACAGCCCAATGTGAATTCTAAATTAGGGGCTTTAGCTTGTGCTTATTTTGGCAAACAATCCAAATAAGTTTATCATCATTGGTTTCTCTGTTATTTGCTATTTCCTCAGGCTTTTTCTTAAATTAGTTGTGCAGTAGATCAGTCATGACTGCTGGTCTTGTTTGAGGTCGCCAGTAATAATGGTAAATAGCTTAGCAGTAGCTTGTTGAACACATACTGCTCCGTTGTATTTTTTGACTCTGTATGTTGAGAGCTTAAAATAAATGTAATATCAGACTGATCTTGTATCATTGTGTACCTTAATCAGAATACCGTGTGACAGCAAGTTGAGTGCTATGTTGAAACTTGTGTCCTCAGCATAGTCATTATCACTCAGGACCGTGACTTCATAAAAAGAAGATGCTGTTAAGAAGTTAGTTGAATTGATTTTTCTTTTTACCTATGTAATAATAACTATCAACTTTTTATGCTCAAGTGAAATCTTATTTGTTCCATTTTAATTGACTTGTCTTTAGTAAACGAACTGTGCCCCTTTTAAAATGCTTATGTGACATCAGTTTTTCTCTAGTCTTCTGGAACTTCCCTATTCAGAGCTTCTTAAAAGTTCATGACTTAAAGCTTCCCAAATTATATTTTAAAATTCTTGAGCAAAAGCTGATTTAGACATGCTTGTTTGGGCTCCTAAGCCCTTTTTGATTTCTAATTTGAGGGCTAATAATCGTATCACTCAGATACGATTATTTGTCAGCATTCATAGATCTTCTGCCTCTGTTATGACATTAAAACATCGATACCTTATGAATGATAACGTTGTTGCTAAGGCTATAATAAGGACAATAAAGGAGCTTTAAATATATTTCAGATCTATCACTACAACTATGTCAGTGTTCTTCATGGTGCCTTTCATCATTCCTAGGTTTTGTTACATTTGTTACCGTGAACTTCCCCTCTTTTCCACTTTACCTGTAACTATTTCTGTAGCTACTTTTTCTTCTTCCAATGTGGCTTTGGCAACAGCTATTAAAAAAGCTTGTGTGATTCCCCATGATTGTTGCGTGATAAAGTAATATTATTTTATCAGATTGCCAAATCTGAGACATCTCAGTTGAAGGTGGAAATGGTCTGAGTCAACTCAGGACTGGTATGCAGGTAGTCACTTCTTTCAGTTCTGTCATCCATTCTCTTTTGAGGTAGAGTATACATGGAGTTCCCTCATACTGGATGCAACGTCCTCTTTGGATTAGGGCATTGTCACCTATAATGTATGTTAAACTCCATGCCAATTATAGAATTGTGAAAGTGAAACATGGAACAGATGTTAGTGGGACCAAAGGGCCCCATGGTAGTGTGGCGTTCTCCTACACACAGCCACTTGCTGCAGAAGGAGCTGACTGCTCTGTGGTGTTTAGTGTGCTTTAGTCGTCTTGGGTAGACACTAGTCAGTGCTCATGTGGTGCATGAGCTATCGAAAGACATTGCAGAGGATCTGTGGAGTGTTAGTTTTCTTCAAAGTTGTTAATAATTCAAATGACTAATGAGTACTACTGCAGAAGTGTCACTGCTCCTTTCTCGACCATTTAATCCTCTCTGTATACATTATAACCACTTACAAACTGTTCGGTCATGTGACTTGTACAGTGAGGTTTTAAGTGTTATGAAATGTGCTTGATTTATGTTCCCAAATGCAAAAATCTAACTTTTCTTACTTGCGTGCTTACCACTTGCACATAAACAACTGAAATATCTTTTTACCTGTCTTTCAGAGTTTCAGACTTTACGAAGAGTATCTTTGTTGTTGTTTTATGTGCACTCGCTTATTCCTTTTGTTAGCATAACTTCTTGTTAACTCAAACGATCTCAGAAGCTTGTTGCAACTACTACTCACAGTGATCAGGCAAGTAACTGCAAAACCAGTGACAGTTTGTGTTGCTACTAATATGGGAAGTCAGGATCTTTCCCTTGTGCCCAGCTATTTGTTCTTGTTATGTCCTCTGTGGTGGCACTGTTTATGTGGCTGTGCTGTGACCGGAGTTGGTTCCCTGGTCTAGCAAGAAACTTTTTGGTTTTGATAGTAATTTTCAGCTGGATAAGGCTTAGTACCTGGTTTCCTGGGTAGCATCAGTGGCATAGGAATTGGTCAGGAGGAGTGACTGGGAATGTGGGAGAATGCCAGGTCAATCTTTGTCATCAGAACAAATTTATGCCATAATAAAATTGATTAAGCTTGGTACTGAGACGAGCAGTACAGTGAATAATTTCTATGAAGTTAAGCTGTAAAGTGAATGCTGGATGGAAACAAGTCCTTGTGTAAGTGCTTTTATAATCTCATGTATGCCAAAGATGGTCAGATGGAATAAAGTAAGGAAAATGGAGTGTATGTAAATGCAAGAGTGTTGCTCATCATAGCAGCTGAAGCTGTACTACATGAGCTGCTGAAATAGAACTGAGTAAGATTTAACACTTATTACCTAGAGACTCTACCCTTAAAGTATTTATAGATAAGGGAATTGAAGATATGCTTAAACTTACGTTTCTTGATTTTTACTAACTCTATA
Source organism: Rhinoptilus africanus (assembly GCA_013400135.1). NCBI lineage: Eukaryota > Metazoa > Chordata > Aves > Charadriiformes > Glareolidae > Rhinoptilus > Rhinoptilus africanus. The sequence continues at coordinate 65,165 of VXBO01007653.1, read as the reverse complement.
TGCACGACTGAATAGATAATACATTCCAAATAATCTTGAATTCATACATTTAAAGGTGAGCGTGCTGATTTTTTTCCTTGAATTCTTGCTTAAAATATTTTAGTGTGGAAGGACTAGAAGACAGGATTGAAATACTTTTCAAAGTTGAACAAGTTCTAAGTAGAAAGGAGCTAAAAGTCTTTGCCTTTTGACTTCTAAAACACTCAGTTGTTAAGTGGCTTAAATGTTTCTAATGTGTAATGCTGACGTGTATTCTTATGTAATAAAATGCTGTATTTATAAAAAAAGCTGTTGCTAAATAATTTTTTTAAACTCATAGCAGATTTAAATTAATCTGTTTAATGCTTTATTAAACCAGGTTTTGAAGAACTAGCTTTGAATTCCAACTCAATATTTAATTTTCAAGATTGAATCAATCTTGTGGAAAGAATCAAGTTGGTTTTCTAGAGTGTTAGTTTTTTTGTTTATTTGTTTGTTGGGTTTTTTTTTCAGGGGAAAAATATAGGTATACACAAAACCCACACCAGCTCTTATTTCCTAGACTGGAGAAACTGCTTCCCTACCTTATTGCAGCCGGTGATGTTTGGCTTTTTGGTTTTGTTCCCTCAAAAATAATTGAATAGAATTAGTTGGATCATCCTGTGACTTTTGTTCTAAGATACTGCCCAGTCTGCTTTCTTAGCTATTCTTGGCAAAGCACTGTTCCACCTGATGTTTTTTTGAAGCAGGCGCACAGGTTGGCTAGCAAAGAACATCTTTCCAAAAAGCAGACTGAGCAGTATTGTAGAACACTTTGTGCTTTTCTTTGTTTAATTATTCACTGCACGGGGAAAAGTGAAAGTTCGTTCACTGGATATCATGAATGTCTTATCTGTTCAGGACCAAATATGTTATTTATGTTCCTAAACACAAATTTGAAGATTTCAAAGGAGAATCCATATAGTTTAAAAGGATCTGTAGTTGAACCTTGAAATTGATTTGAATTTGGCTAAGAAATCCTTTGTCCGAAGTAGCATATAAGCAGCTGCTTCTGCATTGGCTTGTAGTATCTCTGTGTCACAGAACAATATGTGGGTCTGGTCTGTATTTAATTACTCTATTTTTAGCGCTTGGTTTAGATCAGGCCATTACGTAGTTTCTGGTAGAAAAATCCTGTGAGTTGTATGGTTATCATGGCTAAAATCTGTGCTGTGCCATTTCAATCGTTGTCAAGTCAGTAGCGGTTCAGTAATTGATACATGCAAATAGATAAAACAAATATACATTAATTCTGGGTTTATTTTAGGGTTATGCAAGACAACCTATAGCTTCTTTGCTTTAGGCTTTGATCAGTCGAATAAAATATGAGGTAGTCTAACTTTCTCTAAGGATCCAATTAGCTTGGTTTTTTTTGCTAGCCCTGTAGAGAAACTGAAACTGCAATTGGAGATCTTTGATATTTCTGCCCCTTTTGCTCTCCTCCTCTTTCTTGCAGAACAGGCTAGATAGGAAGCATCTTTGTTTCTACATGTCAAGTATTGCAGAAACACTTTCCTTTGTGTAATTAAACTGTGCTAAATTTAGCATGTAATGCGTACCAATTTTTTGCTAAACAAAATTACTAGTTTTACAGTAATAATTTTAGCAGTTTTCATGCTGTTTCCAAGAGATCTTACTGCATAGAAAGGAAATATGGAAAGAATTGAACAGGTTTTGATGTTATCGCGTACATCCAAAGGTATTTTCATTGGGCACATTTTAGATATTTTTTGCATTTGCAGTGTTTCTTTCACATTTCATACATAGGGATAAAATATTATATATTTTTTTAAATGAGTAATGCTGTACTAGTATTGTATCTTCTGAGATTATTTGTCCGAGTTGTGACTGATGATGGCAGTTCAACTGTGAAGTTTATAAAGTTTCTATGAGTTTATTGATATTGAGGGGTGTGTAAAGTATCCCATTTGGCTAGAGTACTCACTGAAATGAATTTATTAGATAGGAAAAAAATACCATGAAAAGCTGTTGTACAAATTGGCTCGCTAAAGCTGAAGATTTTATAAACATGCTTCTCTAAAAATGTGTTTTGAATTTGTCAAGGAAAAAGGTAATCACATGAATCTTGAACTAAACTTGAGCTACTTTCTCTAGTTATGCAGCTATGGTGGCCTGTGAGAATTACTGGGATGTGTAAAGAACAGCATATTGCACCTAGACATTTACATCAGAGTCAACGTGCATGTTTAAATTTGGAGTACTGTGAGAAATCTCAATCTGGCTATAGTAGCTGCCCTAAAAGAGGAAGGAATGCAAGTCATGGCTTCTGTGTGTTTCGCCATCACCCAATTTCAAGTGCTTAACAGCTTTGTGTAGCTATGAATACTAAAAGGAATGCTGGAAATCTAACTCCATAAGCTTAAAAAGACATTTTTAAATTTGCTTCCCAGATGGCTAACCTTCTTTATGAATGCTTTTTTTTTTTCTTTTTTAAGAACCCCCATCTTTGGTGAAAGGCAAGTACAAGTAAGGAATTGGCATACATATGTCAAATGCATAAAATGAAAATGGGACAGCTTCAAAGTTTTGTCTAAAGCTAGCCTACTGAAACTTAAATATTGGAGCAAGAAAGACCGTACCTACTTAGAAATCTACTTAACCTGTTACTGGATTTCTTCTGATTTTGTCTAGAATTTAAAACTTGATATTGAATTACTGGTGTGAAGGCAGATGAATTCAGGTGGTAACTTGCATCCAGTTCCTGAACTATTGAATAAATTCTTGGAATATTACTATTGAAATACCCTAATCAGAGGACTCTAAAAGGTGAGTTTAGAGAATTTCAGAATTTGGATAAGCTTTCAGTGCCTTTATTTTATAGGCAGAAGTGCTGGATTTTTACTTGCATATTTTGAACCTTGAGCCAGAAGTTTTTCGTGTAGCTAAAAGAACCCTTTCTATAGCATTATATTATGATTATTTTGTCTTAGTATGACTTTTTTTCCTCCTTTCTACCTACCCTACTTATATGACTCGGTACTAGCTTCTGTTGACTTTTGCCTTTCCCAGATGCTATAAAGAGGACAGTGGTGTTGTGTTTTGATTTATGTCTGTCAATTGGAACAATATGGAGATAGTAAAACTAATTTCTATATTAATTTTGCTAGGACTTAGTCAAAGCTGTGAGTCAGTACTACACCTGTTGTCTACCTTTGCACTATTTTTAGGTTTAAAAGGCCACCTTTAGAAACTTCTTTATTTGATGAATACTGTATGAATATAGCTTATATATTCTCATACAAGCAACCAGGGAGAACTTAAAAAAACCATTAGAACTCTTCTGGTATCACATAACACTACTTATGTTGCAACTCTAAATTGTTCGAGTCAGTACCAGGCACTGTTATTCTGAGGTGCAGAATGAAGACCATTAGCAGATTTTTTTTTTGTCAACTACTGTAACTTCTTTTACAAAAAGCTGTCAAAACTGAACTACAGGTGTATACTGTATTCTAACAAAGTGTGGCTAGACTTAGGCTGATTTGGTGTCATTAGAATTCTTCAATTTGTGTAAAAATAAGAATAAACACATCAACACTTCTGAAAGAGTAACTACCTTCCTTTGAAAGCAGTTTTGGGTGCCAGCGGTAGAAATGCAAAACTGAAATATTTGGGGTTTACAGCTTTATCTTTTTTGGGTAAATATAGTTGGACATTGACCATTACTGACTCACATTATTGTGATTTGCATTGTGAATTGCAGTATTGGATTGCCTATGCTCTAAGAGCAACATTAAGCTCAAGATCAACTAATTGAATATTTAATAATTGTGTGGGTAATATGAGATATCAGTGCAAATACGGAGGGGAGGGGGTTAGTGAGGAGAACAAACTTCATGCCAAAGGATGTTACAATAAAAGTATATTCATATGATAAGAAGCAGATAGTTGTACCAGGATGGAACAAACCCAGGACAAGGACTATTTTATTGAGTATGTGTGTACTGAATGAGTGTTTTCACACTATTAGTTACTTAAGTGTTTTCAATTTATGTTATGCAAAATGGACTACAATGGAACCCCTACATTATTACATGAATTAGGTGTAGCTTAAATTTTCTGTGTTGCACCAGAAAAATGGTATGTTACCATGAAATTTTTCTTCAGGTATTAGAATTCATAGTTAAAGGATTAGTTTATGGCTTTGGACACAAGATTCAACTGTGTAGCCTTTTACTTTAGCATAAGGGGAAAAAAAAAAAAAGAAAAACAGACTACAATTGTGTATGTGTGCAGGACGTAAACAAGCAAGTGAAATGTAGCTGACAGGACACTGAGAATGGTGCTCTTGTGATCTAGTTCTTCTTGTCTTTTGAAAGTTGAATGATTGAAGATGTCTTGTGAGTTGGTAGATAGCAATTTTAGAGTCCCTGTCACTGGAAGTGTTCAAGATGCCACTGGGCAGGATGCTAGATAATCTCATCCAGGCTCCCTTTCGCACAGGAGGTTGGACTAGGTGGTCTTTCGAGGTACCTTCCAACCTGGGCTGTTCTGAGGTAGTTATAAATTGACACATACTCAGCTGAAGTATTTCTTGTGAGATTTGGTTACTGTAGCAAAGTGTGGCTACTGAGCACTCTTTGAAGACTTATTTGGCGTATCGAGTAGTCCGGTCTCATCAGCTCTAAGGAATTGATCGTGTTTTCAGGATCCCTGAGACCCTCACTGTAATCCTCGTTTTTTATCAGTCCAATCAATTATAGCATTGACTGTAAAAATGTAGTGTTAAAAATGTGAGTAGATCTTACCTTTATTTTCTGGGAAGCTGAAAGGAAAGGATTTTTTCCCTGTTGAAAACAAATTCTGGTAGACTGTTCTCTGTCACCATTAACTAGCTCATTGCTTGTCTGAAGTCAAATGGAGCAAAGCGTTTCCAGTGCTCAAGTGTTAGCAGTCTGTGAAGGGATCAGTAAATGTCAGTTGTCTTTGTTTTCAAATTGGCATTTTGGGTTGGAATCATGGCTACAGGCTTTTTAAGATAGTGTGGTGAATGTAAACTAGGTAATAAGATTGGTTTTCTTCCTATGAAACACACTGAATATTCAAATTTCTTGTAGCAGTTATAAGGGGAAAAGGTAGGCAATTTGTTTGAAGGTGTTAGTAGGACATAATTTCATCTTCAGTTTCATAAATTGCAAGGTACAGAATAAATGTACATTGTCTAAGGAATCAACTTAAGGTTATTGAGCTCTTGCCTACTCTATAAAGCACATTCTTTACTAACGCTTGTTTTTTAGATGTGGCAAAATACAATTGTGTTCAAAGTGTAATCCCTGTTTTTCTTTTTTGGGGTAGCTTTGGTGCATCAAGTATGCAGATATTTTGCCTCAGTGAAGCAGCTATTATTTTATCTTTTGGGTATGAACAGTTGTACAAGTTCTTTCAGTATAAACTGAATTTTAAGTTGAACAGAAATATTAGTATTCCTACTTCTGCTGTGAGGATAGTGACCTTCTTACAAAAGGAAAGAAAGAAACTTTGCTACAGCAGGAGTGTGTGTGTGTGTGGCCTTCAGATAGTTTTACCAAAGGTTATAATACTCAATGGCAAGAACTTTGCAGCTAGACTCACCATCTCTTTCATTCTTTGTGTTCTTTTTTTCTTTTTAAATTATACATATGTCTGAAACACTTATTTGCATGTTGTGAAATAACCTTATATACATCCCCCAAAGTATACTTTTAAAACATATTTGAAATGCCTTTGTTCTTTTAGGATCGCTCTTTAAAACAGCAGTGGTCAGAGACCTAGCTTGATTGCATGGAGGTCACTGATGATGATGACGACTCTTCAGCTATTGAGCTACCTCTACTAAAACCAAACAAATGTTACTGAGATCATAGCGGTAGTTACTGGAAGGGTTCTCTTAGTGGGTTTGTGAAACTTTTGGCCTTCCCAAGAAAACTTACAATGAATGACTAAGGATTTACCACGTGTACGGTTAGTAGAGCTGACTTTATCTTTGTGGGTCTAGTTTGATTTTTGTCAGTCTAAAGCCTCCTGGATTTGGTATTCTTTACTATCACCGTTTGCCTCTGATTTATGCTAGGAGCTAAAGGGAGAATGCCTGCCGCTCCAGGAAAGCTATTGTATTTTGAAGTCATGAAAACTGGAAAAAATGGTGTGCAGAAACAAGAAATGAAGAGGTTTTAGGAGACTTTCTAGATGCAGGCTTACTTTTTCTAATGCTGTTTGTATCAGATGATTACATTAAGGCTTTAAGCCTTCAGAACCAGAAGTGGAAAATGCCTGTACTGAAGTTTCACAGGTGTTCTCAGCTGAAATGGTTTTGTTTTGACCCGTGACGCTGAAGAGTATGATTATGAAAATAATAAGAGTAGGATAATAGAGAGTATTATATGTTACTTGTAAAGTTATAAATAATATATTTTGTATATAATTTTTTATCACACTTTCTTCATTGTCTTTATTTGTCTAAGCTTTTTTCTGAAGTATTTTAAAATCTTATATAGTACTTTTATTCTTCTCCCTACAGTATAGTAAAGATAGTTAAATGTGAAGTTTATTATTCATTGAGTAAGCGCATGGCTTGGCTTTCTTATTCTTGAGGAATATTTGGTCAAATAGAAATCTTATTTTCAGTGACACCTTTAAGGCATTTCTGCATAATTGACGCTTTCAACTTGCAGCTGTTTCAGCTGTTGAACCATTCAGACTTCTTTTTTGATTCCTTTGCTGCTCAACCTATTAACTAATGAGCCATATGGAGATAATGGCTTTGTAACTGTAGTCGTATGTAGACAGGTGACTCATTTCAGTAACCACAAGCTATTTCAGAACACTGGCTGACAGATTAGTGTGACCAGTGACACAGGGCCCTGCCTTTATGGTGTCATGGTGCAGTTCTGCCTATAGGTCATTGTCCCCCTCCCCCCTCTCTCCGTGCCTGATATCACAATGTGTGTTTCCATACTAGCTGTCAGCATGAATACAGTGCTTTCAAATCTTGGGAGACAAATATGGTGTGTAATCTATTCAGACATTCAAGCTGATCTCATAAGCATAAGATCACTGTCTAGTTAGTAAGATCTTGAGTTGAAGGCGGACCCTGGTAGCATCTCTTATAAGATTGCTGAAAATTCCCAGTGTATTAAACATAGCTTAAGGCTAACGGAACAAAAACCCTGTAGTACTGAAGAGAATTATTTTCCACTCCTGGCTGGCTTTATATGTAGGTGCATGTAAGCTGTATATATGGTTTATGCACAAAGGACACTTTAGAAATCTGGCTTAAGGCATTCCTTTTGAATGTGTGCAAGGTTGATATTTTCTGGCATGATTTTATTCCATGATAGTAACCTTTTCTACTCTGGCTACTTTGTGTTACTATGCATCATGCAAAAGTAGCAATTGAATTCTATTTTAATTTAAAATGGGATGTTGCATTTGAATGTAATGACTCCAGACTTTCTGGAGTCTAATGTAATGCAGTTTTCCAGTTTGATTACAATGTGTAGAATGATTTGCAGTAAACTAAATAGCTTAAGAAATTTGATCACTTTATTCTGAAGCTATTTTTGTCTGCTGTTCTCAGCTGTTACGACTATCATACTGCTAGTTTGTGAGTGTAGAGGTTACTGACATATGAATTTAGATTAAATTAGTTCATAAAGCAAAAAAAGGTGTATACTTCTACTGTTAGCAGCAATTGTTTCTGGTTTTGGGAATCATTGTGGAACCGTTTTAAATGCTGAAGTTAGGAAAAAGGCAGTTGTGTGTTATGTGCTTTTACTAAGACTTTGCTTCAACACTTTCATCTGCTTTGCATCTGGACTGCATATATTTTAAAAAATAGTCTTGCATACTTGAATTTTCAACACTAGGGTTTTTCAGGCTCTAATCTCGAGAGAGCACTAAATTGAACTTTGTATTGTTTGCCTCTCTTCTTTCTGTCTTTTAATTGTTGCTGAGATGCAGGTTAAAGGCTGTTGTTTAAATGCTCCATAGTTAGGGATGGCACGGCCTTATTAAATGAAGAAACACAATGGTAATTGCAAGTACAAGAACTGGTAGCTAATGGGGCCTCTTGTCCCAGTTTCCTTGAACTTCGTTCCAGTTTAGATTGTAGAGTAGATGGCTGACCTACTTGTACTTCAGTCAAGCATTAATTGAAAATGGTGTAAAAAGCTTTCCTTTTCCTGAAAAGCGCGAGACTGGTAGAAGAAACTAGTCTTTCTGAGATTAGTTATCAAATTAAGTATTCATTTCACATTATTGCATTTAGACTTTCTACATTTGTGTCATTTGTGTGTTTGAGAGCTATATTAGGTAATGTGTATCCAGATCTCTGAAAATCATAAGGGAGTTTAGCAACTCTGTTGGTTTTTTTTTTTTTCCGTGTAAACCCTTAATAAGATTAGTGAAACTCTGAGAACCAAAGAAAAACTTCCACCATCTTCTTTTTTTTTGCCTAATCTTGATCTCGTATGCCTGTTTCAAAGCAGCACCTTGTTTTGCACAGAGAACCTCAGATTTTTCAATTGTGTTAAAGTAGGTTTAAATTTTTTAAAAAAAACCAATGCCACAACAAACACAAAAATCAACTTCCAGCTTAGCTTGTCAAATTGTGCACAAAAGAAAGGCCATAAAATGAGATCTGTGACCTTAATACTTAAGTCATACTTCCAGGTAGGTTAGACCAATGATTTTAGTAAGTGGTAAGGAACCAGTATGTTACAAAAGAAAGGCCATAAAATGAGATCTGTGACCTTAATACTTAAGTCATACTTCCAGGTAGGTTAGACCAATGATTTTAGTAAGTGGTAAGGAACCAGTATGTTATGTTATATTTAAAAAAAAATTGTTTTTAGGGAATATTTCATTCTACTAGGTCGGCAGCCCATGTTACGTAGATTACTAAGTGGTAAGCAGAGGTCTTCTATCCTTGTTGCAGTAATTACCATTCCAAGACCAGAAAATTAAGTTGTCCGGAAACATGAGGAGTCATGGCTAAAGTTTACCTCAGATTCACTAAGCTGAAAATCTGTTTAAAAAGAATTCAACAGAGTTTGGGGTTTTTTTCTTTCCGCTGTCCATGTTAATGAAACTAAGTATTAAGCAACGTTCTACCCCACTTTAACACAAGCAAAAAATTTAAATGTTCCTAACTGTTCTTTAGAAGTTGGACTCAGATTACTTGAAAATCTGAATTAATCTTATTTAATCTGAAATATGAAGTACTGTCACATGGTGTTTTGTACTGTTACAGTATAGCATTGATTTTGAAACACTTGAACAGATCTTTTATTGTTCCTAAAAGAGTAATTGGTTATTTAACTTACTGGAAAGAAGGGTAGTTGACGCTAAGTCTGCCTGTTATCGTTTTCTTTTTACACTATGAATTGCATTCTGCAGAGATCTATAAATTCTGTATCAGTTCCAGAAATGACACTGCTGAAGTGATGTATTGTTTATCTGACAGCGATAACAGCTGAAAATGTTGCTTTTAAGTTGTAAGGCTATCTTCATAAGCAGTTTTTACATTGATAGTGTTTTCCCTGAATACTAAACTACCCTAGAATGTATTTTGAGAATTGAGGAACGTTGTGTGATGACTTGACCTGCTTTTTGTCAGCAGGACTGTGACAGTGAGGGGATAATGGCTGCAGAAAGGATTGGTGGTAACTGAAACTATTGTTCAGAGCTGTTTCACAGCTCTGAACTTAACCAACAATTACGGGGTAGTTATTTCATGTCTGCTTTAGAAAGGGTCTTTGGGTACAGTTCTGTACTAGCTTACACCGGTCCCTTGACCAAAAGCTATACTAGCAAAACATTTCTGATGTTATAGGATACTTCTGTTACTGTACATGTGTTGAGTAGCTATCCTAGAAAGCTGATGTTTTTGTCTAGTAGAGAATAATCCGTTCAGTCCTAAGGAGTGTTCTGCGTGGAAATCTGATCCATCTGCGCTGTTTTAAAGTAAGTATAATGTGGGCGCATTGTGGTCTAAGAAACTGAGTCTGGAGTCTTGGAGACTTGGAGTCTAAGAAACTGGGTCTTGGAGTATTTTCCTCTATCATCCTTGGTAACTCCTTTTTGAGACACAACATAGGAAGGTCAATTTTTGTTTGTGCTTTCTCTTACTTTCCCCATGGTAAGAAAACCATAATTTCCCATTTTTCTTTTTCTTCATTTTATTTGCTTCTTAAAAAAAGCGACAGAATAATTAACTAATACTTGAAGAGTGCACAGGTCGGTCTGGGTCCACCCGTACAACTAGCTTCCCCTGCCCCAATCAGTCTTACTAGTGTCTGCCAAGCATAACCATCTCTATCTCTGGAAGAAGAACAGAAGGCAGAGTATGCTGACATACTGTTAATGCACATATTTACAGTTTCTAACAGTGCTTTAGTCTTTGGAAAGAAGTATCTGTTAGAGACCGTCTTAGGGTTAGGTTTCATTCAAAGGAGGCTTCGAAATTGGTTCTGTCCTGAAGTAAAGAACAGTAACTCCTTAATATAGGTTTCATATTCAGGAAGACTAGATTGTTTCACCTTAATTTAAGGGTTTAGATATGCTTCTATTCAATGCACATCAGTATTTCATTAATTAATATTACAGTCCCATATTTCCTGAGATGGAAAAATACAGCTTTTGACTGTGGAACACCGAAACAACACAGCTGTTTCCTAAGTGACGCATCTGTAAAATGTGCCTCCATGTTTCACTGAGGTATTTAAAAACACTGTTCTCCACTGAAGCCAGTTGTGTGGTTAAAAATACCTTCCTTTAATATGGGCTATTAAGATCATAGTAAACCTGAATGTTCAACTTTATGGCTATGCAGAACCATTAGAAACGTGTGTGACTGAAAACCCTGTGTTGGTTTGACCACTGCAGGTGTGGAGAAAAAAAAAAATGACCTTAGCTCGAGCTACAAGGTTTTCATCAGCCCACAGGAAATGCTGAAGTACGTTCTGATGAGAGAATTGTGTTTGTGGAAATGGAGGTCAGGAGAAGCTGTGCAGGTACTACAGCTATCTGTGCAGTTATGTTGCTGAACTCCATATTTGGAGAAAATGAAAGGGAATTAAGGCATGTCTTTTAAGGTAAGTATTTTGCAAACCGTGTATCTAATGACTTGCCAAACAATTCTCATAGTTCCTTTTTTTCCTTGCAAAAATTTACTATGCTGTGTCACAGCTGATATGAGAGTTTTTGTGGCCAAGTGAATGTAATATTTTGCAATGTTTGTTTGAATGTAAGAGGGTGTGTTTGATCATGTTGGACCATTCTAGGCTCAGTCTGCTGCCTAAACCACACACCTCTTTCTAGAATGGTTATTGTATTATTTTTATTTGTGTACTTCTGTGGGGTTTGCTAATTTCAATAGTGTTTGCTAATTACAGTAGTGTTCATGTTTTGTGGCACTTGTGTGGTCAGGTAAGTGCCATGGCACCTTTTATCTTCAGAAAGTTGTGATGTCTGAGGCAGTGCTTCTTGTAATGTTCTATTTTGCTTGTTAATTACATGCCATTTTAGAACAGCTGTATACATGTCACTTTTCTCTGCAGCTACTTTGTCAGTGCAGCTGTAAATGCTGTTTCATGTTTTCTCTGCTGGAGAATGTGTCAGTACTATTCCTCTGCACTACTTTTTGCAGCATTGCAAAATTCTACTTAAAGTGAATATTAAAGGTGTATGCTTTAGATATTTCCCTTCAGATTTTGCTAAAATAAGTTTTTGTTATGAGTGTGTATAACTAACCATCTAATTTCACTAACTAAAGGGCTATCTGGTTTTTTTGTTTGTTTTTAAAGTATCTGGGCACTTTAAAGATGTCTTGCTAGCTAAATGCTTACAAAGTGTAATTTGCAAGTTGAAGGCATGTGGTCATGTGCCCCCTTCTTGCTTCCTTGAAACAAACCTAAAGGTACACTTATCTCAACTTTATTTGGGGAGGATGCCAAAATATTAAGGTTAATTTCATTTTAGGAGACTTTGACAGGACATATGAATTAGTGGGTGATGTCACAGGAACTACAAAAGGGAACATTAGAAAAGGGTGAATACTTCTAACCAAATTGAAGTTTTTCCTGCTCTCAACATTTCAATCACTCAAACCTAAATAATGGAAACCTCTGATTTAAAAAAAATGCTCTTTGATCTTTCAAGTTATTTTAATTGCCAAATGGTCTTAAGTTCTTCAGGTGGTTTTCTGGCAAAATTTATTCGGTGCCAATTTTGATGTGCTTTTTTTTCTGCAGTGAATAAAATGTTAATGTGGGTTTTTCCTTGATCAGAAAGACCTGGGCTCTTAAAGAAACAAATTATAAAGATTATTTAGAGGTTGACCACCTAATACTATACTAGATAGCATAATACCTAGGTCTTACGGCTCTAGATACCTTACAGTCTTTTCCTGGATCTGTTATTCAAGAATTGTATCTTTAGAATGGGGAACTTCTTCTATAATAAAAAAGTGTTGTGAGGGTTAATCTAAAATCCAGAGAGTTTTGTGACCAAAAATTGTCACAAACAATTGTGAAATTGTTCTTTTATGTTTCTTCTCTTCTGTGCATCTCAACAGAAACAAGAGGATGTTTTACTTGTTTTAATGTTTCATGGTTAGTTTCAGTACCTGATGTCAGCGAAGGATACAATTTAAGTGTACTTTGTCCCGTATTTTCCCTTGTGACCTGAAGAATCTGCAGGTAGTACTCGGTACTCAATAGGACGGCACACCTCCAAAGTTTATTTCAAAAATTAAATATTAATTAAAGCCAGGATCAGTTAGTCTGTGTGCCAAACAATTTAATACAGTCTTCACCTTATTCATTATAAAAAAATCTTGAGGTGCTTTTTTAAGAATTTGGTTTTTTAGTCTAATTGCAGTACTTTAATTTAAAATTCCATTATTTTACAGTGTCTCCTTTTATATTTATAATAACAGTCAACATAGAAATCAGTCTGAAAATTTGGAGAGAGAATTTGGGGAACAGTTGTCTCTCATAGTTATGTATTAATATGCAATGAGCCTGTGATAAGATACATACTCTACAACTTAATGAAGTTAATCTACAACTTATAGAAGTAAAGACATAATGTTTGTAGTTTGGGGCTTTTCATGTGATTTAGCAACGGCTTTCTTTTCTTGTATCAAGGTCAGCTTGATTTCGGCTTCAGATCTGTTACTAATTTTGCCGTTTTCTTCTACAGAAGAAAATTCCTGAAGGAAATGTTGCTAATAATGGTTTCAGTAGGAAGAATTAACATTGACTAAGTTGTACAATCAAGTATGACAATACAGTTAAGTACAACAATTAAGTTCTTGTACAACAGTACAAGAAGTACTGTTGATCCAGGAAACAAGATACAGCTCTGTATGTCAAAACTAAGTTGAAAATACTGATTTTTAGAGCATAGTGTACAAACAGTTGAAGTGTTTATAACATCCAGTGGGATGAAATGAAATAGCTGAGCCTTTGGCTCCAGCTAATTCCTGTAGTGAGTTCTGATTTCTGATAATCTTAAGAATTTTTAAATGTTAATGGAATGCAAGAGTTCAGAAGCCTATGTAGAGTACTTCAACCTAGAAGACAAGTTCTAAATAAGGGTTAAATCAGACAAATTGATCAAACAAATTATAGTGTCTGTTTAGTACATATTAATTGCACAGTTCCTTTTATGCCAGATATGCATCACAAACACTATTGAGGGAAATCACAGAAGAAAATTAAGCTTTTTGGCTGCTAGATGCTCTAGATAAATTTGCTTAGAACCCCTAAATGGCTGCCTTGTGGGTTAATTTAAATGCATGTCATAGCTTGGCACTGGTGTTTGGTTTTTTTAATACAAAATTAAAGCTGACTCTACAGCAGAAAAATATGGTTAAAGTGGTATCTCTATCCTTTGAGGACTTGAGGGTGTGTTTTTAAAAAGGTACATTTCAATAGCTTTAGCAGATGTTTTTGAATTCTTAACTACAGTGGTCTTTTTGGTCATTTTTTCTGGATGTAAATACTAATGCTATCGAGTTTTAAAATGTTGAAACTGGAGTTGCTTTATGTGAGAAGAAACACTTAAGCATTATAATTTCAAAATTCAAATATTAGGCAAGATCATCAAAGTTTATTTAAAATGAATATCTAAAGTTTTGAAAGTAGTGGGAATACCATACATTTCATAGAATCTACATTTTGTGTTACATATTCTTTTCATACTTTTGACAGAATTTGTGGCAGCTGTATGCACACAGTCATAATTATTTTGTTGTATTTGTCACACTTTTCTAACACTGTGTACATGTTTGAGTTCACACCATGATTTTCAAGACTGTAAAAGCTAGAATGCTCTGACACTACTTGTTTTAAAGGAGCTCTAAAAATCTGAGAATTAGATTTTACGGTAGATTCTGAAGGACGGGAAATGATCTGAGAAGGTGTTTGAGAGATTTCCAGATTGTAGACAGTCTATTTAACTCCTCTTCTAATTATATTTCTTGCTCTGACAGCCCTCAATCCTGAGATCTCTGTATTCAGAAGCATATTTGAGGAAACTGGATATCCTCGAATGATAATTCTCAGTTTATCATGCCCTTTCTCTTCATGAAGTAGTAGAGATTAGCTCCTTGTTTACGTTTCCTTTCTTAATACAGGATGATGTTCAAAAATGTTAGAGGCTCCATTTTTGAGAAGTACAAAATAGCATGGATGAAATGTATTATATTTAACTTTTCCATAATTTAAAACTTGTAATGAAATTTTATTATATTCTTGTGTTAGAGAACCACTTAATACACCTCTTTTTTGTCTTCATCTGTGTTGAAGGCCCTGTTTTGGCCTCCAGCATAGGCCTAACAAAGTCATGTAGGGAGGAAGTACCTTGCAGTGTGTTGAGTAACTTAGACATATTCCCTACTTAAGGACACAGTAAGTATCACTTTGTATTCAGACAGTATCTTGTATTTGAAATGAAGAGCTCTGTCCTCTAAAGTAAAAGAAAATGCACAGCTTTTACTTAAGACTACATATGACAGTGTGTCCTTGTTGAAACACTTTCAATAGTAATATACTTTCCCTTAATGATGCTTAAATTCATGGAGCTGTTCTTTAGCAGCAAGCATGACTTCAGTACCAGGTTGGAAAGGCAAAAGATAACTCCTTGCCTCTGTCTACCACTCTAATCTCTACAGGCGTTTTTCTGTAACTTGTATGATGCTTAATACTGCATAACCTAAAGTTCATCGGTCGTAACAGAGAAGAGGAGATAGATGCAGGAAAAAGCCCCCAAACTTATTATTATTAAGTGCTCATGTTGTTCAATCTGTAGTTTGAAGTGTCTCCTGCAGCACCTAGCCACTTGTGGAAATAAATTTGCAAAGCTGGAGGTTTTGCTTAGTGGTAGGCTTCTGGAGTTGAAAACTGATTTTAATTAAAAATAGGGAACAGTGCAGACTTTTGTTTTTTTCTTCACCGAAGTAATAGTTTTAAGAGCTCTGAACTTAATCTTCACAAGTCTGCCTGAATGAAGCTGAAGGTAGCCATTTGCATTTTTCTTGATATGAATTAGAATGGCTCAAGCATCTTTGTAATTGATTTTTCCTTTGCTAACTTTCAAGGCACAGAAAAAATTGTATCAGAACACTTTCATGGGAATCAACTTCAAATTTAACTGCTTTATGTTGTGTAGTGCTTGTCACTTAAAAAAAAATGAATTAACTTTCCTGATTAAATGCAACAGAAGCATGTTAAACAATGGAATCTTTTATCAACTTTGGGTATTTTAAAACTAAAACCTAGTGTTGAGGTAATTTCCATGCAGATTGGTACTAGAGGTTCAAAGTAAAAACTCATTATTGGCATGCTGTAGGTCATATATTTTATTAGTGAACACCAGGAGCATTTGAACAATGCTCTCCAGCTTTGAGTAGTGTTGTAAATGCATGTGCAGTTTCTATCTACACAACTAGATTTTTTTTTTCTTGCATGGTTTATTCTGGTTACTGTACCATCTGTCATACTTCCAGCTAGGCAAAAAGTATAATGTAAGTATATTAAGGGTTTTATTGAGTATACCCAAATATTTTAAAGCTCTCTGCACAGTTTTATATCAACTTTGTGTCCTTAGCTGGTGTAGATATGCCATTTGAAGCTTGTAGTTTGCAGTGTTAATAATTTTCTGTGGTCAGTGTCCATTTAACTTAAAATCAGAACACTCTGCCAAGCCTCTGAAAGTGGTTAATAACTTTACTGGTTAAAATAAAAAAAATACACAATTAATACGCCTACACAGTGTGGCTTGTCAGGCAGAGAAAAGTTATTTTCCCCCAAAGTCTGTATTTTGCTATTTAAGGCATCTCCTGGTTGGTTGGAAAAATGCAGAGGGAGGTTATGCTGGCAGCATGTAGGAGCTCCTAAGGACGGCCAGGTCTCGAATCTGCAAAAAACCCTCAGTTCTAGTAGCAAATTAAGGGGAAGAAGGATAGGAGATGTGAGCTAGATCTGGCAGCTGCATCGCTCTGCCATTGCTGCTCATGCCAGCCGTAAAGGCATGCATTTCCAAGAGAGAATTCCCCAAGATTGTCCTGTTCAATATATTCATCAGTGACCTGTCTGAGGGGATAGAAGTTTGCTGATGACACAAAGCTGGGAGGGGTGGCTGACACNGGCTCTTTTCAGTGGTGCCCAGCGACAGGACAAGAGGTAACGGGCACAAACTTGAGCACAGGAAGTTCCACCTAAACATGAGGAGGAACTTCTTTACCTTGAGGGTGGCAGAGCCCTGGCACAGGCTGCCCAGGGAGGTGGTGGAGTCTCCGTCTCTGGAGACATTCAAAACCCGCCTGGACGCGTTCCTGTGCAACCTGCTCTAAGATGTCCCTGCTCTGTCAGGGGGGTTGGAGTAGATGATCTCCAGAGGTCCCTTCCAACCCTATGATTCTATGAGAGGCTTGAAGGGTTCAGTTTTATTGTCCCTGAATGTAAAATTAAACAGTAACTGTGGCTTATAACTTGGGTCTAGCCTCTCTAAGGTGTGAGAGTGAGATAATACTTGTATATATATGAAACGTAGTGTGCAGGCTAAGAGTCTGTTTGACAATGTTTGAGTCATCATCTTGCATTTCAGAGACTCATTTCTCTGCTGCGTGTGTTAATCAAAGATGACCAAGCTTAATCAGTAATTTTGTTTCATTTATTAAATAAAATATTCAAACAGCACTTAATAAAAATGTAATGACTAAAATTGCTGTTCTTATATTATGCATTTTGAAATTTATATGTTGTAATATTTCAGTCATGCCGTGTTGATGGGTCTGGAGAGTTTAATTTGAGATACTGTCTTCTCACTATGGTTGTGGGGTTTTTTTCACATGTGGTAAATATCAAGGAAATTTTAACTGCTTTAGTGATCTTCTGGTGTGTGCTAGAGCTATGGCTCTAGCCATTGCTTGCATATTTAGGCAGTGAATTAATGCTGCTTTCAGTGCTTTTCTAATGCATGTTACACATACAGCATATAACAAACATGGGTGTGGGTGAATATAAGCCTGTAGCCAGGAAGTTGTTGGGAACCAAGCAGCCTCAGATCAGGGGGCCTACTTAATTGGCAGGTAACACCAGCTTCTGATTGCCGACTGGAGCGTGGGGAAGGGGGCACGACCCAGAAGCGTTCGCACACCTGTGGAAGCCCCCGCTCTCTGCTGTCTTCTGGTTGGGTTGACAGCAGGCAGCACCCCCTCCCTGCTCCCAGCACTGTTCCTCTTGCCCTGGTGGCTCCTATGTCCGCCCTCCTGGTTGCCACCAGCTTCTGGCTGCTTCTTGCTCCTTTTCCCCGCTGTCTGCGGGCCACAGAAGCACAAGACATCTCGTTACCCTTACTTGGGGTTATGAATGACTAGTATGAACTAGCAGCTTCTCTACTATTTAATGACGTTTAATGTTATTTGGTAACTGAAAAATGTCTAGGTGGCAAAATACTCAGACATTCAAACAAGAAAATCATAGAATCATAGAATCGGTGAGGCTGGAAGGGACCTTTAAGATCATCAAGTCCAACCATTAACCTACCCTGACAAAAATCCCTTCTAAACAGTGTCCTTGAGTACCACATCTACCCTTTTCTTAAACATCTCCAGGGATGGTGAATCCACCACCTCTATGGGCAGCCTGTTCCAATGTTTAATAACCCTTTCAGTGAAAAAGTGTTTCCTGATATCCAATCTAAACCTGCCCTGACATAACTTGAACCCGTTTCCTCTTGTCCTATCCCTTGTCCCCAGGGAGAAGAGGTCAGCCCCCATCTCTCTACACCCTCCTTTCAGGGAGTTGTAGAGGGTGATGAGGTCTCCCCTCAGCCTCCTCCAGGCTAAACCAACCCAGTTCCCTCAGTCGTTCCTTCAATGTAAGAATGTTGCTCCCAGTCTTAGAGGAGCGTGCATAATAGGAAATACGCTTACACAGTTTGTAACAGCATGCACTTCCTAGATTCCTTCCTTTAGTCCTCAGGATACAGGGTTCACCAAATGGGTTGCTGGCAAGTTCTTTCAAAAAAATCATTTGGTGCCTAGCTCTGCTGACTTTAACATAGAGGCTGAATTCCCCAGGAAGTAGTAATTCAGTTTCCTTTTCTCTGGTATTTGTTGCTGTAATTGTTTTCTTGGTTGGAGACTAAGGGATTTTCTTAAATCTCTGTGAAAGAGGATGCTATTCTCCCTATTTAATAGATTGAAGAATAAGAGTTAGCCCAAAGGCATTGATTTGAGACTCTGCCTCTGAAAGTCTGAGACCTGACTCCTGTTAGTAACATGCACTCATGTCTACTGATTGCAGTTAGAAGAGCTCACAGCACTGAGTAGTAGTGAATGATCACGGTTTGGTGCTTTGTTCCCTGCACCCAGCGTCTAGAATTACTTGGTGTCACTTGAATGTGTAATCCAAAGTGACCTTTTTTGCTACAGTTACTTGTCCTATTAATTTATGGACTTTTCAGTGTCGATACCTGTGATTCTTTACAGGTTTTGGTACATGATTTCACAATATTTCCTGAGAAGTTATGTCCGTTTTTTTTCCTGTCTATGTAAGCTGTAATGAAACTGGGAACTCTTATAGAGCAAGTTCTTTGGACAGAATAGAAAATGAAGTAATGTCTAACTTGCTTTGTTTATCCAGGGAATAAGAGATACAGGATATTTGTGGTAGCCACACTTGGTAGCAAACCACAGTAGTTTGTGCTTAAAGCATGGGATATGATTGTTTCTGTACAGTGAAGTACCGTTTCCTTGCTATTCTGTGTGAAACAAAACCTGAGACTTCAGTGAGTAATAAGGAAAAATACTATAGCTGAAAGTTTTTATGAGCAGCTAATCCAAGTTGAGTGGTGTCCTTATACATAAGTATTTCACTCCCTAGTCATGAAATGCGGAATCCTGCTGAGTCAGAACCACAGTTACAAGCCCTGTCCTTCCAAAAATAAATTCAAAAGGTAATGTGACCAGGTGCTTTTCTCTTCCAGAGGCCGGTGTACCATCTTTGTGTGTGCTTGCTTCTGTAGAGTCCTTGGAGACAGCACAAGGATCCTATCAATAGCTGAAGAGACCATTTGGTTTTCTAAATGTGGATTAATTTATTTTCTTCTGTCTCTCATCTTGAAGACAAACACTGAAACTTTCCATCCCTGAAGGTTTTTGAGACCTGACTGTATAAAGCCCTGAACAACCTGGACTGACCCTGCTTGAATGATTCTGTCATTCCGTGATTCTAAGGTTTTTCTCTGTTGTGGACCAGTTTGTCACCTAGAGCCATAGTACTAGCGACTGTCTTGCTTTAAAGCAGCCTGTTGTACATGAGAGAATAATTGGAAGAGATAAGCTTTACGTCATGCTGGCACTGAGATCTTCTGTCAGTTCTGTCTGTTCTAGAAACTGTGAAGTTCTGGAAGTAAGGCATAAGGAGTCATGTCTCCTGTTTGTCATCTGAACTGTACATATTGTGAAATATTGATCAGGTCTGCAGGATGAGGGTGTGTGGTATTGCCTTGGGGTTTCAAGGGTTTGAAAAAGTGTTTTGCCTGCAGGTGTTCTTTGTGTTGGAATATCAGACTTGGAATCTATTCTCTCTTGTTATAGGATTCAGTAAGTAGCACCAAGACCTTAATTAGAATTTTTTCTTCTTAATACTATCTTTTTGAATTATCTTGAAGTATCTAATAAAAGTAAATGTAATCTTCCAAGGAGATTCAGAATGTTAAAATCTGTCTTTCAACAAACAGCCCTGCCTGTTTCACAGTAAGAGTTCATCAAACAAATCAATCTGCTAATGGGGTGGGGGTTGGGGTGGGGGGAATAAGCAAAAGGGTTTATTTAAATGCTTTTTCCCTCTCTTCCTGTTGGAAAATGTCTTGAGAGAAACTATGGGATTATTTTATTATCTTAAAAACCTGCATTTGTTACACAGATTTTTGCAAGTCTTGTGTTGTGCTAATTTCTGCCACCTGACACATGAAGAACAAGGAAGTGAAAAAAAAATTGAAATTTTCCAACATGAACAAAGCAAGGATTTTTGTAAATTGCTTTCAAGGTAACAGCATCAAAACCAACTTCTTGAGAGCAGAGGCAGCATATTCTATTCGGATGTTTTTGTATGTGGTGTCTGCAAGTCTGCTTGCTCATTATTGGTTAATATTTTCTGAAATCCTTGTGTGTTAAGCCTTCAGGTTACTTAGAGCAATTCTTTTCACATTGTAGGGCACTAGCAGTAGAGAAGGAATTCAAAGTCTTTAGCATATAACATTGCGAGAATGTTCCCTAAGAGGAAGCTTTAAAAAAAGTCTCATTTATTTTATTTATTGGTCAGTTTCCTTGTGTCTAAGATCAATGTATCCTTGTATCCTAACTTATAATAATTGCTTAAAAATCACTGTCAAGTAACTTGAGCCTTGCTTGTTTGCACCATTTCAAGAGTGTTATTACAGCGTGTACTATTTAGTATATAATTACTTTTTTCAGATGGACTTTGTGGTTTATTTTTAGCCTATATAAGTTCTCTTAGCTGATGTGTGTTGAGACCTGTGGTGACACAGGTAAAATCTTGTTTTAAGACCTTTGGACTTGATCAATAAAATATTGAGATTTTACTTTTTAATGGAAATTCCAGACTTCTATGACACGGGAAGAAAATATCCTGAGAAGTAGGAGAGTTATGAGATTTCATTTGTTGGCTAGGAGCATGCTGAAGAAAGGAGCGCGTGATCCAGAGGTGGTTTCTATTCAGTGAAGATCTTGATTCTGCCTTCTGAGGAAAATGAGGTTTACAGCTTTGCCTTCTCTAACTTCCCACTTCCGTAATTTTTGAATGAATTGGTCAGTTTCAGACAGATGTTAAAGAAGAGCAGAGATAAAGATATCAGTTCTGTGAAAATTGGCAGCTGTGTGGCAGAAACCTAAACTGATGTACCTGCTCAGGAAAGTGTTCATGTGAGCTCTGTAATAATCTGTCCTGTTGGGTGAGCTGGTTTACCTACCGATCAGCGTGAAGGTGGGTGGAAACTGCCTGAGCACGGAGCTACTGCTTGCTCAGCAAGTAGTTGAGGGGCAAGAAAGAGGCAGTGTGGCTACTCATAAAGAGTTGAGCCTGGAGTTGCGGAATGAGAAGATAAAGGCCATAGCGGATGAAGCCAAACTGTTGTGGGGAATATAGGAGCTGGATGTGTGCACCATGCTTTCCTATGGAGTTATTGGTACTGCTGCAATCTAGCTGACAGAAGAACCCCAAACTTTCTGAAATGCAGGTGATCATGTGTGGAGAACCTGTGCAGAACTCGTATCTTTTGTAGTCTTGATCTTAATTTTCCAGATTTTTAACCAGCCTTAGTTGTTCATAAGCTTACCTTTTATAGGGAAATGGAAGACCCTGCAAATCAAAGTGCAATGAACTTCCATTGTGAAACCTCTGCAAAGTCACTTGGAAGAGGGGAGAACCAAACCCTAACAAAAAATGTGCTAAAGGACTGGCTGCTGCAATAATTCTGTTTCATGAGGATAGCATGACTCATGCCGCTTAATGTTCCTATCTCAGTATTCAGTTTATTTTTAAGTAGAGCTGTACAAATAGTGTTTTTCTGTGCCAGTTGTTGCTATGACTTCATAATATTTCCCTAAATACGCTTGCTCATACTTTCTCACAGCATAGTATTTGGCATATAAAAACCTTAAATCCATCAGAATTTCCTGAGCGCTGATCATTTTCATGCTTTTATGGAAAAAAAAGATAGCTCTGTGTATTACGTAGTTTTAGTTGAGGAGGAATAAAAGTTTTTTTTTTTTAAATAAATTCCCCACAACCTGTTCCCTCATTTAAGAAACATGCCTTTGTTTCAGCTTTCCCAATATTTCCATGTAGCTTTTCAGACTAAATTTCCAGCACTGCTATAGCTTAGGCTGTTTTGTTAAAGGTAAGTGGACACTGTAGTATTACTTCAGAACGCTTTTGCTGTCTTTTCATACTTGGAGGGGAAGAAATACTTCTTGTGTGGTTTGAGGGGGTGAGATGGAGAACATGTTGAAACTTTTCTTTAGGCTTATTTTTTTACGTAAGGGTTTCTTCTTCCAAGATGCTGCACTCTACAGTTGTCTGCCTCTCTCTTCCAAATGTCAGTGAATGCTTGGGTTGAAAGATCTTAGTGTAAAACCTTTGGGATCTTGTTCCTTCTGGTGTTATGCATGGTGTGCCTGGGTCACACACTTGCTTTGATTGCTTACTTGGTTTCAGAGTAGTGTTTGTGTTAGTGCTGTCTTAATGGGAAAAAGGCAAGAGGACAGAAAGAGGTAAACTAACCTAGCTAGCAATGTTTATTGGTCTAACAAGTTGTCTTTAAACTCTAAGTCTCCCTTTGATCAGCTAAAATAATACCAAAAATTATGGTTGAAGATACCACTGTATATCTATATACTTGTGTAAAAACTTTAAAGCAAACAAGCTCTTAGAAAAAGCTGTTTAATGTCAAACTATTATTAGTTGCAAGTAGCAACTAGTTGCAAGTTTATTGCACTTTTGTTTTCTCCTTATGCTGCTTATAGCTATCTAAGAAAGGCTATCAGAAAATATAAATGCTTTTGTTTACCTTGATGTGTTGTGAGAATTGCAAGGGCCAAAATTCATCTGTAAGGAACACATTCCGTGTAAAGGTGTGCTGTTGAGACACTGACAATTGAATGGTGTTTTAATGCACTTTTCCCTCTTGGTTCAATAAAAACACAGGTGGAGAAGTTGAAAGATCGGTACACTTAAGTGTAAAAATACTTTGTCTCAATATATATCATCTTCCTTTGTAATTTTTGCCATTTTGCAGAACCCTTCCTGTATTTTTGTCTGTCTTCTCAAAATAAAAATCTAACAATTGTTGTTCCCATTGTAGTTTTCAGTGCCTTAGTCAGCATTAGGGTTGTTTAAGCTTTCTGTGAATTGGGTTATGGAAATGAATTGTATGAAAAACTGTTCAGGAGAAACAGCTTGTCTTCCCAGCCAGAGCAGTTCTCTGTTCTGGCTGTGCTGTAACTGCCCAAACAACTGTTTGGTTTCAGTAGCTGGTTTTTGTTACAAACAAGTGGTGTATGCTGGCCTTAGCATTTCTTGGATACTCTGAAACCCTAAGTTGGTGTTGAGTTCTCCTCTGTTTTGGAGGCTTTCCGTTCCCTTGCTCTCAGCAGCATGTCATAACCACTAGGTTGCAAGGTTGGCTGGGTTTGTAGGCGTTTTCTACTCTTCTTTTGGAAGCGGCCCTGTTGCATTAAGGAAAGCAAGATACATAGGGCAGAAGAGAGGGAGCTTCACCCCTCACACCCTTTTCACAGGGGTAAAAAGCTGTTTATCCATATGTAGTCCTGCCAGTTGTTATAGGCAGATTTGTTAGGAGAAATCTAAACAGGAGAACTTGATGAAGTACCTGTTGAGATTAGGCAGGGATTTGCATGTGTGTTCTGGGAGGGAGCTGTTTCCTTCCTCTCCTACCTCTTGGTCTCCACCCGGCAAACCACATTTGTGGCTATAAGTGCCTGAATTTTTGCCTCAGTACTGTTTTTGATATTTATCTTAAATGCTAGCTTAGGGTAACCCTATTTTTTTTTAAATACACAGTGCTTTATAAACACTCATCTCCTTCGATGAGGATAATGCAGCTGTGTCTGTATAAGTGACAATACCTGAATTTTTAAAGTAATTACTTCTAATAAAGATCAGGATTTGGAACTGATTTTTTTTTTCCTGTTTGTTTTGCTAAAAAGAAAACAATGAGGTAGTGTGGTAACATGTCACAACTAAAATGCAGTTAAACTAGGTGTAGGAGTTCCAGCTTCCAGGGCAAGTAATTGTCAGCTTCAAGGAGACTGTCACGGAACCTATAACCTTTTACTTGGTACATGTGGAACACTAAATACCTGTATCATACCATTATTTAAATTCTATTACCTGTTTTAAAATGCACAAGAGTGTTGGCAAGAAAATAACAAGTAGCTCAGGTATTTACTAGCCCAGTAAGAGATCTAGTCACAGGTGGCTGGATGGAACAACTGGGGCTGTCTGAGTATCATAAACTGTACTAAGACTTTTGGGAAGGAGGCTAGTCTTGTCTTCTGTGTTTGACTTGCGTAGCTGCAATGCTCTTCATGTTGTTTTTGCTTTACATCGTTGTAGAGGAAGCTCTGTTTTGTATTTGTTAGATGCCTTTAGCTTGCAAGTGGATGATCTGAATCTGAAGTTCTTAGAGAAATAAAACTTCTTCCATCTGAAAATAAGATTTACTTATTTTCCTTTTAAGCATCAAATGGTTTTGGCCTTAAATATTTCCAGGGGGTTTCATTGTGTAATATAGATTTCCAGTGAAAAAGGAATAGGAACAATGCAGGTTATTGTAGCAGTAGCAAAGGGCAGTTGACTGTCTCTTATGGAATGCTTTGAACTGGAATACTTACTAAGTATCACACTGCGCAATCGTTTCTTTTGGTTGTAATAGGAAATTCTATGATAAAATAAATTCAAGAGTTTGGTGAAATTTTATATAGGCAGATGGATTGAACATTTTCCACTAGGAGAGAAAAGAACTTTGTGTGGTAGAAGTGTTCTGTTGTGAAACATGCTTATTTGCATGCCCTGTGTAGTTACCTCTTGTTTTTATTTAGCATCCCTAGATATCAAAAGAATTGAAGGATGTTACTGAACTTAATTTCTTATTTGATAACTCTTTTTCATTAATAATGCTCATAAATAATTTTTTTGTATCTTCTTACAGATTCTGAAGGTGTTTAAGGTCTGAATACTTACAAGTTCTTCATACATAGAAATGTCTGGCTCATATGATGATTCCGTTGGAGTAGAAGTTTCAAGTGATAGCTTCTGGGAGGTAACCCAAATGTTTTTTCCTAATATTTTGGTTTTATTTTTCACTCTTGCTACAGAAAATCTGACTCTTGTACATTGCTAACTGTTGTGAGTGCTGCAATACAAGACACGTTTGGTTATTGTGATCCGCAGAAATAGCCTGCAGGGTAGAAATGACCTTTTAGATTTTGGCCTAGTTCTGTCAAGGGTTTTTAACTGGCACAAACTTGAGGATCATCCATTTGGGTAGGATACGCAATTCAGAATCGAACCTTTATCAGTTTTTATTGCTGAAGAGGAGTATGGTTGTATAACTTTTGAAATTGCCAAGGGGGTTGAGTGATCGATGTTAAATCTTAAATAACTGGTTAAAAGCTACTGTAAGTGTACATAAATTACAAATGTAAGGTAGCATGTGAATGTACTGCCTGTCTTCTGTTTGTGTCTAGATATAAGTACACGGTTTTTGGAGAGAAGTTATCTTATGCTTATCTTTCTGGATGTATGCTCTTACATTAAGATAATACAAAGCATATTGTAATATCAGTAATTTGTGCTGCCCAAATCTGAAGAAGGCTTTCAGATGTTAGTGCTAATTTGATTAAGCGGTAAAGAGAGCAAACTTCGTAAAGCAGAAAGCATTTTACAAAAAAAGTTTCTTGCAAGAAGAAGAAAGGTTTGACAGTGTCAATACTGACATAATTGGAGGTAAGTACGCTGTCCAGATGAACTGTATTCGGTTCAGTCTAAGACTCAGCTGAACATGATCCCGACCAACCTGATCTATCGGACCTGCTTTGACCAGGGGGTTGGACTAGATGATCTCCAGAGGTTCCTTCCAACCTCAGTTATTCTGAGTTTTATATTTTATGCTGAGGCAACTTTCTGGGCAGGCTTCCTTGGTAAATGTGTTTCAAAATAAAATGTGGCAGCCAGGAAGAACCTTGGACCAAAGGGAATTTTTCTGGTATGTGTTGAGCATCCTATACTTGGCAGGAGAACATGACTTCTGGCTTGCCATTCTGTAGTAAGCTGTTGTCTTCCATCAAGTAATCGTGTCAGGAAGCCTCAAAGAGGAATGAATGGGAATGGGAATTCTGTAAACTAGTGTGGTTATTTGGACAAATGTGAGCTCAAGTATTTAATATTAAAGGATGATAGATGATCAGAAATAGCAATTAGCCTAAGCTAGGACCTTTAAGAAGCATAGTTTAAATGTATTTGATGCTTATTACAAGTGGGTTAAAGGTGTTCTTTGTGTTTGTGTTTTTGGTGACTTATTTTATATCACTTTGTAGACACTGCTTCTTAATCTGTTGCTTTGAACTTTTCTGTGTATTCCTTCCAAAAGGTCAGAACTGCGGTCTGTTTCATAAGGAGTGTCAGTGATGTGTAATGCATGAGTATACTGTTATTTATCCTTGGATTAAAAAAGGTCAGACTTGAGTGTTGCAGTCAGTTTCTTTGTAGGATTAATTCTTTTTGCTGCTTTTTCTCTTTTTTTGGTGTATAACCGCAGAGGTTGGTATGTTAAAATGGTCAAGAGGAAAAATTTCAGATTGAATAATTAGTTTATTTTTTTTCTGAAACTTTGAGTACATCAACCTGGAAAAGTAATATGTTTTGAGAGTTGACAAGTGCTGACTAGAACAGGTATGCAAGCTGCTCAAAGGCGAAAACTAGCACTGTTTAGATTGTATTAACTAATAATACGATAAAATCATTTAAAAGTCAACTCCAAAATTGGAGATGCAATTATATTCTCATGGAGTGGGCTCAGTTCTTTAGAAATTCTACAGACCATTTTCACACTCACCTCTTCAGGAGTGAAACAAAGGTTTGGCTGCAGTAAAAAATGCATTCCAATGATAAGTCAATGGCTTTGTTAATGAAGTGATTTTAAGGGTGTTCAAAGTATTAAGTTTTCCTCAAAGCAAAATTGGACTTTCCATGCAACTGATAGAAATAAATAAATAAAACCCCAAATAAATAAATAATAATAATAAAATCATCTTTCCTTGTACTAAGATTTTGACAGTTTAGCAATATATGAGGGAGTATCTCACTGAATTTTGGAGTTTTGAGTATTGATTTATGTAGGAAACACTACTTCTTTTACTGTTCTGCAATGTGATGTTTACTTTTTTTTTTTTTAGGACAAACAGACAAATTTGGGGATTTTGTGTCTGCAAACTCTGATTCTTTAAAAAACATTAATAGAGGTGGTTGTGTTCTTAGTATGGATATAAAGGCTTTCATCATTTTAGCAAAGTAATTAAACACTTGAAATTTCAATATGTTGAAACTAAGTGGTATTTGAGTGAAACACAGGGGAGGCTGTAAAAGCTTTATAGTTGATTAGTGCTTAGAATATCACCACTGACGTTTGTGTTATGGTTTAAAAAAAAAAAAAGCAAAAACCAACAAAGAATACGTTAGAGAGTTCAAAAGATATTTCAGGTTGTCGTAAAGTGTTGTATGTGTGGTTGAAAGACTGTAGTAGGTATGCCTAAATGTTTATGTAACTACTTTGAGAGTTGAAAAATGTGTGGTATGACATCCCCGTGTTTTGCGGAGATGGAACTTTTACGGATACACTGAGATACTTTGAACTAAACATAAAAAAGAGTAATATAAATGATAAATGATTTTATAGTAATGCTGAACTATTAATAGGAAGGATTGACATGATAGCCAATTTTGACCTTCGTGTATACTGTACTTGGTAAATTTACAGAGTCTATCTCGCTTGAGAGAATAAACATGTTTCAAAGCTGTCTTAAGACAACTATGTATTTAAACTTTTCTCTCAATGGAAATAGCTAAGAGAATTCATTAAGCAAAGAAATTGCTGTTTCTTTGCAGCCTGATACTTATCATAGGATGACTCCTTATTGCTGGAATTGAACTAGGAAGATGACTGCCCAGTGTGTGTCCAGTTCTGGGCTCCACTGTGTCCAGTTCTGGGCTCCCCAGCTCAAGAAGGACAAGGAACTGCTGGAGAGGGTACATCAAAGGGCTACAAAGATGATGAGGGGACTGGAACACCTCTCTTATGAAGAAAGGCTGAGGGAATTGGGTCTCTTTAGTCTGGAAAAGAGACGCCCGAGGGGAGACCTTATCAACGCTTATAAATACTAAAAGCGTGAGTGTCAGGAGGACGGGGCCAGGCTCTTTTCAGTGGTGCCCAGTGACAGGACAAGAGGTAATGGGCACAAACTCGAGCACAGGAAGTTCCACCTAAACGTGGGGAGGAACGTCTTTTCCTTGAGGGTAGCAGAGCCCTGGCCCAGGCTGCCCAGGGAGGTGGTGGAGTCTCCGTCTCTGGAGACATTCAAAACCCGCCTGGACGCGTTCCTGTGCAACCTGCTCTAAGGTGTCCCTGCTCTGTCAGGGGGGTTGGAGTAGATGATCTCCAGAGGTCCCTTCCAACCCTGTGATTCTGTGACTGGTAGTCTTGGCAATACCCAATAGTGAGAAATGTGAATGATGTGGAACTTAAGTTTGGGTTGACAGCCTTTATAGTTCCATGTAGCATCAAGTGGCAGGGAAGGTGGGGTTAGAACAAAATGCTTGGACCAAAGCACAGAAGGGAAAGTGGTAAAGTACCTAAAGCTGGGCTGCCCACCGTAACCTTGATGTAGGATACTTTGTGTGATTGCTTTTGACCAGGGATAGTTTTTTTGTGACCTCTGCATTCTGCTTCTGTGCATTTCTGTGAGGGTAAAGGCATTTTGCTGTGTGTCTGATACTAGCCTGCAGTGTATTTTGATTTGTATATACTTCTGATGATTTATTTGAATTAATAATTAAGGTATCCAGCAGTATTATTAGGCCAAGTAGTGCCTTGGCAGAATGTAGCATTTGACTTTAAACTTTGCCTTTCTGCAGAGAAGCCTGACAAAACAATAAGACAGGAATTAGCCTTCAGATCGAGAGTTAAGAAGGAGGAGGAGGAGGTTTGCCAGGCTTCTGCTGTTGGTAGAACACCAACCTAATGTAAAGGAAGTCCTGTGCAAGTCTTAATAAATTTAACTTAAGAATAACTCTTCAGTGTTAAGTGCCATGCAGAAATGAACAGCCAGCCTGGCAAACTTACCAAACTCTTGTCTAAGTGATTCTGGTTTGGAGCCATCTTTCCAAACTAAATTTGACTGAATTGCAGTCTAAACTTGTCCTTTTTCCATATGTTCTGAATTGGTTATTTTGTTTCTGAGGATTGCAACTTTGAATTCCAGTCTTATTTTTTTTCAAAATGGGTAGCTAAACGGCTTTGACCAAAGTGTTTTGTAACTAGATTGATTAGAAAAGATGGGGTGTCTCTGGAATGCCAGCCTCAGTACTTCATGCCTCAGATAACAAGAAGTAAAGAACTCTTAATCAATTTGGAAATTGTATCATTACCACAGGTTTTGTCATCTGTGTCCTTTCACTAGAGGTTTTTAAGATATTCGACAGGGGTTTTTTTCTTTGTTTTTAAAGACAGCCTGCAGTTTGTTAAAAGGCACCTTGCTATGTTTTTTACTGCCACAGCTGAAAGCAGTGAATGTATTTAAACCTGACCATGGCACAGAAAAGAGTCTGGCAGGGTGAGCTTTTGAGTTTGTTCCCTCACAGTCCAAAATAGCTCAAATTTATTTACCTTTGGAGTGTGCTGCAAAGCCCATCTTTTTCTTGAAAGACACTTAGGAAAGAGTGAGCTGGCTGGGTGTGGGACCCATTTGAAGAATTTACTGTGAAAACTGTTTTTTGCTCACTGTGTATCTTTGAAACTAAAGCACTTTTATTTCTTGAATGTTGATGTTCTCTTGAGCTGCTAATAAGAACTGTACTTAATAAAATGTTGATAAACCAACTTCAAAAATTTTTGCCATTGCTGTTGACAGAAACTTCATACAATATTGTCTTTAGGAAATAAGAAACTTGGTTCTTAATCAGTTTTCTGGCTCTAGATGCATTTGCTTTCTGTTGGAGTTGTCGCTGCCTTTGCTAGAGTTCCTTGTTGCAAAGATAATTATTAGCAGTTTGATCACATTTAAAAACGTGAATTTAGAGTATATAGTTGCATGGTACTAAGCTTCCCGCTCTAAACTTGTCTGTTTGCATATGCTCAGACTGTCCGTGGAGCAATTCAATGCAGGTTACTTCATCTATGAAGCTTTTTTTATTAGATTGCTATTTCAATACTGTTCATGGAAACTTCTACTTCTGGCCTTGAGAGTCAAGGTCAGTGCTTGAAATCCAATATGAATAGTAATTTGTTTCCTTTAAAGACTAGTATTTTTTTATTACTACGTAGATATTGTTATTAGCTTCAGATTTGTGGTTGGGGAAATAGTCTTGTTAAAAGGGAACTAGAGAAGTTGCTGTTTGGACTTGCATTCTTGTTGTTGACGTACTATAGATATCAGTCATAAAATGTGGGTAAGACAAGGCTTAGGCATACATAGTATCTTGTATCAGAACAGCTGATGTAACTGAAAAAATCAGGTTTTCAGAAATATACATATTTATTTAGCATGGAGTAGAAATAGCAGCAGCTTTCACAGTTAAATTGAGGAAATTTTTCATTATTTAGTTAACCCAAGCTACTGTTAGAATTTTTTTGTCTTCTAGCAGGATGGTAGGTCCTTTTCGGGAGAACAAATATTTCCTGCTAATTTGTCCAGGTGTTTACCGAATAGGCATAGTTTAGGAGACAGGAAATTTTTGTACATATTTTCATGTAAGCTTGCTTAGAGAGCAGGGAATTGCAAAATAACATGAAAAGACATTCTGAAAGATGTCAATAGCAGTGGAGGATTTCATCAGTTTCAGTTGTAGCAATGCCTTAATTTACTTCTGAAATGGAAGCTTCTTTTTCATTCTTCTGTCTTTCTAACATGCCCCGGTGTGTCTTGATGTATCTGGTTAAGTTCATGGCTTTCTCTGTGTGCAGCAGTTTTTTTAAGACTGAGGAATCTTGTTGATAATACTCCAAGAAGAAATTCCTTCATCTGTGTTACTTAGCTGACAAGGGTGGCATGCTTTGGGTAGTCAAAGGTTATTGCTGATAGCCTGGAGCAGGACAGTAGTAACTTTTCCAAGGGAAAGTGGAAAATTTGGAACCCAATGTGCAGTTTGAAACCTGTTGTGTGTTTTTCTAGTCTATCATATGGACTCTCAACACTTGCATGGCTGCTGTAAATATATCTCAGTTTCATAATCATTCATACCACTTTCTTGCATCCAAAAACAGACTGTGGCAAAATTGGTTGGTTCCAACATTGCACTGCTTTAGTAAAACATGAGAAACAGACAACCCTATTTGTCTTGTTCTACTGAAGTAGTTTTGAAATGGACATGAAAGCATTTAGTATATTAATAATAAATGGAAGTCCAATTTCTTGATGCGTTTTGTTAATTAAGCTCTGGCCTTATGCTTGCTAATCACTATTATTATGGTCATATTAAAAGAAAAATGCCTTGAGCAAGCTGAGACCAATGCTATTGTTCACTTAGATACCCGTGAAGGTAAGAAGGCTGATGAGTAAGTGTTCGTAGAGATCAAAGAAGTGTTTGCTTATCTTGCAAGGTAAGACATCAAAGGAAACAGCTACCCTGCCTGTGGAAGCACTTATTTTTAATGAGCCGTGGGTCCCTCACAGGCCGTGCCACTTATACCCGAGATGTGAGTCCTTAGTCTCCCTTATTTTCTTCTAGCATCAGCAGTATGGAGCCCTCTGTGTTTATCACAGGGGTGTTTAATTGCCCTGTGAAAACACCTACTTATGAAAAAAAAAGTCATTCTGAACAGCTGCTAAACCAGCAACTGGCATTAGCTCTATGAGCTTAGGCTTGTGACTGATTCCCTTGGAGGACAGGACCTCATGTGCGTTTTGAGGTGCTCAGTACATGGCTTTCATCACATTCTAAAGTATTAGTTGAGAGATCCGTTAGCAAGATAAGATTTTCAGCTCATTCAGAAAGAGGAAGTTAGTCCCCTGTGTGGTATGGGTGGATGAAATTTGGCCACCATGTGCATTCCCGTTCTCCCAAAAAACCCCCAAAGCAAGACCCAGACCTGACACACTGGATAGCAGAGGCACGCCTCTCACGAATTGCTGTATAAGCTGTCTGTTCAGATGGTCTTGGTGTATTTGGTACTCCTGATACCTCTGCTTCATGCCTTCTGCCGTTGGCCAACATCTATATAAGGTCTCTGGTGAGGGGGTGTGTGTGTATTGGATGCAGAGAATTCAAGAGGGAGAAGCTTCCAGAACTTACTCTTTAATATTATAAAGATGTTCCTATGTTGAGGGATTTCAGTTACTTGTCAGTGAGTACTTTTTGCTGATGAAGCAGACTGTTCTATTTTGCTTTTTCATTTCAAAAATATGTGGACTCTGTCATAGTAGATTCCTGTCCTATCTCCTATATGCATTTTTTCCTCCTTCTAACGTTGAGTAACATAATGTTCTCCATTTATATTGCCAGGTGTTTGCTTACTGGTATGTTTGGCTTACGATTTTGTGGGTTTAAAAGCTTCCTTGGGATTTTTTCTTGCAACCAGTGGTGAATTTATATGGGTAAACTTACAAAATTTAAGTACGCAGAGCTAGCGCTTATAGGTACTTGGACTGTGTAGGTGCTAATTATGTACATACAATAATTCTTATTTGAAAAAACCCCACAGTATTGTAAGTGTTAACGCTGGTTGAAATGTTTGGAAACTTCCTGTTTGATGTAGCTGGAAAGAAATTGCACTCATGGTTGAATGGAATGCTGGAAATAGTGTGTCCCTGTATTGGCCATCAGTATGCGTAGGTTTGACTACAAGCCTCCAAAGCTCATTATTGTGTTTCCTGCCTATGAATATTTGCCCATAAAAAAAAAGCCCTTGTATGCTGTGGTGGCTGACTGACTTTCAAATGGTTCCAGTTCATAAAGGCTGACTAGTTACGAATAAGCTAGGCAAGCTTAGAAAAAGAGTTGATACCAAATCTTACTTCAGGCATTTGAAACTCCTGAAATATTTGTGGTTATAACAATTATCATGATGTACTAGAATTAGCTGGCTGAAGTTTAGCAGTAGCTGAATGTTTGCCACCTTCTGGGCTGCTGACAAATTAAAATATACTTATTTTTCATTCAGTGTACTAGAAAAGCCTGCTAAGTGTGTGTAACTCTTTATAGGCTTTTATCCTGCTCAATGAATATGCTGCAAAAAGTTCTATTAGTTGAGGTAAAGGAGACAAGATAATTTAAGGCGCTCCCTTTGTGTTTAGTGCTGTGAAATTGTAAAATAATGAAGTTGTAAGCTTTTAAATATTCCCATTAAAGATCATATCAGTGTCAGTGCTTGGCTACGTTAGTACACTGGTTGTCACAAAGGAGGGATGCCTGGACTGGTGACTATACAATGCTAAATGCCTCATCACTGTGTGCTTGTGTATTTTTTTCTCTGGCTATTACAGTTTCTCTAGATTTGGCAAAGGATTTGAGGTAACATTGCTGTGTTCATGCATGAGAGGAAATATCAACGTGAGAAGGAATGTTGTCTTGACTAAGCAAAATTGGAGATCTGAAGGCATCTATAATGCCTGTAAGAGATAAATGGGGCAACATAAGATCAACTGAGGCTTATTTGGATCGAAGCTCAGTATTTTTTGCAGTGGAAAAAGGGAAATTGGTGGCTAACTCAATTTAGGAAGGGGGATGTGTGTGACACAAAACTGTGAATCAGAATTTTCAGAGAATTCACTGATTGCGTCAAGAGAGTGACCATTATAGTGGCATTTTTAAGAAATAAATGCTTGGGGTTATTTCCTTTTGAAGTGTTTCTGGCAACTAAGGGTAAACAGCTTGCAGCCCAGAAGGCCAGCCGCATCCTGGGCCGCATCAAAAGAAGCGTGACCAGCAGGTCGAGGGAGGTGAATCTCCCCCTCTACTCTGCTTTGGCGAGACCCCACTTGAAATTCTGTGTCCAGCTCTGGAGCCCTCAGCACAAGAAGGACATGGATCTGTTGGAATGAGTTCAGAGGAGGGCCATGAAGATCATCAGAGGGCTGGAGCAGCTCTGCTGTGAAGACAGGCTGAGAGAGCTGGGGCTGTTCAGCCTCCAGGGCGACCTTATAGCAGCCTTCCAGTACCTAAAGGGGGCCTATAAGAAAGCTGGAGAGGGGCTTCTTACAAGGGCATTTAGGAATAGGATGAGGGGTAATGGCTTTAGACTGGAAGAGGGTAGATTTAGGTTGGATATCAGGAAGAAATTTTTCACTATGAGGGTGGTGAGGCACTGGAGCAGGTTGCCCAGAGAAGTTGTGGAGGCCCCATCCTTAGAAGTGCTCAAGGCCAGGCTGGATGGGGCTTTGAGCAACCTAGTCCAGTGAGAGGTGTCCCAGCCCATGGCAGGGGAGTTGGAAATAGGTGGTCTTTAAGGTCCCTTCCAACCTAAACCATTCTATGAATTTGGTATCATGTAATAAAATGCCTCTTTCAGACGAGTGAAGTGTTGATACTAAAATGAAGCAGGGTATAGTTTTTAAATATCTCTCATTCTTTGTGAAACTGTAAGAAAGTTTATAATCTTACAGTTTATCTTCCTGAAGCAAATGTTTCATTTGTAGGACAAGGAAACTAATAACTTCATGTCTTCGTTGCCTGCTGTAAGTTTACCAGGAAATAGCCCAATGCTCAGTGAAATCAGAAAGTTATTCTAACAAAATCTAACAAAATCATATGTTCATGTACTGAACAGTGACAATCAACAAATCTGAAAATTGCAACGCGTTATGTAAACATGGCTCTGACTGAAACAAAGAAACACAGGATTATTTTTTTTTCCTGGTCAGTTGCTACAAATAAAAGAAGTAGTCATTTGTGTTTTAGCTCAAATACCTCTTGTGAAGGGGAAGGGGGAAGCCTTGCGGAATGTCTGCCGCCTGCCTCAGGAATTGGAGAAAATAGTCATGAATAAAACAATGTATAAAGTCATGTTTTTCTTCTCCAGAATTCAGGGTATCTTTAGTTTATAGATGTTTAATTTAATTTTTTTAGCTTACTGACAGTTAACCTAGTAGTTCCTTGGCTGCATAAAGACTAGAGTTCTTCTCACTTTACTTGGCTCTGTGGTCTGAATGCCTTGTGCTCTCATACCTCGGGGTCTGCCTCCTACAGTGGCAGGCTGCATGTTCCACTTCTCAAAAAAAATTGTCATTGCAGTGTTCATAACTTAAAATGCAATTTTTTTTTAAATAAACCACTAGGTTTTTAAAATGTTAAATGTATGTAACGTTATATACATAGAAATGTATGTAACTGTGTCATGAGAACAGGAAAAAGATGTATTTCCAAAATTCTAGCTTTCCTCATGGGCATGAAATTTGAATGTGTTTCTAACATAGTTTAAACTATAGTTTCATAAATCGAGTGAACATTTTTTTTTCCTTGAAAATATTAGTATAGAAGGCTTTCTTTGGAATACTGGAATTTTCTGGTGTTGTAGGCTTGGTTCTTCTTTATACCAGTTCTAAACTATGATGCTAGTTCCTTCAGTCCTCCTGTGGAGAAGGAGGTAGCACGGATGAATTATCTGTGGTCTGCATGCAGCTCTTTAAAGGTGGCTTTATGCGATAATAGTGAGTGAACCATAATAAGTAAGCTAAATTCAGTTCTCTGAATAGCTGTCTGAGATTTGGCAGCTGCTAGATATTACCATGTGGTTCAAATTTGCTCAGACAACATGAAGTGAAAGCATTAGAAATACCATGAGGCAGCCAGATCCCATTCAATATTAGCATTTAAAATGCTAATTTAATAGTGAAAATTTATGAAGGGAAAAGTTCGTGCTAGAGACATAAATCCCTGGGCACATAACTGGAGACACAAATTGATGTTAATATAAGGCTTCAGTAATTGTGCCAAGATAGCATAACCTGTTTTAACAGGCTGCTTGGCTGTGAACCTACAGCTGGATTAATTCTGAGCAGATGAATGATTTGCCCTTCCATTAGAAAGGCTTTAGAAAGTATTCTTTGAGGTACTTAATTTTCTTAATGGTTTGATTACATATGTATATTGTATTTGTTAGTGTAGTGTACAGTGTTAGTTTGAAACGGCTACTTCTCAATTCCTATTTCTCCTGAAAATAAGAGGTTATTTCTCATTCTTTCTTATTAAAATCTGTTTTGACATGGATGCATTGACTGTCTTGACTTTTGGTGTCAGCTTCTTCGTGTTGCTGGTAGCTTCTTATCTTCAATTATATTGTGACATGTTTAAAGGCAGGGGTTTTGTTTGTACTTTTTTACATGATTTAGACAAATCAGTGACTTCTATCTAATGCTTTTCTTAGATACTACCTAAACTTCTTTGATCTGTTGAAATGGATCTAGTCTAAAACCTGAAAACATGCCCAAATGAGTGCTTTGAGGCAAGTGTCAGAAGGAATTGGTTTTGTCCTGTCATAGGTGGTTTTGATTTTTTTTTTGCCCCCGGCTTTGATGAGGAGTCCTAACATATGTCTGTATTTATCGCATAATAGCTTACTTTTCCAGCACTTAATATGGGCTTTTCCCCCTATATTTAGAGAGTATTTCCCTATATACTCTGAGGAGTTTTTCCTCGAGCAGACGGCTTGCATGTACATCTGACAAAATGATGAATAAATGCAAACCTAAAAGTTGGATGATTTCCTGTACTTAAGATGTGAATCGGATATGATTTAAATGTAAAAATTACAGACATGCTTTAAGTATTTGAATGCTTAATCTACTGCCTTGCAGCTAATCTTTATTTTTCAGTCAGGTGGTTAGCGCAGATAAGAAACTAACTGTGATATTTAATAGGCTGTGCAAATTCTGTGAACCGAGTTCTTATGTCTTGTTTAATGTTTACAAAAGTCAATCTGAGTGACCTTGAAATCAATGGAAATATTATTCTGGAAACACTGTCAGGCTGCTTTTCCCTTAAGTCATCTAGTTCAGTGATTCCATGTTGTTGTGTACACAAAAATTAAAGGAGGCTGTTAATTATATAATGGAATTTTATTACATAGTGTGCATTTTTTCCATATCCTTATCCTTCTGTAGCTTGTATATTGAGCAGCTATGTTTTTTTTTTCTTTAGAATTCGCGAGTTAATTCTAGGTGTGGGAACTCTGTGTCATTGCTGTCCATATCTTCCCACATTAAATTCTACAGTATACTTTTGAAATAGTTGCTATCTAGTTTGTCAGCAGTGCAGCACAGCTGTAACAAAGGGCACGTCCAGTCTCTGCTATATATAGAGTGGTGGTGCATTTTCCATACTGCATTTTTAAAACCCTATTATTACGCTTGATAGAGATGTTGCAATGCTCCTTTGCGTGGTTTTGCAGTTTTATTAATCCTGAAAGATTAAACACAGCATAAAATTAAGGTACTTAATAATAAGCGTGGAAGAGGGAAATAATGTATTTGTGACAAATATCTTGATTGTCTAAAATATTACCAAGCAATAATTGTGATGACTGCCCATAATTACATTGCAGGACTAATAAATTATAATAAAGCTTTGACTTTTAAAATTAATAACTTTTTTCCACAAGAACCTGTGGCCTTTGTGGTGGTGGTGCAGTTAAGTGTAGAGATTAATTGAAAAATACTTTATGCTGTAATGATTAATTCCTGCTAGTAGACTATCTTGTTCCTAGGTAACAGTATTTGTGTTAATTAGATCTATCTTGTTTTCAGAGCTTTCAAGAAATAATTGTTAAGTATTTGTCTCTTTATAGGTTGGAAATTACAAGCGGACAGTAAAACGAATTGATGATGGTCACAGACTTTGCAATGATCTTATGAATTGTATTCACGAACGGGCAAGAATAGAGAAGGTCTATGCTCAGCAGCTTACAGAATGGGCAAAAAGGTGGAAACAGCTTGTGGAAAAAGGTAATACATTCTGATTTTGAACTCCGAAAATTTTCTCAAATGGAAAAAAATGTTTCTGTATATCTTTGTTTTGGTAAGTACAAAGTAGAAATTTTGTAGTTTTTAGCCTATAATGGAGTCTTTGCAAAAGGCTCAGTAATGTAGCAAACGATTAAGCTTTTCTTGATTAAAAACAAACATAGTCCTGCTCCTTTGCTAGTTTGCTTGTTTCTTACTGAAACAGATGAATCTTGTCTCCTGTGTTGACGTATCCCAATAAATTCAGTTCTAGAGAACTGGCTGTTTCTAGGTAACTAAAGGTATAAAACACAATTTGAAAAGTGTATCTGAATAATAAGGGGGCAGTGGTTGTGGGGGAGAGGCTAGTAATAAAAGAGCTAGGCATTGCCCTAATGGAAGGCTAATCTGAAACCACTTTAATATTTTCTGAAATAGTTTCTCCTTTCCTGGTTATCCATGCTTCAATAAGTATGTCGAGAAGTTGAAGCCAATTTAAAGAGGAGCTAATTGGTGGAATACTGAGAATCATAGTACAGGGATAAGGAGGCCATGTATATTATTTCTTCTGGTGTAAAAATTTGTAATTTTCTAAATTTATCTGAAAAGAAATTGTTCCCTTTTCTAGGATTGCATCAATATTACTGTTTACAAGTGAATATAAGTCAATAGCTTCAGGTAGTATCTTGGGAATGTAAGTTCCATGTGGGTGATGGTTACTGAGAATGACACTTTCTGTTGTGTTTAGGCCCACAGTATGGAACAGTAGAAAGGGCTTGGTGTGCTTTTATGTCAGAAGCTGAAAAAGTGAGTGAACTACATCTAGAAGTAAAAGGTTCACTGATGAATGAAGACTTTGAAAAAATCAAGAACTGGCAGAAGGAAGCCTTTCATAAGCAAATGATGGGAGGATTTAAGGAAACCAAAGAAGCAGAAGATGGATTTAGGAAAGCTCAGAAACCCTGGGCAAAAAAGCTAAAAGAGGTACAGCAGTAGATTATGTACTAGATATCCTGTGTTACGATATATTAATGTCTCAAATCTCTATAAGGGAGTAAACTCCCTATTCTCTCTGCTGGACCCTCCTTTCTCAAAAAGATCTCTCGCTTTCTGTCCTCTTCTGAAAATAAGTATTTTTCTCTTGGTCTTTCCTAATCTTGGTGACTTCAGTGAAAATATGGAAAAAGTGGAATGTAAGATGCCATTTTAACAGTATCTGATTTCATGCATTTGAAAGTTAAGAATTTCTCAAACAAATAAGCAGAGGAAAAGTGTTTGTGGCTTTTCTCCCTGCCATGTAACATTATTCTTAAATATCAGGTTTGTAGAAAAAGGGGAGCAGGAGAACATGGGCATAAGGAGAATTTTTTCTACTGGGGACTTTCTGTAAACCTTTTCTTGAGTCTGTTCCACACTTCCCTGAGCTGCATGAGTGACATTTCTTGTATGGTGAGAGAATGCTGATTCGTAAGAACTACAATAATTGTCTTATGTTGATTCTTGTGTGTTGTTTATTCCTTGGCCTAAATGGAAAAAAAATCCAAAAAAAGAAAGGACATCCTGAAACAAAATCTGACACTTTCTTCACTGCAACATGATTATAAGGCAAAAAAAATCAGTTGATGGTTATTGTATAAACTGTCCCAGATGCAAATATTTGAATCTACTTTGTAGGTGGAAGCTGCAAAAAAAGCATACCACGCGGCCTGCAAAGAGGAGAAACTGGCTATATCCAGAGAAACAAACAGCAAAGCTGATCCAGCATTAAATCCTGAACAACTTAAGAAGTTACAAGACAAAGTGGAGAGAAGCAAACAAGATGTACTAAAGGTATACTGTATCCTAACACATTGTATGCAGTCTTGACAACCTATAGCTTCGGCAAATTTAAGCTTTTTCTTTTCTTCCTGAATATGCTGTGGACTGCAGTGCAGCTCACTTTCTGTAACGGTCATATACCAAAATTTAGAGTTTTCTCCAAAGCATGTTATTGCCAAGCTCTTCTGTGAAGAATGAATAATGTATTGCCTCTATTTCACATAACTGTCCCCTACTTTCAGCAGGGAACAAAGCAGAATAAAACAGCGAGCTTCTAGGACAAAGTTCTACTCATTTAGTAGTGAGGGTTGAGTTATTTCACTTGAGAGACTGTAAGATGGGCACTTAAAACTTGCTGACAACATCTAAACTTGCAGTCGTTCTTGACTGCAGAGTGCTTTTTTTTTTTTTGAAGAAAGCAAGCTGATATAGTCCATTTAAATAAAAGTAAATACGCTTTTGGAAATGCCATTCTGTTGCCCAGTTAGGTTTATCTCTTTAGTGGGCTGCTATCGAGAGGTTTTTCTTGTGTGACTTTCTTCAAAGACATCTTTTCCCTTTGAGAATGCTGTTCTGTGATCTGGCAGGCTAATGTCACATAGAATCATAGAATGGCTTTGCTTGGAAAGGACCTTAAAGATCATCTGGTTCCAACCCCTCTGCTGTGGGCAGGGTCACCTCCCACTAGATGAAGTTGCTCAAAGCCCCATCCAGCCTGGTCTTGAACACTTCCAGTCATCCACAACTTGTCTGGGAAACCTGTTCCAGTGCCTCACCACCTTCACAGTAAAGAATTTCTTCCTAACATCTGATCTCAATCTCCCCTCTTTCAGTTTAAAATCGTTACCCCTCGTCCTGTCGCTCCCTCCCCATCTTTTCTGTAGGCCCTGTTTAGGTACTGGAAGGCCTCTATAAGGTCTCCCTGGAGCCTTTTCTTCTCCAGGCTGAACAACTCCAACTGTCTCAGCCTGTCTTCATAGGAGAGGTGCTCCAGCCCTCTGGTCATCCCCGTGGCTCTCCTCTGGACCCACTCCAACAGGTCCATGTCCTTCTTGTGCTGAGGACTTCAGAGCTGCATGTAGTACTCCAGGTGGGGTCTCACCAGAGTGGAGTAGAGAGGTAGAATCACCTCCCTCGATCTGCTGGCCACACTTCTTTTGATGCAGCCCAGGAGGCGGTTGGCTTTCTGGGCTGCAAGTGCACATTGCCTGCTCGTGTTGAGCTTCTGGTCCACCAGCACCCCCAAGTCCTTCTCCTCAGGGCTGCTCTCAAGCCATTCTCTGCCCAACCTGTATTTGTGCCTGGAGTTGCCATGACCCAGGTGCAGGATCTTGCACTTGGCCTGGTTGAACTTCATGAGTGGGATCTTTTAATTCCTGTCGGTGAACTACTTCTGTAAATTAGTGTAAAGTCTGAGGTTCTATCTGTTAACTGAGCTCACAAAGTATGCAATTTATGTTTACAGGGATGTATATGGTGTTTGTGTTTTTGGTCATAACTCACAGCAGACTATGTATATTACCAAAGGAGAAAAGACAGCACTGAGAAATTATATGGAGATCTTTAAATAAGCGACCTGTAACCTGAAAGACTGCCTGCTCTGACTTACTCCGTTGCTCCTTTGGTTTTTATCTTTAGTATTACATTAACGATTCTCATGGTTTCTGTTAAAAAGCCAGAGAAGAGGCTTAGGTCTTGATTGTAACTGTTCTGCAGTTTTGTTCGATAACTCTCATCATGTCCTAACATAAGTACGGGGGTCAAGAAAAGAAAATGCAGTTTGGGAACTTCTGGTCTAAATCTTGACCATTACTACATTGCTAAATCTGTTATGTGGGGTAGTAATAAAATATATTGCTAATGTGTTTTTTTTTTCTTCACCCCAGACAAAAGAAAAGTATGAAAAATCACTGAAAGAATTAGATAATGCCACTCCTCAATATATGGAAAACATGGAGCAGGTATTTGAACAGTGTCAGCAGTTTGAGGAAAAACGCTTACGTTTCTTTCGAGAAGTGTTACTGGAAGTTCAAAAACACCTTGATTTGTCTAATGTTGCAAGGTAAACTGTGTAAAATTTCAATTGCTTATTACTTTTCAGTGAAAAGTAATCTATACTTTAAGTAGGTCAGAGTTTGGAATCTGATTTGTTTCTAATGTGTTGCGTCAAATTATTTAAAGTTTAAGTGAAAGAGCTTAAATCTTTGTTTTGAGTAAAATCAGATAAGCATCTATCACTAACATTTGCTGGTTCTATTTAACACTGTGTTAAACCAATAAACCCTCATTCTTGTTGTATTTTTTATAGTCAAGTGTATGCCAGTTAGTAAGGATTCAGAGCTTAGAATCAAAAAATACTGGATCAAAGATTTGGGAAAGGAGAATTTTGGTGTATTATGTGTCTTGTACGTTTATTGGAGAGTAAAATAGAATTTATTAGTATAAGACAGCATGAACTTTGTAACATAAACACATTTATTGTTAAAATAGTAGAGCTCAGTCTAAAGGAATTACCTTAACTCAGGGATAGCGTTAAAGATCCATTGGTTGATCGTTGCTGAAGTCTTGTCCATCATAATTTCAAAGTCTGGTCTTTATACTGCAGTATGTATAAAACATGTATTTTGTTCTTTCTGCCTGGACCCTCCACGCTACATTCCAAGAAATCGAAACTTTTGCTAGGGAATTCAAGCCAGAGCTCATACAAACTGTGTGGCAGGTCATCAGCTGCTACAGGCCATTTTGATATGAAGCTACTTTAGTCTGTCAGCAAGACAGTGGTTATAGTGGTTTTGTTTTCTCTTGTGTTTGAGAAGACGGACACTGAAATACTTGCAGCAAATGCTGTCACACTGGTGGAATTTTACATCCCACTTTTAACAGCAGTTTCACGTACACTCTGGTTGGCACTTCAATGAAAAGAAAAGTGTGCTCCTGGTTGGCTGCTCAGTTCTGTTCCCTCTTCTGCTAGTGACAAAGCTCTTATGGTAGTCCAGACAGTGGAATTAAGGAG
This sequence comes from Rhinoptilus africanus, assembly GCA_013400135.1. Classification (NCBI taxonomy): domain Eukaryota; kingdom Metazoa; phylum Chordata; class Aves; order Charadriiformes; family Glareolidae; genus Rhinoptilus; species Rhinoptilus africanus. The sequence continues at coordinate 22,053 of VXBO01007653.1, read as the reverse complement.
CTGATCAAGGTAACCTAGGGCAGGAAGAATCTGGTTGGTTTTAAGTCTGATCAGTGTTCCAAACTGACTTGCTGTGCAGTCACATGAATGTTAATGCTGGCATAAGCGAAGAGGGTGACAGAGGGGCAAGAACAAACACAGCGTAAGCAATAGGTAAGGGCAAGATCACTTATTTTAGTGTCATTGTTATTTTGAGTTGCTTCAAAGTTCTTATGGAACTACTGTGGAAAACAGGTTCTTTTTACTCTCAGAGTAGATAGATGTTTGGGATTGCTGCCCACTTAAACTCAGTTTAATCAGGTTGAAAGAAACTACAGAATGGAAATAAATGAGGAGTAGTTGCCTTTGAGGGTAAGGTTGGGGGAAGAATACCAAAAATGACCGAAGGGAAAGGCAATGATTTCCTCTTAAGATACTTAGGAGGTTCAGGAGTGATGTCTTTTGGTATATTAATAAGGTGCAAACAAAGAAAAGAACTATTAGGATAAAACTAGGGATAAAGCAACTGGAACTCTTTATCTATTTCATTATCTCTGCCTCTTTGAATACACAGAGATAAAAAGTACAGTATAAACCCCCAAAAGGAAGTCTGATTTTTAACTTTAAGACTAATAGTGCTGAAAAGCACAGTCCAGAAAGTAGCCCTGCCCTGTTTTCTGCAGATGTAGACCTTCAGTTTATTGTTGATTTAACTGATAGCTAGTAAGTAATTTAAAATTATTGATTCCCTATCTCAAAATACATGCCTTTTGGTTGTTTAATTACATTCAAAGAACCTCTGATGCAGAAGAAAAACCACTCTGCATACATGTTGAAGCGGTCAAGTAGTATATAGAAATAGAGAAATTCGGAAGTGTATTTTGAGAAAGTGTGACTCCTTGACAGTGTAGTACTAATGTATTCTAATTCTAAATTTTATGTGACTTGGTCTGGAGGAATTTTCCCAAATTCTGTCTAACTTGAATACAGAATAGCAGTTCTGTGTCTCTTATTTTAAAACTTGTAGCTGTTGTGTTAAGATCTCTTTATACCCAGAGTTCCATATTGGGTTTTTTGGTTTAAAACAATTGTATTTGTAGTCTCAAGCTGTAGAGTGAATACATCATGTGCATGGTCTAGGATCAGGGGATCAAAGTTGTATCTACAACATGACTAAAATTCTGTAAAATACTTTATGAGAACCTAACCTTAACAAAAAACAATTAGACTAAGACAAAGTACTAAGGTCCTCTTTTATAGTATTTGATATTTTTTATGAATAGTACAGTTAGTAAAATCAGAGAGTACCTAAAACATAAAAGCAGTTAGCAGATATTATACCTGCATAGGAAAGTCCTATAACTCTGCTTCAGGTTTGAAATTTTTATAATGATTTATAGTTCTCATTGGATTAAGACAGGAATTTTCACAGAATGTTATGAACTTAACGCAAAACCAGTTTCTACTGTCTTGTAGACAAGCTTTTAAAATTAATAAACTTCAAGATTGGCATTCATTAATTTTAATGCATTCCTATGTAAATCCTACGTTTAATGATAGACAAGTTACTTTACACAAGAATCATAATTCTAAAACCTGGGAAATAAGTGTTTTATGTTTTTGTGAACTTTAATCAAGCTTAATTGTTTGGACTACTCTTCCTTTTTTACAGGTCTGTCATTTTTAAAACGTCGGTCTTGCTCTAAGTTTTTTCACTAGTATTGTGAACTTCAAAATATTCCTATTTTTTTATCTGACTAGGGGATTTATAGCGTTCCTAAATGTTACACTAAATTTGAAGATAAATTTGTTTTGCAGTTACAAAAACATCTACCGTGAACTGGAACAGAATATCAAAACAGCAGATGCTGTTGAAGACTTGCGGTGGTTTAGAGCTAATCAGGGTCCAGGGATGTCAATGAATTGGCCTCAGTTTGAGGTAAGATTAGAGTACTTAAAACCCAGTCTTTTTTTGCATATTTTTGCCTCTTTGCTTTTTGTCCTATCCCTTTCTGGTGTAACTCTTAATTTCAGGCTTCCAGGCAGTGAATTTTTTTTGTTTTTACAAGTCATCATAGTGGTTTTATTTTCTTGATTTCCATTGGGCTCTCCTCATCCCCCGGCTTTCGGAGGTGATTATATCATGCACCTATTTAAAGAGAAAAGGAGTAAATCCTGTAGTGACTTTTTAAAAATCTAAAGTCATTATGGAAGTCGTTAGTGAGCCATGGTTTAGTTGATAAATCTCTGACACGTGTATATGTTATCCTGTATGTTTTATTTCTGCCCTTTGATGTGATACCAATTTGAATCTCCTTGTTGTTAGCATGTAATTATAATGTAGGCAGCAAGGACTTTGAAAAAGTTTGAACTAAATACTTCAAGCAGTCCTGAAAATCGGTATTTATATGTCTTAACTAGCTTTTTCAATACTGTTATAGTAAAAAAAGTTCCACCTTGAACCAGTTGGTGATTTTATTGCTGAATGCCATCTTGAAAAGGAGTTTATTTAAAGTGGTGTTCTGCTAACATAGCCTACAAGAAACAAGTACCAAAATGTATCAGTACAGATCCTAGTACTAGAGTATCAAATAGCTGGAATTGGGATGAGTTTGTCTGACCAGAATCATGGGTTTAGTGGGAATAATTTCTAGGCATTAAATTAATGGAGTGTAAGTGTCAGCTCTGGAGTGTCCGCTGTTCTCTTATTAACCATAATGGAAAATATAATTTGTTTTTAAAATTTTGAGTAACTTTAGATTAGAAAGTTTGAGGAAGAAAACTCATATTAGTACTGCTGAATTTCTTTGCCTGAAACACTGAACTACAGTTACTTCGGTGTGGGGAAATTACCATCCTTTTTCATAAGCATTATGATTAACAGATATTGTTGTTACTACTTTTCTAATCAAGTTTTTTCTCATTTACATGCTACAAGGATGAAGTAAGTAAAAAAATAAAAGACAAACATGATTAAATGAATATGAAATTGCATTATAAACTGCAAATATGCTTAGGTCAGTGGTCTTTAAACTGTGTTAACTCAGAAATCCAGTATGTATTTGTACAGACTTAAAATAATGAGGCATCTCTGTTAAGTTGGCCAGAAATCACTTAAGACTGACTGTGCTATATAAAGCGATATATAAAGCAGTAGTAATAGCAACTAGCAAAATCTTAATTTCCTCTTAAAAATGCTTAGTTTGCTATACAAAATATAGTGTTTATCTCCTGAATTTTTTTTTACCTTTAAGGATTCTGATATGAAACATGTCTCAGCATGGGGTATTTGCTTGCAGCCAGTTGGTTCTCTGTTGGTTCCTGCTTTATATCGGTATGCATCTTAGTTTGACTTAATAGGTAGAAGTTGTGTTTAGGTGTCATCATGCCTGTCTGCCTTAAACATCTGAATGGTTCAAAACATCAAGGAGGGGATACTTTACAGATTTGAGCTTTAAGTCTTCTGGGTGGCTTTTAAGGACAATGAATGTCACCAAATCTAGAGTGATGTACCTTAAGGCTCAAATCTTGGGGACAGGAGAAGTGATATACAAGAAGTTTAAAAACGAGCTGCTTCATAGGTTATTCCTGAAGCACTTCTCGAGAAGTAAGACCTATTTTAAATTAGATTATAATATCTTTTTTAATTAAATGTAAGGTTTACCTCTAC